>CAUYUJ010014425.1:75650-99057 GCA_963575745.1 Prorocentrum cordatum
CCCATTAACATCGTCATCCACCTCATCCTTACCCCCTTTACCCCCCCCCCCCTCATCATCGCCATCGGCAGCACCATCATCACCACCGTCATTATCATCGACAGCACCACAACCACCAGCTGCAGCCCCATCAGCATCATCATCATCATCAGCAGCAGCATCATCATCACCATCATCATCATCATCACGCCATCATCCTCATCATCATCACCATCACCACCACCACCGTCCCCATCCTCCTCCTCCACCCACTCCTTCTCACCCTCCCTCGTCACAAGCATCATCAGCATCAGCATCACCACTACCATCCCCATCACCACCACCATCACCATCCTCATCATCACTTTCATCATCACCATCATCAGCATAATCTGCACCAGCAGCATCCCCATCATCAGCACCATCAACATCATCATCCTCATCATGCCACCACCATCATCACAGTCATCATCGCGAAAACCAGCATCAACAGCAGCGCCATCGTCACCACCATCATCATCAGCATCATCATCAACATCATCATCATCATCATCATCAACAACAACATCATCATCATCATCATCATCATCACCAGCATCATCATCATCTTGGCGTCCCTTTTTGCGACAGTCGCGCGCCACAGCGAGATGCGCGTGCGTTGGCGCAAGTATCAGGCCTCTCCCTGTCGGCGGGCCCAGCCCAACGACGGCTACCCCAAAGACGCCTGTCACGCCGAGGGGGGGGGGGGGGGCACCCCAAGGACGGCTACCCCGAAGGGCCTGCCACGCCGAAGGGGGGACTCAACCCCGACGACGGCTACCCCGAAGGCCCTGTCACGCCGAAGGGGGGGTACCAGGAGCCACAGCGCAACGCAAGCCCTCGGGGGGGCGAACCTACGCGGGGGCCCCGCCGTCAGCTGCACCCATGGAGCCCTGCGGATCGCTCATGGGGGGCCCTGGGTTCCATGCGTCAGGCTGTAGAGGGAGCGCGCCGTCCCGCCAACGGCAGGGGGGCACAGTCCCGATCCCGATCCCTGGACCAACGCGGCCCTGCAGGGCCAGGTCTCTGAAACTACAAACTCCACGCTTCACCTCTCTTTTCTTTTCTGGCTAACCAGCTGTGCAGGGTGAACTGGAGACACCCGCACCTACACTCAGGCTCGTGCTCCTAGGGCTGACCTAGCACATCGGGCTGCCCGCCCTGCCCCAGGACGGCAGCCTAGCCGCCTTCACCACAACACTCCTGAAAGACTGGCTTGCCTCCAGCCCTTGCGACGTGAACGTGGCTTCCTGGAGCTTTATTAGGGCATCGGTGATGTGTATATATATATATCTGTGCATATATATATATATATATATATATATATATATATGCACATACATACAGACATTACATACATACATACATACATACATATATACATACAACCTACATTACATACATACATACATACAGACATACATGCTGCATGCATGCATGCATGCATGCCTACAGACATACATACATACATACATACACACACACAGCATACATACATACATACATACCATAATACCTTACATACATACAACAACATACATACATACATACATACATACATACATACATACATACACACATGCATGCATACATACATACATACATACATACATACATACAGACATACATACATACGTACATATACATATACCTATATATATGTGCGTGTATATATGTATATATATATATATATATGTATACAGTCGGGCTGTTTTGATGTTTGTCAATCGCTCTCAGGGCGGCCCCGTTCACATCCCCCTTCGCTCGGTAACGATGCGTCGCTCCGCCACTTCTCCGGGCGCGCGGCATGAACCCGTGCGCCTGCAGGCCGACGACCCGAAGGGCTCCATAAAAGAGCTCGCGAAACCCTTGAGGAGCTTGGGCAACTAAGGGGCCTCAAGGCTGGACCTCACGGAGAACTCGGAATAGCCACTTTGCGAGGACAGCGTTGTCGACGCTTACAATCGCGTGTTGGTTAAGCCTTTGCCTTGATTCTGTGGGGCGAAGATTGGTGACTGCACTTTCTCCCGTCTTGGCGATCGTGATGACACGCTTCGGAATCGCCAAGACTTCGCCCGTTCGCACCACGCACTGGAACGCCAGTGCAACGGGGGCGCATCATCATCATCATCATCATCATCATCATCATCATCATCATCATCATCATCATCATCATCATCATCATCATTATCACCACCATCATCATCATCATCATCATCACCATCATCATCGTCATCATCATCATCATCAGTATCATCATCATCAGCAGCATCATCATCGTCATCATCATCATCATCGTCGTCGTCAGCATCATCATCATCATCATCATCATCATCATCATCATCAGTGTCATCATCATCAGCGTCATCATGCTCATCGTCCTCATCAGCAGCATCAGCATCATCAGCATCAGCATCCTCCTAATCATCATCATCATCATCATCATCATCATCATCATCATCATCATCATCATCATCATCAACATCATAGTTATCGTCATCATCATTAGCAGCAGCATCATAATCAGCAGCATCAGCATCATAATCATAATCACCATCAGTATCACCATCATCATCAGCAGCAGCATCATCAGCATCACCCTCATCATCATCAGCATCAGCATCATCAGCATCAGCATCATCATCACCATCATCATCAGCATAATCATCAGCATCATCGGCATCATCATCAGCATCATCAGCATCATCATCCTCATCGTCCTCATCGTCATCAACATCATCAGCGGCGCATCGTCAGCAACCTCAGTATAATCACCATTACCATTACCACCGCCATCACCATCATCAAAACCAGAATCATCATCCCCTCACCCCGCTCGCTCCCAAGCATGCGGGGAGGTGAGGAGGAGGCGGAGGCGGAGGCGGAGGAGGAGGCGCAAGCATGACAAGAGTAGTCAGATTTACCGAGCAACGACCATTCCAGGAGCAACGACACTGAATAGGAAGTGTGCCAGAAGTTGTCGCACGCCTGACCTAGGAGCCAACGAAGGGCATACGATGAGCTTGTAGCGAGTTGGTGAAATACTTAGCACTAGCGAGCACTGCGAGACGAGGTCATAAACGATTAAACCAGAATCGACACTCAGGAGGGCCTACTCACTCGCTTCACGGCCACAGCATCTGGCTCGATGGCTTTGGGCTGCCAACATCTCGGACCAGAAAGGCGCTCCTGGATGCATCGAGCTCACGGCGCCACCGGGGCAACAACACGGGCGGGCCCTTCGACCAATGGAACCACCTGTGATTCGACATTGGGGAAGGAGCCTTACCGACCACCATGAAAAAACTGACGCCACCACCTACTACATCGTCTTCAACTAGCTGCCTAGGATATGCGGGCAAGCTGGTGGTACAAAGTTCGACGTGGGCTACCAGGACTACCAAGCTCAGAACAGCGAGCGAGCACATAAGCTCGAGAAGCATGGGCGACCCAACAATGCCCACGACGCACCACCAGAGCACGAGCGAGAAGGAGAAGCGAGGTGATGCATTCTCAACGAGGCCCATAGTACCAGTCTACTCCCTCATGCCTCCTGCCTCCTGCATCCTTCCTCCTCCAGTTTCTCTTATCTCTCCTCCTCCGCCTCCTCCCCCTCATCCCTCCTCCTCCTTCTCCACCCTCTTCCTCCTCCCTCCTCCTCCTCCTCCTCCTCCTCCTCCTCCTCCTCCTCCTCCTCCTCCTCCTCCTCCTCCTCCTGCACTGCACTGCACATCCCCATCGAGTCCTCGTAAATCCGACCGGCACGCTAAGCCTGAGACTCGGGGCTCGCCTTCAGCTGGCCACCCATCACATGCTGCTGAGCATCGTCGCGTGTGTCACTCCATAGAGTGAACAAGACGCGATCGGTGCGCCCCTCGCCCGACGGAGAACACAACCACTCAGCACCACAGAAGACCGCCAGAAAAGAACAGGTGGCCTCCCACAGCCCCAAGCAGGTGTGGCCTCCAAGAGCCACTGGGATCACTAGTTACACCTAACTACGGCAGACAGCAAACAGGCGTACGAAAGTAAAAATTTGGGATCCCAGGGCTGCGAGCAAAGAGGCCCGAGACGGCCAGGGCTACTTAGAACCCAGTCCTTTAGCCAGGCCGCCACGCGGGGCCCGTCCTAATTTCTTGCTTGCACCCCAACCCCTCAGAATCATACCCAAGACGTGCTGGACCTCCATCATTTTGTACTTGCCCACGGGATACTCAAGAGGGGTTCTCTGGAGGCACGAATCGTACGAGTCGTCGGTCGGTATCCCTCCCCATGCCTCCATCTGCTGCTGGTTCAGCTCCTCCGCCTCCTTCACGTTTTTTCCTACGAGGATGACGCCCTTGACTGCGTAAGTCAGCCGCAGCGTCATGCTGTCGAACGTGGGGCTGAACGAGCAATCTCGAATCCACTCCGAGGCTTCCACCTCGCTCCCGTGCTCGATCATCCCTATCAACCTCTGACCTATACCTTTGAACTTCTTGAGCTCGGGGGGGCAGGAGCCCTCGGTCAGAAAGGGATCTAAATCTTTCACTATCGCGAAAAACACTTGAAGCTCTGGCGGCCCACGCTTGTGATCCTTGCCCTCTGCTTTCACGGTTTGAAGATATCTCTGATATGCCTCTGTCCCCGTCTCCACAATCTTGTGCTGTTTGGGAAGGAACACCTGGGCCGCCGACTGGTACTCTAGGCTGCGAATTCGACTCTCGAGCTGGATAAGAAGCTTCTCTTTGGCACGATCTGGGTTCTCCTCTTTCTTGTGAATCTTCCTTTCGGGCTCGGTCGATGGCGCGCCCGAGATTAGCCAGCTCATCACTAACTTCAAAATCAAGCACGTGCTCAGTCAAGTACGGGCTAAGGTGGTCCAGCACGTGCTGGCGGAAAGCAATCGGGTCGTCCGAGCCAAAAACACATAGACGGCACTCAGACACTGCAAGCTTGATAGTGTCTCCACTGCGTCCTCGATCTGCTCGGCACCGTTTATTGGCGAGAGACATGGTCATATGCTTCTGTGCTTGTGCATGACTGGTGTACACGCTTCCACACATCGCACACTGGTTCGAAATACAGCATGCTCTCGCCAATACAAGTGCTCCGTGCTCCCCACCACGTGCATGTACAAAGTGCGACGCGAGCTGGGCCTTCGACGAAAAAACAGCTGGGCACCTACTCCCGTCCTCGAGCATGGCCCAACACTGAAACAGCCCCTCTGCGTCCTCGCTGGTCCTCCTCCTCCTTCTCCTCTGATATTCATTCTGGGTAGTCCAATAATGCGCAATAATGCCCGAGACGTCCAGCCTACAGAAATCTTCACGGCCATGCAGGAGGACCTCAACGGGGGACATGTTATGATTTTCCAAGAGAACCATACCATCATCAAACACTTGAACAGCTCTGATATCCTCTAACCATTGTCGGGCCCATGGGTTCAACTTACTTTCGGGAACGTCCTGGAACGCCTGCTGTGAGTAAGAGCCCACATGGAGTTCTCCAAAGACCACCGAGAGGATCTGAGCCGAGGTATCTGGATATTCAAACAAGTCCTGCAGCCACTTCAGCCGCCTCACGCGCAGCTCCAAGAAAATAGGCGGGATGCGGAACTTAGCAAGAACCTCGAGGTTTGAGCTGCTTCTCGTCTGTCCAGACGAGTCAGTCCATGCAACACCTCGAAGGGCAACGCGTGCATGACGTGCCACAAAACTTTCGATACTCGAGGTGTCACTCTCTCGCAACGGGCCATGACTGTGAGCGAGCACCTCCATCCCTGACAAGACTGCGTTTAGAACATATCCTTTATACAGATTCTTTCTCCACTTGAGGGGGGTGGATGATGTCCAGAATTGTCCCATTTTTTTCCACGCAGTTTTGCCCGCCAGAAGCCGAAACTGGATCTCTTGCCCCACGGCGAAGCGCGCCGAGACCCTGACTCCCAGGTAGCGTGCGCAAGCTAAAATACGACCCTGCAACGTAAACTGCTGGTGCAAGAGCTGCTCGTGCCGATACCCTCCCTTCCCACAGCATATAGGTAGTGTCTCTTGTTTCCCAACGTTCTGTCTAAGCCCCATCTCCTCGATAGCCCCGTTCACCCGATCATTCTGAGCAGCACTTGCACCCCGAAGATCTTCAAGCGAGCGAAACGCAAAGGCGTCGGCCAAATCGTCGACGAAAAGGGTTAAACACACCTGCTCCTGCTGCGAAGTGAAGGGAGACGTGGCTCGTGCCCAGTCTAGTGCCTGCCGTTCCAGATGCCTTTGTATCCCCCTTGCATATGCTACCACAAAAATGTAGACCATGACTGGATCCCCCGCCATACATCCCTCCCTCATCATGAATACTTGGCCCTCCGGCATCCCTTTAAAGATGAAGTGCGCGAATTTGATGCGATCCAGCATGCACGGCACATCATCTGGGTGGAGGATCGTGAGCGCTGTCTTCAACAGCGTTGCCAGAGACATAGAGTAAAAAGCGTTCGCAGCGTCGTGAAAGCGTCGCATGTGTTGAATTCCAAGACTACGCATTCGCCATGCCGAGCACGACTGAACCACGACAGCACTTTCCCGCCGACGGTGCTTCAAAGCGCCGTAGACCCAACTAGGTATGTCAACCTTCGGGGCCCTCATGAGTACACCTCGATAGAAAATCTTTCCCAAGGAACATATCATCATAACAATCCTCTCCCCATCCGTCCCCTCTTTCTCATTGGCCTTCCCAATCCTGGCAGCCTCCGCCTTTAGCCAGCTGCGCGGGAGCCGATCGCACATCCGAATCTGTCGAAGTATAAGCCGGATCCAACGGCAAAAATTGGGTGCGATCAGCTTCGTTGTGTCCGCCTGAAATCCCACTCCGTGCCTTTTTTCCCTCATCCGTTTATTCTGCCACTTCGGGAAGAAGAAAGCACGGAGAAGCTCGACCTGGCAGCTCCACTGCGGGCATGCTCGCCACAGACGCGCCTTCCACAAGGCACTTGCAATCCGCTCGAAATCTTCCTCAACCATTTCGTTCGTGACCATTTCTGGCCTCAAGAAGTGCGTCTCCCTCTCCAGCTTCATCTCCTCCTCCTCCCTGAGCTGCGCTGAACATCCTCCCTCGTGCCCCACCTTCTCCACCTTTCTGCTCCACTCCTCCACCGCCCCTTCAACTCGAAGTCGATACGCTCGTTTCCTCCCACCTCGGGTTGTTTGTGCAAGCATACGAGCCATCTTGTGTATCATATATCCGTCGTTCCTCTCCACCGCCTCCTGAAATGCAACACACCTATCCGAAATCACCTGCTGCCAGTACTGCTTCTTACGCCTGCGAATCCACTTACTTATTCTACCTAGCTGGAGCTGAAGCGAGAGAGCTGCCGCTTCTTGATCAGGATGAGCCTCCAGCCTTGAAACAGATTCCCGAAGATTGCGACGCTTCCACAGCAAATGAGACACCTCGGCCGCGTGGCGCCGATGATCCTCAGTGTAGAGGGGGCTCTCACAAAAAAACTCGATGGCGGTGGCATTGATCGTCTGCATAAGTAGATCATTCGCTGCATCCAGAACGCGAGACGACGGCAGGGCTGACACATGCTCCCACTCAGCGGCGAGCTTACGCTCAACCGTTTTTACGAAGGAAGCTCTTTGCCAACCCCGCTGCACCATCATAGAAAGAGCCTCCCCACTTAATTTTGGCATCTGGTGACTATGATACTGTCCTTGCACATACTGGTACGGTATTCGACAAGCTAGTGGCACATGATCCCAAATCCGAGAGTTGTGATGAGATTGGAGTCGCCATGCACTGCGCATATATGTTTGACAATATACAGTGTGGTCGGCCCATTCTCGAGGAATCACGATGTAGTCAAGCACCCGTGGTACTGAATTCAAGCCATAGTATGTGTCTCCAGCGGGATATTCCGTGTTGACAACAACCAGCTGATGTGCTTGAAACACCGCTAGAAGCCCTGCGGTAGTAGTGTTCATGCTGCCTATGCCGTGGTGGCCCGTCACCCCAGGAAGATGTTCGAACTGCCCATTGGCGTCCATCATCAATATGGGAGACCACCTCGACGATACTTGAGACAGGGCATGCGTGATCCATCGTAACATCACGTCTACCGTACAAGTCCACTGTCGACGTTCCTGGGATCCACGCGGCATGGGAGGAAAGTAGAGCACAAAGAGAGCGAGCCGCATCCCTGCCCGTTCCAGTCGTACACCTCCCACACGCCCTTGGAGTCCCCGCGGTATCTCAAAAAATCCACGAATCTGCCTGGGAGCGAACAGCTTTCGTCTAATCCACAAGCTCACCCCACAACTACGATTCACATGCTGACCACGCCTCCATCCCCAGTCAATCGACCAGTGTCCCTCGTGCATCCTGGATTCGAATACATGCTCACCTGCTCTCTGTTGGGTCCCGACCAGACCTATGATGTCCGCGTTGCGGAGCTCGTTCACAATATCTCTGCCTCTGGCTTGATTGCAAGACTGCGGGTTATACTGCACAATTGTCACGCCACGGCGGGCGTCCGATGCCCGTTCCCCTGAAGGTGACACATCATCTGCCATGCTCCATGCGGGTCGAAAGAAGGCCGCGCGCGCGGGGGGGCAACCCCCCCAGTTCGACACAGAGTGGCGGCCTTTCCTCCTCCTCCTCCTCCTCCTCCTCCTCCTCCTCCTCCCCTCCGTCCTGCTCCTCCTCCACCTCCTCCTCCTCCACCTCCTCCTCCCATTCCTCCTCCTCTTCCTCCTCCTCGTCTTCCTCCTCCTCCCTTCCTCCTCCTCCCCTCCTCCTCTCCCCCGCCGCCTCCTCCTCCTCCTCCTCCTCCTCCTCCTCCTCCTCCTCCTCCTCCTCCTCCCTCCTCCTCCTCCTCCTCCTCCTCCTCCTCCTCCTCTTCTCCTCCTCCTCCTCCCCCCCCCTCCCCCTTGCCCTCCCCCCCATCCCCTCTCCCCTTCCCCCCCTCCCTCTCCACAATTACTCAATATGAATATACTATCCCTCTTCCCCTGATGGCGTCCGGGTGATAACCGCGCACCCTCCGCGTTTTTTTACACACAGGATGCCCGGAAAATCCCGGGAAACGACTCTCGCTGAGGCGCCGGCGTCATTTGTTCCCAAAATGCTGCTCTCGCGCCGGCGTCATTTTTTCCCAAAATGCTGCTCTCGTTGAGGCGCCGGCCTCATTTCTGCTCCCGAATCCTTCCCCTGATGGCGTCCGGGTGATAGCCGCGCGCCCTCCGCGTACTGTTTTTTTACCCACGGGATGCCTGGAAAACCCCGGGAAACGACTCTCGCTGAGGCGCCGGCGTCATTTTTTACCAAAATGCTGCTCTCGTTGAGGCGCCGGCCTCATTTCTGCTCCCGAATCGTTCCGAATCGTGCTCCCGCTGCAGCGTGGGCCTCATTTTCGGATCGGTGTTTGGCCTCCGTCGTTCAGGATGGCGTTCTCGCCCCAGCGCGGGCCTTTTTCTCGCGCGCCCATCCGCCCGCCACCACCCGCCCACCGCCACCACCACCACCACCACCACCACCACCACCGCCACCACAGCACCACCACCACCACCACCACCACCAGCACCACCAGCACCACCAGCACCAGCACCACCACCACCACCACCACCACCACCACCACCACCACCACCACCACCACCACCACCACCACCACCACCACCACCACCACCACCACCACCACACACACGCACGCACGCACGCACGCGCACCACCACCCACTACGCACGCGCGCGCGGAGCCACAGGTCCGCTACGACACGCGTCCGCGGATAGAGAAAATCAGCGCCATGGTAAGGGATGGGAGGGAGGGGTAGGACGTCAGATATGACGCGAGCGCACCTAGCTTGCCCTCCCCCCCTCCCCCTCCCCCTCCCCCTCCTCCTCCTCCTCCTCCTCCTCCTCCTCCATTCCCTCCCCTAGTAGATCACGCCCCCCCCCTCCCCTTGTCGCACCCCGAGGCCAATTTGTAGGGCGGGCCATCTGTCACCCTGAAGCTTAGACAACCGTTTCATAGATGGAGGGCGGGTTGTTTTCAACATGTGGCTCTTGCCTTAGCGCCGCGCGCATTCGCTCTAACATGTTGCAAGAACTTCACGGAATGAGGGCGGCTCATGTTCAACATGTGGCTCTCGCCTTAGCGCCGCGCACATTCGTGCTCTTGTTTTATAAAAAAAAGAAGAAAAACATGTTGCAGGAGCTTCACGGACTCAGAGCGTCTCCTTTCAACGTGTGGCCCTCGCCTGAGCGCCGCGCAAATTCGGTGAACAGATTACAAGAGCTTCACGGAATGTGGGCGGCTCCTTTTCAAAATGTGATTCTCGCAGTTGCGCCGCGCACATTAGTTTTAAACATGTGCAGGGGCTTCACGTTTTGAGGGCGGCTTCTTTTCAAAATGTGGCTCTCGCCTTAGCGCCGCGCACATTCGTTAGAAGCATGTGCAAGAGCTTCACGGATTGAGGGCGGTTCCTTTTCGGACTGTGGCTCTCGCCTTAGCCCCCCGCACGTTCGTTTAAACAATTTGCAGACGCTCCACGGATTGAGGGGGGTTCCTTTTCAACACGTGGTTCTCGCCTTGGCGCCGCGCACATTCGCCCTGACAATTGGCAAGAGTTTCACGGATTCCCATGATCAGCGTACCAGAAATGTTGTTCAGGAAGGATTCAGGATTATGTGGGTGCAACAGTTATGTTGATTCGCGGTGTCGAAGTCTCAAGCATGGCGCTCTGGCACAATTCCCGATCGCCAAGACGCAGCAGTCAGGGTAATACGTGGCGTTGCAATCTCGAGAACAATGTTTTGGCATGTTTCAGGATCTTCAAAAGGTGGTCTTCCAACGAGGCAGTTCCCCGATGGAAATGAAACGTTGTGGGGGTCTATGAAGAGGGAGCTTGGAGGGAGGGTTAAATCCAACATCGTTGACGGCTCTTGGTTTTACACTGGTCTTCCTCCTCCTCCTCCCCCTCCTCCTCCCCTTCCTCCTCCTCCTTCTCCTCTCCCTCCCCCTCCTCCTCCTCCTCCCCCTCCTCCTCCCTCTCGCCCTCCCCCTCGCCCTCCTCCCCCGTCCCTCTCGGACCCTCGAGGAGGGCGTACTCAAGCTGGCGGCGGGAGCGGCGCTGATCACCCGCCCGCCGTGCCCCCTCCCGCGGGTACGGCACGTCCCTCTGCAGCTCGCCCAGCGCACCCTCCCGCTCCTGCACGCGGCGGGGTCTCCCCCGCGGAGGCCAGCGAGGAAAGCGGAGATCGACAGGGCGAGGAGGGCGAGGAGGGCGAGGAGGGCGAGGAGGCCGGCGAGGGGAGATGGACAGAACCCCCTTAGCAAAACGAGGTTTA
The DNA here is from genome assembly GCA_963575745.1 of Prorocentrum cordatum. Lineage (NCBI taxonomy): Eukaryota > Dinophyceae > Prorocentrales > Prorocentraceae > Prorocentrum > Prorocentrum cordatum. The sequence continues at coordinate 86,984 of CAUYUJ010014425.1, forward strand.
AATCAGCCAGCGTTGACTCCAAATAGAGAGGAGGACAGGAGGAGGACGAGAGGAGGAAAGCAAGAGAACGAAAGGAGGACGGGAGCAGGACGGGAGGAGCAACATCAAACAAGCGCAAGCACGCAAGCGGAAGCAAGCAAGCAAGGGCAAGCAAGAGCAAGCAAGCGAGAGCAAGCACGCAAGAGCAAGCAAGCAAGAGCAAGCACGATGGAGGGTGCCATTGGAAATAAGGGGGGGTGCCATTGGAAAAAAAAGGGGGGGAGGGGGGGGGGCATTGGAAATAAAGGGGGTTGCCATTGGAAAAAGGGGCGGGGACCCAACGACCAATTACTTCGAATGAGTTAGGACTCCTATAGGGCAAGCCTATTCGGAGAATGACTGCCTAGCAGACCCACCCAACCCAACCCGAAGACCCGACTTTCGCCCGAACTTTGGGTGTGGGGGGGGGGGGGATACGGGCTTCCTGTGTTTGTTTTTTCCATGTTCCCCGAGCCCCCCACAGTGGATATGGAGGGCAGATCGGGGCCTTCGGGTTGGCTTGGGATGGTCTGGTCGGCGGTGAATTGAATGAAAACCACCTCGAGCCTAAACCTTGCGGGCGCGAGCCTGGAGAATGACGGCCGCGGCGCCCTCTCGGGAACCAAAAACCCACTATCGACGAATCGACGTGTCAGGGTGGGGGCTCCATTCCCGAGGAGATATGGCGGCGCGCAGGAACATTGCGGCGGACGTGGCGTTTGCACTCTCCTCCCCCAGGAGAGGGCCCTCGCAGGGCGCCGGGAGCGTCAAGAGACGATTCTCAAGAAGAAAGCCAAGTCCTACAAGGGTCCGCGTCGTGTCAAAACCGGCCGCGCGCAGAGGGGGGCAGGGGGAAAGGGGGGAAAGCTTCTCAGAAGGTGGCTGCTTCTCAGAAGGCGCCGGCAATCCATCCTTGGATGAGGCCGGCGCCTTCTATAAGAACCAGACCCTCCTTCTAGGAAGTCTTCCCCCCTCTCCCCCTGCCCCCTCAGCGCGTGGCCGAGGAGGGCAGGATCAGTCCGCATCGGATCGGCAACTCGGATCGCATCGACTTGTGCCTCGAGCAGACTCGAAATCGGATCGGAGCGGCTGCGCCAGGCTGCATAGCAGCACCATCCGAACAGCGGGCCGCACTCGGGGGTCTTCGGACCCGGGTCCATCCAGGGTTAAAATCCAGACCCGGGTCAGTCAGGCCTTGCAAAATCCTGCAAGATCCTAGAGGATCCTGCACCCAAACCCGGGTCAATGCACACCTGGCCCTGACCCCCGCCTGCATTTACCCGCGTGCCTCGAGCCCGACGCATCGGGATCGTCGGAGCACCCGAGCCGGGCCGGGTCGGACCGGATGATTGCAAAAAAATCCCGGATTGCAAAACAAGGATTGCAAAAAAACCCGGGTTTGCAAAAAAAAACGGTTTTTTTTTTGCAATCCTTCGGTTTTTGTTGCAATCCTTCGTTTTTTTTGCAATCCTTCGGTTTTTCTGCAATCCTTCGAAGCCGATCGATCGGATCGAAATGGCTCCTGGCGGGCGGCGAGGGCGTGTGGCCCTCTGTAGCTGTTCTCTGCCGCGGCCCAACCAGGCTAGGCCGAACGGCGACGGCCGCTGCCCGTCTCGGGCGGCGACCTCCGAGCCCTGCCCCCACGAAGCATCGGCTCTCCTGGATCCATCGGAGGCGGGGAGCAGGGTTCGGACCTCGCCGTGTTCTCGACGGATTCCGAACCCAGCCCCCGCCGCCCATCGAGCTTCCTGAATCGTTGATCGGCGAGGGTAGGATTTGGATTTCGCCGCCGACTCTCGTCGCTTGCTCCCAGCACCCCACCCGCTCGCGGCCGCACGTTCACCTGCCATCCCCCGCTGTGCCCGATGACAGCACCGTGGCAAAATCCAGAAAATTATAGTCTACGGAGACAGGTCCCACAACGGACGAGACTTACTCTCTCCTAGACCGTCTTCCCCCCGACAGTCCCCCAAAGGGTCCGCGGTGTGGCGTTGGCCTGAGAATCAGGTTCCCGGTGGGGGGCTCTCCGTACCACTTCGATCTCACCCCTCCAACCTCCGTCGATCCAACGCCTGCGAGCCGATCTTTGAGGACCCCAAGAGGCGGTGGATACATTTGAGCCGCCAAGCGGGGGCGAATATCCACGCCCAACGCCCCTAGAGGTCCAGGAATTCTGGTTTCCCAAGCGATGGCTATGGATAAATCTCCGCCTCGGAACTGAGGCCAAAATCACAACACAGGGGAAAATACCGCCTCCCAAAGTTCAGGAGCTATGGAAGCCTTCGAAAACCCTCAATCGGCACTCGGCTGCACGCAAGGTTGGCCCTCGGCAAGAGTGACCTTCGGTGCGAGGCGCAGCGCGGGAGGCCCAAACCAAGCAAGCCGACGCTATCGCATCGCATCCAGCGATCGGGGACGCCAGTGGGCCCGCACCACGGGTCAGTCCGGAGAATGACCACTCGCCTCTCGGACGACAGCTCGGGCCCATCGAGGCCTCACAGAACGGGGTCGGAGCAGATGGGGAAGGAAGGCCGCGCCGCACCGTCGATGCATCACCCATGCATCGACGATGTATCGTCGACGTCGCAGGTGAATCGGCGACGTACTCCAAATCCCTTATTAATCGACCCCCCCTAAAAAACCGGACCCCCCGCAAGATGCGACCTAATATTCTGGGCCCCCCTCTTCGACGGGCGCCTTAATAAACCAGACCCGCTAAGCTCCAATCCACAGAAACCGCCCTAATAAACCGGACCCCCCATTTACAAAAAGGGAGCCTTACAAAACCGGACCCGGGGGACGATTAATAAGGGATTTGGAGTATCACTTCCAGGGGCGGCAGTGATTATCATGTTTTCGGTGGCAGAAAGGGGGATCGACAAGGGCTCCCCAAGGTTCGGCGAGGAAGTCGGGTGTTACATCCGGCTGGATCGCGGATGCATCCGCGTCGGGGGGTCCAACCTCCGATCTCCTTCTCCTTCCTCTCCTCCTGCTCCTGCTCCTCCTCCTCCTCCTCCTCCTCCTCCTCCTCCTCCTCATTCTCCTCCTCCTCATGCTCCTCCTCCTCCTCCTCATCATTATCCTCCTGCTCCTCCTGCTCCTCCTCCTCCTCCTGCTCCTCCTGCTCCTCCTCCTGCTCCTCCTCCTCCTCCTCCTCCTCCTCCTCCTCCTCCTCCTCCTCTCGGCGAGGCGCAGAGGCTGCAAAGCGCCCCGAGGCTCGGAACCCGCCAAGAACCGACGACACGTCCGAGAACCTCGAACCTCGAACGCCGACCACGAAACCCTCGGACTCCCTGCGTCACGTTGGCCCCGAAACAGTCGACATCGGCTCAAAACAGAATCCTAGAAGATCCTGCTCCGGGGGCGTCTCACCACGGAAGACCAAACTTTTGGAGGCCCACGCGGATCTCTTGGATCGGCGCTGGCCCCTGGGTGGTGCTTCCGGCGCCGCCTCTGGCGGCTCCGCGCACCAGAGAAGGATGGGGGTCCAGCGCCGATCGAAGAAATCCGCGCGGACCTCTGGAAATTCATGTTTGTATTGCTCTTTACTAGAACTTCAGAGGTCCTCCAATAAACCAAATTCTGCCAGACCCAGACCTGGAATCGGTCTGGCGCCGATTGTATCCCGTTGTCTGCCGTGGTCCTCACGATCACTCTGGGCGTCTCCGTCCGACCATGCCCCTCCCTCCAAAACAGTGTGAAGCTGTCTCGGGCTTGGTGCCGCAAGGATGTGGGAGTTCTTCGACCTCGAGGAGGAGCGCAGGTTCTCCTCGGGCGACACGGAGAAGCAACAAAAACTACACCAACATACGCTTTCGGAGCTCGTTTTCTCATTCACTGTTTTGCCGATCGGCGCGGGCCCCCGCCCCCCCCCCATCCCCCTCCCCCATGGAGTAGGTCTTGGCTGTTTTTGCCGCATGTTTCGAGCAGGCGGGGTCTCCCCCGTAGGACGCACTGTTGCAAACAGTCGCATTAAGCAGAGGTCCAGAGCCAGATCCAGCCCCTCCCCCCCCTTCCGCCTCTGTTGCAACCAGTCGCGTTAAGCAGAGGTCCAGAGCCAGATCCCCCCCCTCCCCCTCCCTTCCGCCAAGTGTCGAAACGACGAATAAGAACACGCTCACCACGCGGATATCTTCGATCGGCGCTGTACGCCCCTGGCCGTGCCTCCGGCGCCGCCCGCGGAGGGGGGTCCGGCGCCGAACGCAGGAATTCGCGCGGAGCTCCGCCAGTTTATGCTTGCACTGTTCTTTCCCGAAGCCACATGTGTGTAAAAGTCATATCTCATGTTGTCTGCAATGAACTAAATACTGCCAGAACCAGGCCTGGATTCGGTCGGAAGCCGTTCGTCTCCCGTTGCCTCCAGGAACGCTCCAAGGGTCTCCGTCCATGCCCCAGGCTCCGCCACAATGTCAAGCTGCTTACGTGACTGTGCTGTTTTTTGTTCTTCGACCTCGAGGAGAAGCTCGGAGCGTCCTCCTTCGCGGGCGTCTCTTTTGTCGGGTCAACCGTCGGGTCTCCCGCGGCCGTTCGGGACGACTTCTGTTCATTCCCTGAATGCTCTCGGCGAGGCGCAGCTGCTGGAACGCACCCCGAAGCTGGAAGACGGTCAAAAACCAGCCAAAACGCCCAAAAGCCTCGAACATCGAACCCGAACGTTGCCCCTGAAAGAATAATCGAAATCGGCTCAACGAGGAGCGCGGGCGATCCTCCGCATAACACGGATCAACGAGAAACAATACACGGATAAGCGCAAACCAATACATAAACACGGATACTAGCAAAACAATACATCAGAGTGAGGGGGCCGAACGGTCATTCATTGTCCCTGGGTGTAGGCTGAAGTGGGGATCCGTGGTGAGGATTCTGCTTGTTGCGTTGTTGCGTTGTTGTTGAATGTTGTCGTCGTCCCACGTGCGACCCACCCGCCACCCACCCCGCGACCCACCCCGCGACCCACTCCGCGACCCATCCCGCGACCCGCCCCGCGACCCATCCCGCGACCCATCCCGCGACCCACCCTCGACCCACCCCGCGATCCACCCGCGACCCACCCCGCGACCCATGCGCGACCCACCCCGCGACCCGCCCCCGACCCAACCCGCGACCCACTCGCGACCCACCCCGCGACCCATCCCGCGACCCGCCCCGCGACCCATCCCGCGACCCATCCGCGACCCCCTCGACCCACCGCGACCCACCCCACGACCCACCCCGCGACCCACCCGCGACCCCACCCCTCGACTCAGCCGCGACCCAGTCGCGACCCAGCCGCGACCCAGCCGCAACCCAGCCGTGACCCATTTGCGACCCACCCGCGACCAAGCCACCTTGGCTCAACGAAAAAATCGGCGCCTGCGGCGGGCTCTTTGCATAATTTGTTGAATTTTAGCGCCTGCGGCGGGCTTCTCCGGAGTCTCGCAGACTGCCGACGTCCCCACTGCCCCCTCACTCTTATCCGCATCTGCGGGGCTTTCGGACCTCTGCGCGGATCTCTTGGATCGGCGCTGGACCACACTGGCGGTCCCTCTCCGGCGCCGATCCCTGCGCGCGCTCCGCGCGCAGGGGAGGGTGCTCTATAGCGCGAAGGAAACTCCGTGCGGACCTCCGACAACTCATGCCTGTGCTGAATTTTGTTGTTGGCTGCCGACCTCGAGGAGGAGTTCGGCGGGACCTTCTCCGCGGGCGTCTCCCAGAGGCCGTCCCAAAAAACGCGTGAGAACCTGCATCGCCGACCCGGTCGTCCGACCTCGACCCTCGAGAACAGCAGAGACTCCACGACGACCTTCTTCGGAAACGAACGAAGGAAGCGAAGAGCTCGGGAGGTCCTCCGCGGGGGCGTCGTCCGAGAGCCGCCGAAAACGCATGACAGTTCCGACTCCGGCCCGGCCGTCCGACCCGAAGGCCCGGAAAACTGCAGAATGTCAACGAGCGTCGTTCGAAATGTCACGAAGAGTCGAGCAGCTCGGATGGATTGGCTGGCCACGGCAACGGCAAAACAAAAACTTCACCTTTTCCGACAATACGCATCTCTTGAAGATAGAAACGAAAAAAATCGACCACACACATTAAAAAATTGATCCGGGATTGGATCCAGGACCGGGACAATAACGGCGCCAGAACTAGGAAAAACGCGACGTTGGAATCGGCAAAAAAACTGCAAAACGGAAGCGGTCAAAAACGGCCCTGTCGTTTCCAGGGCTAGCTAAGTCGAGGGGCCTCGCTCGAAAACCAACTGTAACGTTGAAATTAGACGAAGAATCATTGGAGAAATAATCCAGGGTTTGAAGGCTGAAGGAACAACCATTGAAGCTTCGCCATGGGTGCAACCGCTGCCCTCATCAGAAAAGGACTCCTCCAGGGTCTGAGGACTCCAAGGCACATTCCGTAATCAACGCCCCCAACATAGTCGACCATGTGCGGGAGAGGAGGCGGAAGAAGAAGCGGAGGAGGAGGAGGAAGAGGAGGGAGGAGACGCCCCCGGTCGCGACCACACGCGGGAGAGGAGGGAGGAGGAAAAGGATAATGCGGAGGAGGAGGAGGAGGAGGAGGACTAGGACAGGAAGCAGGAGGAGGAGGGTCGAGTACCGAAACAGACGGGGAACTGCATAGGTACTCCCGAACGCCAAACTGCTCGGTCGGCTTAACGACTTGTTTGGATGGCGTTCTGTCAATGCCTGGCGAAAGAGAGGGGGTTGGAGGAGAAGGATTTCCAGGATTTCCGCCATCCCGTAGGGATAAAAAAGGCTGAGCTCAGCTGCCATCTTTGGGGAACAAATCCCTCTCAATCCGACCGAGGTATTCCCGTCGGGTCTTCGAGAGCTGTGCACTGCACGGCTTGCCTAAGCCCCTGAGCTGGGCCTGACCGAAATAGCCGCATGAACCGCAGTACCAAACCCTCAAGGTGGGGTAATATATTAAGGCGTGTGACGGGTCGACCCAGCCTCCTGCATGATGCAACCTACGCCCACGGGGAAGACGGGATAACCTACCATCCACAGGGTGGAGTTGGAAGCACTCACTTTTTAGCCAGTCTGTCATTTTAGCCTTGGTCGCTGAGCCTTTACGCACGCTGCACGACCCCCCACTTTCGGTCAGGACGTGCGCGGACGCGAAGCGTGCAACAGCAATAGGAGGGGGAGGCGGGATGCGGGGGGCGGGCCTGGGCTCCTGAGGGTCGCGGCCGACTTGGGCAGCGGCGATGGAGTCGAGACCTGCGCGCAGCAAACGCTTCCTGACGAGCCGAGCCTTGTTCTCAACACGGGCTATCCTAGCACGATCGTCGAGGGGCGCTCTGGCACGGCGGGCAGCCTCCTTAGCGAGCTCATCAACCACACAGTTACCATAAGCCAACTGGGCCACTGACGCGCAGCGACCTGCCTCCCATCCAGATGGGGCGGGACTTGAATTACAACAATATGAGAAGCATCCCCCCGCTGGTCGCGGAGGGTCTTTACAAGAGATCTCCATAAATCAGCCTGGGGCCCTGAGGGGGAAGCTGGCCTTCGTACCAACCCCTCGCGACCTCAGCACAGTCTGCGACATGCAGCAGCGAGCCTACAGAGAACCTAACGGCCCAAGACAGCGCCTGAAGCTCCCCACGGGGCACCGCTTGGCTGGCCCCGACGAGAGGGCCAAGCAGATGGGGCCCCAAGGTGACGGGCTCAAAAGAACTGAAACAGGCTATGGCGAGACCTACTCTGCGGAGGCGGCTGTCGTGAGTATCAGCCCCTCCCGACGCGTCCCCGAAGACAATGAGAGGCTCCTCGGGAGTTCCAGCCCCAAGACAGGCGGGTCCGACATGGCCTCCGTTGAGAAGCCCGTTGCCGTCCCAAGACTCGGAGGAGGGAGGAGGAGACACCTGAGTCCAGGGAGCGGGGATGAGCCCCCGCATCCAAAAACACGGATAGGCCTCAGAGTTGGCGACAGCCTCAGGAAGTAACTCCGCTGACTGAGCGTACGCAGGTGAATCGTCGTTTTTGGCACAAGTCCAACATCGATGCAACGCCGACTCTCGGCCATCTTTGCACCTCTCGCAGACATCACTTGAGCGCAGATCAGCGTCGAAACTCCGAGCTTTTGTCCAGAACCCGCCTGTGGCGATCGAGACCATGAGCTCCGCCAATTGACGTCCTCGCTTGGCGTGTGTGAGGTCATCCACAAACTTTCGGCATGAATACATGTCGACCCCGTCCTCGAGGCCGCCACCGCAATATAACTCTGCAGCTTGACGCCACTGCTTGAGTTCCATGGTGCCCTGCAGCTCGTCCAGCAGTGGGGATGCCTGATCCAGGCTCGCGAACTCGGCATCTCCGAATTGCCAAGAGAAGCCTGCCTGAACACCGTCATTCGGCACATCCCACTCCACGGGCGAAACTGGGGACCACCCTGCTTCCAGCAAGTCCAGAATCACAGTGGATAGCGGACCTCGCACATGTCGACTCCGCAACTCAAGCTTGATGCTCATCAGGCGCTTGACTGTGGCTGGCCATGCTAGAGAAATCGACGGCCTGAGCTGCGGCTCCTCCAACCATACTGAAAGCCATAAAGATATACACTGGCGAGGCAGAAGGGCAGCAAGATCGGCGCCAGGCAGCCGCAAGGCCAGGAGCGTGGTGAGGCATCGTCCTCGCTTGGACGAGCCTGCTGCCGCCCCCAGGCGCCGCCGTTGCAGCTGCATGTTGGACCCGGACGCGCCGAAGACCTGGTGGCCGTACACCGCCGACGCCTGTGGCCCAGCGCGCTGCAGCTTGGCCGTGGCCCTCCGCCGCCTGGCGGCCTGGGCGAAGCGCCTCAGCCTGCCGTGCGCCTTGGCGGCCTTGGTGCCTCTCTTGCGCACCGTGGCCCTGCCGTGGCGACGCCCCGCGCTCAGGTCCACGCCCAAGTACGCCGACTGGAGCACCGCTGACAGCGATACGCCTCGCCTCGCCAAGACCATGGCTACTGCAACTGCATCGCTATGATGGGAACAAGTGACCACGCTTTTGGGAGAAATGCCCAAGCCAAGACGCCAGAACTCCTTGACAGTGGAGAGAATCCCCTTGATGAGCGTAGTCCGAACGTGCCGCCTCGATCCTGCCACACGCTGCGACAGGTCGTCGATCCAGATCCGCTCCGACATCGACGGGTGCATGACGCAGAGCTTCTTGCACGCGAAAGCCGTCAGGCACTTGGCGAACCTGGTGCCGTTCCGCAGCCCCTGCACGATGGAGCACGTGGCCTGGAACGGTTCTGACACCGAATCGAGCTGCTGCAAGAGCCTCGGGATGAGGCACAACTGCAACTCGAGGAAGAGGATCACAGGTGGGAGCCCCTTCTTGGCTGCACATCGTGCCAGGGCCCCCCACTCTATGCCGTCATAAAAGGCATCCACGTCGAGAAGCCCATGTCCGTGACTGGTGTTGAGCCTTGACTGAGACTCATCCTGAAGCGCCCTGATGAACGCCTCCTTCAGGGCGCTGTTGCCTGCGATGGCCGCGTCCCAGTGGCCGTCCTGCTGAGCCGACCACTCCTTCATCTGCACCTCTCGGGCCATAGACCAGGCGCGGCACAGCATCGGCAGCAGGCCGATGACGCGATCGCCGCCCGACTTCTTGGCCAGCAGCCTCCCGATCATGCACATGACCTGCCACGGCCAGGAAAGGCCCTCCTCGATGGATGTGAAGAGGTCGCACATCTCCTGGAGCCCCTCCTGCGGCAGGCGCTCGAAGTCGAGCGGGAATAGCCGATCTACCCCGAGGCCCGCGCGAGCCTTCATGCCGCGCAGCGCCGCCCTCAGGTCGCTGACCGAGAGCGGCTCTAGGGTCTCTACCTCCGCGAGCGCCCCGACATCGTCGAAGGTGCTCATGATGCTGCTGTGGGAGGCTGACCCTCGCCACATGGCCTGTCACTTCTCCACTTTCATGTCTACTATGTCAATGGGGTGGACGAGCACCCCCGTGTCCACGTCGAGCTCGTCGGGTTCGGGGTCGCCGTCCTTGACGCTGCGGTGAACCTGTCATTGCGTCGCCGTGGAGCTGATCTAATCCTGGAACTCGCGCGGCGAGGCCGCGGCGGCGCGGCTCTGCGCACGACGGGCTGCCCTGAAGCACCGCCCCTCCCAGTCCGTCAGCTGGTCGATCGGGAGATCCCCCAGCCGACGCATGTCAGCCAGGAGAGAGTTCCAGCAGCCTTGCCCAGGCGGCAGCGCAGCTCCCGCGCCGTCCAGCGGCAAGTCCGCCAAGCGGCGGGCGGCTTCGGCTAGCTGCAGCACCTGGCTCTCGCCGTTGCGCCGCCGCCTGTGCCGCAGCGCGCGCTGCACCACCGTGTGGAGCCTGCCCCGCCAGCCAGCCACCCCATCCTTGAGCGGCTGGCTCCTCACGTGCTCGGCTTGACGTACTGGCACCACTCGCGCGTCGAACCCTTCCCTCCGAGAGACTCTGGGTTGAGCAAGGTCGTGATGGCATGAGATAGTGCGCTCCACAGTGTCAATCCATCGCGAGAACTGATTGCTTATGGGAAGGATATGCTTCTCGCCCACTTGGTAGGCAAGCGATTGCTTAATAGGCGACCAGACGTCGGAAGAAGAGTGTGAGTGCCAAGGAACTTGAGCCGAAATGGCTGCGTACGTGGAGCTGGGGATGAAGGAAGTCGGGAGGGGGGCAGGAGCGGCAGCAGCATCCGCAGGGGCGAGATTATGCTGCTCCTCGGCCGTGCCGGGGCCCGTCCCCCCAAGGCCAGACGCAGGGGCTGGGCCGCTACCCTCACCTTCGCCAACTCCATTTCCAGATCCCCCTCCAGAGGTCGGACAGACTTTCGAGCTCTGACTCGGGTCACAACTGCTCAATCGCTGCTGGTCTATGCTACTGCAAGGCTTGAAACAGGACTCGTCGGCCCAAGGGTCTTCTTCCTCGAAGCCAAAGTCCAGATCAAAACCTTCAAAATCGGGGCCCAAATCAGGATCCTCAGCCGAGAGGGTTTCGGGATTTTCGCCCGCGGCCCCTGGCTCCGAGAGATCCTGAACAGCAGGCCCTGAAGGCCTGGGCGCCGAGAGAGCGTCGGAAAACAAATTATCACACTCGGCTCTGATGCGCTCTCGGGCCTGCTGCACCTTCTCCTGATGCGCAAGCTTTGCTACACTGCTCTTGGAGCCCGCGGTGGGGGAGGCGAGGGGGCGAGGAACCTGGGGGAGGCGGGGAGCAACCTCGAGAGAGCGCATGCGAAGCTGTTGCCCAGCCCCACGCAGGCGAATCGAGAGACCACAATGCGGGCTCCAGGGCACATCTGTGACTGCTGACATGCTGTGAATATAAGGAAGGCAACCCTCGGACGCAACAACAAAATCGATATGTGAACCACCTGCGCTCCCGACGCAAGTGAATTCTATATCTGCCCGCTTGGTGAATCCTTTGATTCGCTTCAAGAACGCCGACCTGTCAAACACACTGATGTCAATGTTGAAATCACCGGCTATAAACCAAGGCAATTGCACACTCTTTAGGAAAGCTCCAATACGTGCGAAGCGCTGCAAGTTTTCTCAAGCAAATCCTACCGAAGGGTGAGCGTAGAAGACAACTGCAATGATCGAAAAACCTGTCATATACAAGACGACTGGAAGGAAGCCGTCGAGAGCATCTGAGCCCTCAGCACAGAAACTAGGCACAGAGGCAGCCCGCGGGATCACTCTGTGCACGCAGCGGTGGCCCTCGGACATGAACAGCTCCCCGCCCTCGTTGGCCTTGCCCACAGTGGCCGCTGAGGTCGCCCTTCCTGTCGCACGGGCTGGGTTGTCGATGAACCTCAACTTCTCCCGTCTGGCACTCCATGCCCACTTCGAACAAGTGTGGCATCCAGCATGGGTCTCCGTTAAGGCAATGTACTGGCACTGCTTGGCGAAAGCTGGCGACGTGACGCGGTTCCAAGCCTTCGGGCCTAGGCAGGTCACATTCGCGAAGAAGAGGCTACACAGGCTCGACTCGGCGCCAGCATCGGCGCCGCCAGCAGAGGTAGGCGGCCCAGGCGGCTCGGTGGGCAAGGCGGCCGGCCGCTACCCCCTTGCCCGCCGCGGGGGCTCACGCGCC
>CAUYUJ010014425.1:99157-106657 GCA_963575745.1 Prorocentrum cordatum
GTTGATGAACTGTGGAATCGATAAAGAGATCGATAAAGAGATCGACCAGGCTCCCGGGAACCAAAGAACCCGGAACCCACCGAAATCGGCCTGGAAGCAATGACCAGGAACCCGGGAACCCGGAACCGGGAACCCAGGAACCCAGCCAGCCACCAAAATCGGCGGGACACTTTCGCCAAATCTTTCAACTTCTGCTAGGACCCCTTCAGTGCAAGCACTGATTGGGGAATCAGAGCCTCCCATGTCATCTGGCTGGCTCTCGCGATGCGGCGCCAGCCCACGCTGATCGACACCAGCCGACGCTGGCCGACGCGAGCCGATGCGAATCTGCGCTTTCTCATCGACTGCCAGACGCTGGCTCAAGCTAGTGCACCCTGAAGACGGAAATTCAAGGACATACGAGGCTCTCATGATTTGCTATCGAAGGACTGGACGTGGATTAGGAGGCAACTCATGGCAGGCCTTCGTAAGCACGACTATAGCTATCTTGTAATGGCTTCGCTCGTTCCTCCGGCCCGTAGTGTGCCATCGTTGGCGTTTGATTGTGTGGTCGTGGGCCATGCGGCGCTGCTGGTCGGCGCTGCTGCGGTTGTAGGTGAGAGTCATCATGGATGCTTCTAGGTGTCTTTTCGGGGAGTTCTCGGGGGGCTCCTGTGTATAAGTAGGGGCTCTTGGGGGCCTCCTGGGGGCGCCTTGGATGGCTCGTGGGGCTCTCTTGGCGCCTCTGGAAGGCCTCTTGGACCCTTTTGGGGGGCTCTTGGTGGCTGCTTAGGAGCCTCATGGGGCCTATTGGGAGCTCCTCGGAGGCCTGGGGGGGAGGGTCTGGGGACGATTTGGAGGCCGCAGGCCTATTGAGAACTCTTCGGAGGCCTGAGGGGAGGGGCGGTTTTGAAGCCGAACGCTCGAAATATCCAGTGGGGCTCCCCCTCCAGGGGTCTTCCTGAAGGTGTCTTGGGACTCTCAAGCACCGTCTTGGGAGAAACTTGGGCCGTCTTGGAGTCCCCGTGGGCCGTTTTGGGGCTAGCGATCTGAGGGCTTCTTGGGTCGTCTTAGAACGTCGGCGACTGAAAAGATGACAACGCTGAGATCCTTCAAAAAGTCATTGGGAAATCGTTGAAGTTTGCCTCTCCTCTAGGGGGCTTCTTGAGAGTGGTCTTGGAGGCATCTTCGGGCGTCTTGGAGGCGGTTGAAGCCGTCTGAAGCTATCTTGAGCATCTTGGAACGACTTCCAATGACTCTGGGCCCTCCTGGACCGCCTTGGGGGCCTCTTGCGACGCCCTGGATGACCACAAAGGCAGGCCCCAGGAGTTCCGGCATCTGTCACGGGGACCGCCCAGGACTTGCATGGGGTACACTTCGTCCAGGGGCCCCCAGGGGCAGCCGCGCGCGCGCGAGCTAGATATATCTTCTACGGCTGTTGCAGGAGATTGACACACGCCTTTGGCCCGTGGGGCCAGCGAATCTGGCCAGAGTGAGGAGCGATGGCGCTGGATCACGCTAGATTGAGCCCGTGATTGAGCCAGAGCAAGCCAGATCTGGCGGGATAGAGCTGGACTCGCGGGACTGTGGATGCCAGTGCCGATGCTCAATTTGACCTCCCGGGACCTTTGCATCCCAAGGTGGACACAGCCCGGCGCCTTTGCTTCGCGCGTCGCGGCCGCACCCCGGCGGCACGCGATGCCCTCCAGGCGGGCAGGGGAGGCTGCGACGGGCTCGGGGGCGCTGCGACGTGGAAGGTGGTTGGCGTGTCGCGCCGAGGCGTGGTGGGCCAGAGCCGGCGGCGCGACACGCCAAGCCAAAGTCCTTGAAAACGTACCTCCCCGCCACCGGGGCGGGCGGGACACATCCAGATCCAACTCTCCACGAGGTCTTCGGATGCGCACCTCCGAGCCGCCGGGTGTGGGTCGGTCCTGGGGGCCAGGAGAGACGCCACCACCGCAGGAAGCACGAGCCAGGCAGGGCCACCCTCGCTGCAGAGTCCCTGCCGAGGCATCCCCATTCTCCAGCTTCGGAAGGCACTGTGGACCTCCTCGCTGGAGGTGGCAGGCTAGAGGTGGTGTCGCTTCTCCTTCCTCCGACAAGCCGCTACACCCCGGATTTCTCCTTGGGTGCGTTCTGACAAGAATTTCGAGGTGCATCCAGCCGTGGCGACGAGGGCCTCCCGCGAGGCCCTCAACAAGGCGAAACGAGGAAACAATATCGGCACAGGTACCCCTTCCTGTTATGAGACCCCTGGCGCGGAATGCCTGCAATCTTCGGACCTGGCTTGGGCGTGCAGTAGTCCCACACGGCGCCCGAGCGCTCTGGGAAGGCCCCGGAGGCGGGGATCACGGACTGTCCCTTGTACAGGTTGTGGTCGGCCCCCCCCAGGTCGAGCACGTCGGCGTGGTCGCGGCGAAGAAGCGCGCAGGTGCCTCCTGTGGCGCACGCCGCGCGGAGGAGGCAGAGGGAATTGTATGGCATGGATTTGCGCTGGCATGCGAGGATTTCCGCTGACACGCGAACTGCAGGTGAAACCTCTGCGGTACAAGCTGTGTGATGCAAGCCATGTCGCGCAAGCTCTGCAAGGCCAGATTGTTTGTTTCACGCTGACCACACACCTCACCGCAATGCGACGAGGGCGCGCGGATGGCAGGCGCCCGCGGGAGCCAACCGAGAAACCTCGACCGAGACCAGTGCTAGCAGCGGCGATCTGCCACCGCTCCGAAGATTATCTACGTGGTGCTATAACTCAGCGCACGGGGAGCCCACGGGAGGCCAACGAGGCGGCACAGGCGGCAATGTGGCAACTTGTCGGGAAGCCCACCACGCCTGGGTCATGCACGTCAAAAGGAATAACCCTACCAGAAAAGAGCAATAGAAACATACGCATGACTGATCGGCAGCTTACTTCTATGCTCCTGATCGCCTGTCTAGCTCCTCCTGCTCGCCCCTGGCCTGTCTAGCTCCTCCTGCTCGTACCGAAGCGCCCGGCAACACACTGTCTCGTCTTTCCGCTCCAGCGTGGTCGCCGTGAGCCGCACCTTGATTGAGCCCCTTGGCCTTGGTCACCGTCTGCACGGGGAACTCCGCCGGCCCTTTCTCGGTGACGGGCAGCGACTCGATCGCTCCCGAGTCCTCCTCGAGCACAAACAGGACCGCCACTTGGTTCGTCACCTCGCGACTACTGGACGGGAAGCAGTAGTCCATCCGCACGTGTGGGAGTTATCCTAAGATGCGGGGCCTCTCGCCCTTTGTCTGCCACGCAGTCCACGCGCCAGCTCCTATGCGTCATGTGGGCCAGTCGATGCGCGAGGCGCTCTTCCACTGGTGGCATGGTCGGGATCCCGCGCGCGCGGGCCCGCTGCGCCTCCTCCGATATCGCCTGAGACCCGGTCGTGTCCTCAGCGAGGTCGTCGGCGTCCATCTCGACACGCACCCTCGGCTCAGCTGTTGGTGGCGCCTCCTCGCTCTGCGGCTGCGAAGCTGCTGCCGCTGCCGAACTCGCCCCTGGTCCTGCCGAGGACGGGCTCGCCCCTGGAGCCAGCTGCACTGGGTCTCTCGCCACCGCTGGCAGGGGCCTGCCCTCCAGCGCAGGCTGCGCCGCCGAGGTGACCTCCATGCCATTCGCCATGTCAGACCTCTTCACCTTCAGCCAGAAAGTGCGGCGGCGCCCGTGGATGGGGGCGACCTGGCCCTTCGGCCCAAAATGTAACAGCAGCCCTGCTCAAGGTTGACACCGGGGCCCGCGTCCAGGAAGGCCTGTGCACGCGCGGTCGGACCGTGGGCGTTCCCGATGTGGAAGTCGAAGCCGAACGGCTGACCTTCGATGAGCTTTGGCACGCATCGTCGGCCCCGTCGCTCCACCGAGGTTCCAGGAGCGGCCTTGCACCTCGGCCCCGTGCTTCTCGACGCGTCCACCTCGATGTCCTGCGCGAAGTTGCTCGGGCATGCCGTGGCCCCCGAGCCCGCGTTGAACAGAACCCAGACCGCGCCTTTCTCGTCCAGGATCTCCGTCTGGGCCAGGACGGCACGGGTGACATGGTAGAGCTGGTTGTCGTTGACCATCGCCACGGGCAAGTCGTCATCGGGGGTGTCCTTGATCCCCGAGGTCGTCATCGCGTCGCGCCCGTCGAAGCCGAACCTGCTGTCCGCGTCTTCCTCCTGGCTCTCCTGGCCGTCGTTGTTAGTCGCCTCGGGGAGCATGTGCATGCCATGCTCGTCTCCCGTGTCGGGCCAGACGTCCACGTTGGCTGCGATCAGCGTCGCGGACTGCTGCTGCGCCCTCTGCTGCGCCGCCGCTGCTGCCGCCTGCTGGCAGGCCAGCTGCGCATTCGCCGCTGCCAACAGCTGCGGCATCAGGCTGGCCGCTGGCACTGGCTGCTGGGCTGGCGCAGCGGGCTGCTGGCCCTGTGGCTGCTGCTGCTCGAGGGCCGCGATCCTCGAGCGTCTCTCTCCGATCGACTCCTTGGATCCTCTCCTGTCGTCGCATCCTGCTCATTTGCCCGCTGCCTTCTCGTCGGCGATCCGCTTGCGACGATTGCACGCGATGCGGCCCTTGCCTCCGCAGTACAAGCACTTATTGTCGCTCTCGCCAGCCGCTTTGCCTTTGCTTTTCGGGTTGTTACCCTTGCCCTTTGGGTGTTTGCCCTTGCTTATTTTTTTGTCGCTTTTGTTGGATATAGCGTCCGCCTTTGTCGGGTCACCAGCATCCGTCGTCTGCCACGTCCTGCTCGCGCTGATGTAGGTCATGACACAGTCCATAATCTTGGGGTGCGTGTCCACCGTCGAGTTCTTCAAGGCTAGGTGCTGCCCAACAGACTGGTTTTCGATGCCGCTGACCGCCGCTGCCAAGATCTCGTCTGGAATCTCCCTTTCCGACTGGTCTGCATACTGCTTGACCATCTTCTCGAAGTTGTCAACGCTCTCACTGAGAGGGTCGGGCAGCTGGGCGCGCAGCACGGAGGACAACATCGCCTGACAAAGTCTCCTCTGCTTCGGCTCGTACTCATACGCTAGCAGACGCCAGACCTCAGAGCCGTGACCGACTGGCGCAATCTGAACCTTCTTCGAAGCCGCTCCCTTCACGACCATCACCAGTACGTGATAGAGCTGTCCGTTCGCCTGGGCCTGCTCCGCGTCGAGCTCCTCGTCTGGGATCTCAATCGGCTATGGACCCTTCGCCTCCGCTGCGGCCATCAGCCTCGTGATGGTCAAGCTCACCGCCGCAGCGTAGGCCCTGAACGTGAGAAGCCGGTCTGACCACTCAGCGCGGGCTCCGTCGAACACTCCAGGTTGCTTGACAAGCCTTGTGTCGACGCCGCCCGCTGGAGCTTCTGCCGCTGCCGCCGGCCTCTGGCATGGCACCTGCTGCGCCAGGCGTTCCGTCTCCAAGAAGCGGCGGATCAGCTCCTCGTTCTGCCGCAGCAGCTGCTCCATCTGCTGCTGCATCGCTTCCATTGCAACCGCGGACCCTACTCAGATTCTGTTAGGTCCGAGGAGCCAACTCTGGGCTCCACTACCACGCGTGGAACCCGCTTCGGCCTGTGGAGTCCATCAGGAGCCCTAAGAACCCATCTCTGAACCCCAAGAGTCCCGCCTTTCTCCTGGGCTGGCAAGGCGCGCTTGAGCAGGTACAGCGTCGGATGCAACACGTAATTTGCACCATATACATCCCTATCGTTCTCTGGCATCGGGGGCTGGAGACTCTCATGGTGGCAATATTTAGGCCACCCTGGAAACCATAATCTTATCACCATCACTGAGATCGGAATCGTCTTCCCGCGGTGGAGGCACACCGCCGATATTTGTGGTGATGTCAACCTCTGGGTCTGCGAGGGCATGTCCTCCTACAGGAGGATTTTGGAAGACAAATGAAAAAAAGTGCTCGACCATGGTCAGACATCTTGGACAAATCGTCTGCAGAAAACCTGGAGGACCCACCGGATTGCCCTGAGCAACATAAATGGGAACTCCTAAATGTGAGCGTGTTCATATTCGGCGTTTCGACATTGGGCAGGGGGGGGGGAGATAGGGGGCTCTGCTTAGCGCGACTGCTTGCAAACAGGGTGTTCGTTATGGGGGAGACTCCACCTGCTCGGAACAGGCGCCGAAAGTGAGCGTTTCGGCGTTTCGACATTGGGCGGAAGGGGGGGGAGGGGGAAGGGGGCCTTGCTCCGGACCTCTGCTTAGCGCGACTGCTTGCAACAGGGCGTCCAGCATGGGGGAGACCCCCCCTTGCTCCAAACGGGCACCAAGAAACAGTCAAGATCTACTCCATGGGGGGGGAGAGAGGGGGGGGGTGCGACGGTCCACGCCGATCGGCAAGACAAAGAAAACGATCACCAATGCAAGCGCTGTTGGCGGAAAGAGGCACCAACCTAAACGCTCGAAGGGCCACACGGAATCCTCAGATCGGCGCTGGAGCGCGCCAGGGGCGGCGCCAGAGGTGCCGCCACGGGAGGCCAGCGCAGATGCAAGAAATCCGCGCGGGGCGTCGAATGGGTATTGGTTATGTAGTTTTTAATTCCTCCGTGTTGAGACGCCTCTGGAGGAGGATCCCTCGAATTCCACCTCGAGGGCTTTCGATTGTTTGGGGGCAACGCTCGGGGGTTGGAGGTCTTCGGGGTCGAGGTTCGAGGTTCTCGGACGTTTCGTCGGTTCTCGGCGGGACTTCGTGCTTGCACCACTCCTGCTCCTCCGAGGACCGGGAGTGGGAGATAGCGGGTGAAAGCCGATCAAGGTGAGGGGGGAGACAGGGAGGGCAACGACACTGTCGCCGATAGCCAAGGGCAACGCGAAAAAGGACGCTGATCCACCACCGCACTTGCAGCGGTTGGAGTGAGCCGGGCCCTTCCTTTCTGATGCCTCGTTTCCTGCGACGCAAGTGCCCCCCCCGACGCATCGAACCCAACGCGCACCCATTTTTGGATGCACGTCCCTGCCATTCTTGGATGACAAAGAACGGACCTACTACAAACCAGAGTACTAGTCCATGGTCCCCACACCCTCCCGCACGGCTACACACCCCCTCCCCTTTACCCTTTTTCCCATGGCGGCGCGTCTTGCCCCCTGGTCGGACAAGGTGGTCTGCGTCCCAGCCCCATGTATCCTCGAGAGCCCATCCCAAGCCCAAGCTTAAGATGCCAACAAGAAGCTCATCCGAAGCCCAAGCTCAAGAGGCCAACAAGAAGCCAACAATGCCTCCTCGACAAGGCGGTCTCCATCCCAAGCCCAAGAGGCCAACAAGAAGCCTCCCATGACGCCGATCCGAGGCTGAACAAAAACAGAAACATCTGTTTCCGTTAGCGCATATTTCGTGTCATCGCCTTGTCCGTCTTCACGGCGTCCACGGCGACCTCACAGGTCCTACGATGGGACAGGAGGCCATCGCGACGCCCCCAAGATGCCCCACAGAGACCACCAAGAAGCCCCAAGAGGCCCCCAAGAGACTCCCAAAAAGTCCACAAAGAGCTCCACGAGGCCTCCCAAGAATCCCCTGGAAGCCCCAAAAGATCCCCA
>CAUYUJ010014425.1:109157-116657 GCA_963575745.1 Prorocentrum cordatum
ACGACTCCGCTTCAATCTTGGGCTCTCGCCTGCGCGCCGGATGGATGACGGATCCTTTGCAAAATAGGGGACCTCGCCATTGTGCCGCGCAGAACCGCGCTAACAACTCAGGACGGCTCTTTTCCAAAATGGGACGCTCGCTAGAGACCCACTCGGGCGTGACAACCGGAAGCACTACGGTCGGATCTAAGACAGAAGAACATCCGTCAAGAACATGAGACCCTCCGCCGGCCAAACTGAAGAACATTCGAAGGTGTACCCTCTCCCAGGATACACGAGACCATTCAACAAGCACAAAGAACATGAGGGTGCCCTCCCTGGACCGACCTCGATCTTAGACCTCGGTGCGACCGTAACCTATGTACCAGCTGCCGGGATAGAGGGCGGCACCTTCTCCAAACTGGCATTATCCCTTCGGACTGCCTCAACATGGATCCCCGTAAGTGTTAGCTTGGGCGACAGCTACGCGGATGGGGTCGGCTTCTTCTGGCTGGACACCCCGTTGAGGTTGTTCACCCTATCTTGTCGCATTCCTTAGACCTCGCTAGATGGATGCTGGGCAAGTGCTGTTCAAATCTTAAGTCTGTCTGAGTGGAGAATCCACATGGTGGTCGTCTTTCCTGGCAGCGCTTCTTGTACTGACGAGACAAGCGTCCAGGGACTTATCATGAAGGGGCCTTGTGACTGGAGTGTGTTGCAGCGTCGTTGTCCCCGTCGTAGTCCTCCCCCTCGAACTCCCTATCTCCTGGTCCTGGCCAGCTTCGTCGTCCCACTAAGCTGCCTCCGGGTCCGCAGAGACCTGCCACCAGACCCCTACTGGGACAAGTTCAACAAACGTTTCTAACTCGATGGCAATCAAGCCATGGCTACAAAAAAGGCCTCCTCGAGACCATCAACTGAGCAATGCACCCACACATCGTAACAAACTGGATTCTCCCTCCTGCCCTTCCCGAGAAATCAGACGTCCTGATTTGTTCGGGTGACCCCAAAAGGGGTCCAGCTGAAAGGGGTGGTGCAATAGATGCGGGGCACTTGGATTGCAAACGTATTGCGCCGGAGAATTGCATTGCATGTATTCCAAGAAATGCATTGCACGCGAAAATCCAGCAATACCTTCGCGCCTCGGAATGTATTGCACGCTCTAAATGTATTGCACCCCCACAAACCTATTGCACCAAATATATTGCACCGCCCCCTTGTCGCTGGAAACCCTTTTGGGTCAACCCGGATTTGTTAAATGCGGGGTCCCCAGAACTCCCGGCCCGACCCCTTCCCCAAGGCCGGCGTGTTTTTGGCGGTCCCGGGGGCCAGCGAGGGCCCGCGGGGACAGCACACCGAGAAGAGCAGTGGCACCCATTTGATCAAGCCGCTGTGAGAAAGACAGCTGCCGTGTTGGGCGTCAGGGGTTGGGAAGGTGTACAGGGTACTACGACTCTGCAGCACGCGCCCTCGGCATACGAGGCAATATTGAACAGGGGATCGTGCCTCCCAACCCCATCCTCCTCACCCGATGTTTGTTTGAAGCTCGGGCATGTCCCCCTACAGGCGGATTTTGGACGAAACATTACAAATAGTCCTGAATTTTCAAAAATAAGGGAAAATATAAGAAAAATCGCCCCCAGAGTATTGATTCAACTAATTTTGAATATTCTTCCTGTAGAGGGACATGCCCGGCTTAATTGTTTTTCTGACATTGAGGCAAGCCTGGGCTGGATCGAACCTCGAAATCGGATCGGATCGGGAACGGAGCAGATCGGCCCCATGACGACCAACGATGGATCGAGATCAACAAGCTGCCCCCAAGGAAGTGAGCTATGAACTGCAGATTTCTCAGTTGACATCAAGGTATGTCGGGATTTGGAGGATCGAGAACCCAGGTGTCTAGACGATCTTGCCAACTTGTACGTGAAATATCTGGAGATCTCTGGACGCCTCCGGGGACCTCTGGAGATCAACGTGGACGGGTCCTCCTTCTCCTCCTCCTTCTACTCTATCCCGTTCTCGTTCGAAGCCCTACTCTCCCACCCATCTACCCCCCCGCTCCGTATCCACCCTCTTTTCCTTCCCGCCCTCCCCGTCCTCCCTCGCGCTGGACGGGATCGCCATCCTCTCCCTCATTTTCCCATCAACAAAAACTCGTCCTCCCATACTTTTCGACGGAGGAGGGCGGAGGAGGGAGGAGGGAGGAGGGAGGGCAGAAGGAGGAGGACGAGGGAGGATGATGAGGGCGGAACTGGAAAGGACAGAGGACGGTGGAGGGAGGAGGGAGTAAGGATGAGGAGGATGAGGAGGACGAGGAGGATGAGGAGGAGGAGAGGGAGGGGGAGGTCCATGGATTTGGCGCGCGGTCGCCAGATCCATGAATCGGGGGAGGTGTCCTCCCCAAGATGCGGCCGGTGCCGCCTCGCTCGGCGGCGGAAGTTCGCAAGTCCCATGGAAACGGGACCCGTCGCTAATCCACACTTCCTTGATCCATGTTCGTGATCGCCTGACTTCATCTTCCTTTTCCGCCCCTTCCCTGCAGAGGCACCCCCTCCCTTCTTCTCCCTCCCCCTACAACAAACTCGTCCTCCCATCATTTTCCTCCTCCTCCTCCTCTTCCTCTCTTCCTCTTCCTCCCCTTCTCTGCAGAGGCACCCCCTCCCTCCCCGTCCTCCTCTCCCTCCCCTTCCTCTTCCTCTTCCTAGCCTTCCCTGCAGAGGCACCCCGTGTCACCTCCAATTTCTTCCCCCGCGGAAAAGAAGCGCGGGCCTGCAGGCCGCACTTCACCTGGCCCGCGCAGCAACCCACCCCGCCCCAAACCCCCCCTTGCCCATCTCCACATAGGGGAGGAGGGAGTGATTGAGCGGGGGCGTTCCTCCTCCTCCTCTTCCTCCTCCTTTTCTTCTTCCTCCTCCTCCTTTTCTCGTCCTCCTCCCTCCTCCGCCTCCTCCTCCTTTTCCCCCCAACCTAGGACACGCACAGTGTCGTCCGACTACAATCAGTGTTGGAGTGGAAAACGAACGTTTACCTTGACAGCGAGGCACACAGACGTGAGACAAACAATGCAGACAAACTCTTCTAGCGCCAGAGCCTCAACCCGCAATGAAGAAATAAGTGTCGGAATAAAGCCGCCTGCCATAACTATGAGGCGGACTTCCAAAAACACATCGTTCAAACGTCCGGCCTCCACCACCCATCCGGTAGCTGAGCACGATCCCGCACGACTTCCTCCATCTGGAAACGTCACAAGGTTACAATCCGAAGAGTTCTCGCCACGGAAAGGGAGGTTGAAGCTTTTGGACCATGACGTCCTGGAATCCATAGTGTAGTGAACGAAAAAATCCGATGCGACATTGTATTCCCGCTTCCGCCACACGACGGGGTCGTGATGAACTTGAGGAGGATTCAATCCCAAATCGAGCATTGATACCACACTGTTGCAAATGCCGCTGAATATGGCAATGGCGTCGTCGTCCCTCAGGGGGGCCTGTCCCATGGCGACGCGCTGCAGAGGCTGGCAGCCGACGACAAACAGGAAACGTCCTCCACCCCCCCAATTCCCCGTCATATCATCGCCCTGCGTTGCGTAGGTGTTGGGGTAACTCATGAGGTCTGGCGGGCGTGGCCTCCTCGCAGGCGGCGACCCAGCGGGTCTATCCAGCTCAACGTCGGGCGCCTTGTTGCCTATCCCAGGGAGCCCCCGCAAATTGCAGATCTGGTCCGTGAACTGGACGAACTGCACAGTCCAAGCCGATGCCGTGGAGAACTGGCCACGGTACTGGCGCCACTGGGTACCATATACGGAACAAAACAAATCTTCCCAACCAGTTGGATGCCCGGTTGTCCGCTGAGTAGCACTGAGAATTCGTCTATACTTCCACGACACCTGAAGCGCTCCGTTCCACCAGACTGGAGAACTGTACACCTGCAGTGCCCGAGCGTGCTCTTGAAAACGGCGGCCTGGAAAGTGGTTATCACGCAACGCTTGCATAAATACTGCGCGGCGCACCCGGAGACGAAGCAGCTGCACAACGAATTTCTCGCACCATGAGCAAATAAACAGGGCAATGCGCTGATTTTAGTCCATTGGACCTTCGTCAGCTCGACGACGTAATTTCAACACCTTCCGTAACCATTGGAATTCCCATCTCTTGACGTCCATCAGGGTATGCTAGCACAAATGCCACGTGCTAGCCCCGAAAAGCGCTGAAGATGCTGGGCCTGATTGCCAAGAGCGCAATTTGGACGGGACGCTCCCAGTTCCATTGAAAGTACCATAATGTGATCTGTAACATCCTTCGGCCTTGAGTAATATGTAGTGCACTCCGTCGTGTGGAGCCCGCGCTATCCGGCACACTCCCTAACACTTCCATCTCGGTGACCCTGCACAATACGACTGGCTCGACGTCCTGGTTCAAAAGGTTCACCTCCATACACGTTCCTCCCGGGTGGGCGACTCCACCTGCGCAAAAATATTGCAAGGACGACTGGTTTCACCTGAGTTTGTGCTGGTAGACTTTACCCGTTAGCTCGGCCACCATCCTCCTCCTCCTCCTCCTCCTCCTGCTCCTGCTCCTGCTCCTGCTCCTGCTCCTGCTCCTGCTCCTGCTCCTGCTCCTGCTCCTGCTCCTCCTCCTCCTCCCCCTCCTCGTCCTCGTCCTCCTCCTCCTCCTCCTCCTCCTCCTCCTCTCCTCCTCCTCCTCCTCCTCCTCCTCCTCCTCCTCCTCCCCCTCCCCCTCCCCTCTCCCCTCCCCCTCCACCTCTCCCTCCCTCCCTCCCTCCCACCCTCCCCCTCCCTCCCTCGTTCCCTCCCTCCCTCCCCCCTCCTCCTCTTCCTCCTCCTCGTCCTCCTCCTCCTCCTCATCCTCCTCCTCCTGATCCTGCTCCTCATCCTCCTCCTCCTGATCCTGCTCCTCCTCCTCCTCCTCATCCTCCTCCTCCGCCCTCCTCGCGGAGGGCGGAAGGAGGGATGAGGGAGGGGGCACCAGGGAAAGACTCAGTCTCCGATCGAGTCTCCATTGCTCGTTACCGCTCCTCGGGGCCAGGTCCACCCTGCTGCGTGCGCCGTCGCCCCGCAGGGGGCAGGAGGAAGAGGATGAGGGAGCAGGAGGAAGATGAAACGACAGAATGACGACGAGAGGGGAGGACGAGCAGTAGGAAGAAGAGGGGAGAGAGGAACGGGGAGGAGGGATGAGCTGGAAGGGGGCGAGAACGACAAGGATGAGAGGAGGCGGCGGGAGGAGGCAGCTACAGGAGCTTGCAGGATGAGAGGGATGAGGAGGTGCAGGGGGGAGCCAAATCAATCGCGTCACGACGCCTCTGCTCCCTGCCGCTGCTGCTCCCCGCGGTACTCTACATGCTGTCGGAGAGACGGAAATAGGCGGGGCATCAACAGCGGGCAACCCGCAACAAAGGCGTAGCGGTAATGCGCGTATAGCCTTGCTGATCAGGAATTCCCCCCCTATTGGGGTCCAACAGTGCAACGGCTTGTCCTACTTAACAAGCGGCCAAGCGTCCAAACGTTCAAGCGCCGTCCAAGCGTCCAAGCGTTACCACGGCTGGGGCAGGCGCGAGAGACGCGGGGAACATTACGAAATTAATACGGGATACTCAGTCTACGCTTCCAGCCTGGAGTTGGTTCAGCCCCACGAGGTCACTTGGGGGGCCCAAGAAGGACGATGCTAATTGAAGCTCCCCCCATCTCTGATCAACAAAAGCATTGAAACAATACATGGATGCCCACGGATGCCGGCTTTCCCGAAGCATCGTTGGGAGGAGTTGGGCCCATAAGCGCTCCGCGAGGGCCCCTGATGCTTGAAAAAATCGCCTCCGGGATGGCGCAAGATGGTCCAAGCTGGCCGACGATGACATACAAAATACGTCTAAAAGACCCGTTGATGGCCACAAGACGGGTCCAAACGGGAACGGAATTCCCCACGGTTGCCGCCACCAGGCCACAATCCGTCCCAACTCGACGTAACATCCATGAGTTTGTTGCCCTCTCGCTCTTTAGCTTCCGCTGGCCTTCCGAGGCCTCCAGGTGGCTCTAAGAGGAGCCACGCGGGCCCTTCAAGAGGGGCAACACATACGACCCCAAGACGACACCGAGCGAGTCCAAGAGGCGATGTTTGGTCATCCAGTGGAGCGATGCTGATTGAGGCTCCCCCTCTTTGATCGATGCCCCCCCAAAATAGTCCCAAGAGGCCTCTCCTGGACCCACACATGGCTCCAGAAAGGACCCAAGAGAGCCCCAAAGGTTCCCAGCATGGATCCATGGCGGCCCCAAGAGCATCCAAGAGCACCCCACGAGGATTCAAGTGATGCTTTCTCGCGCCTTAGCTGGGTAACCCTACTCCGCGCCGCCCACATGCTTGACGATGCCCTCCAAGATGTCTGAACGAAGGCCTCATCGCACAAGACGGCCCCAGAGGAGAGAGATCCGCAGAAGCCTGTATGGTTCAATCGTCGCCGTCGTCGTCGCCGTCGCTTTCTCTTGCATGAATGGTCCTCCACTCTCCTCCTCCTCCTCCTCCATCCCCCTCCTCCATCTCCTCCTTCTCCTCCTCCTCCTCCTCGTCCTCCTCCTCCTCTTCCTCTTCCTCCTCCTCCTCCTCCTCCTCCTCCTCCTCCTCCTCCTACGGCCCCTCCTTGCTTTCCTCCCGACTGCCAACTCCTCCCCTCCTCCTCCTCCTCCTCCTCCTCTCTCCTCCTCCTCCTCCTCCTCCTCTCTCCTCCTGCTCCTCCACCTCCTCCTCCTCCTCCTCCTCCTCCTCCTCCTCCTCCTCCTCCTCCTCCTCCCACCTCCACCTCCACCTCCTCCATCTCATCCGCTTCCTCCTCCTCCTTATCCTCCTTCTCATCCTCCTTTTTCCACCCAGGGCTCACCAGAAGTCAAGTGAGAGCGTGCACCATCAGACTCATCTCCCTTCTCCTCCTCCTCCTCCTCCTCCTCCTCCTCCTCCTCCTTCTGCTCAGTCGGTCGGTCGAAAAGCGGAATGGTCGAATGGGCGACGTCGGCGATGCAGCGGCGACGTCGGCGAGGAGGAGATCGGGCTCCACATCGAGCCGCATCGCCAATGCATCGGCAATGCGGCGCGATGCTCCGACCCGCCTGCTCTGACCCGTGCCACGAGCGCTCGGGCCTCTCGAGGCCCCTGCGCACCCCTCGGCGCGCGCTCGCTGCCTCCGCTGCTCCCCGCGAGGCCCCGTCCCGAGAGCTATGCGGCACTCCCTCCGCGACGGCGGGTAGGATCCAGCGACCCCGGGGGGACACCGAGAGGCACTGGTACTCCAGATTCCTTGTTACTCGTCCCCTGGGTCCGGTTTCTGAAGGCGCCCTTTTTGTAACTGGGGGGGTCTGGTTTGTCAGGACGCCCTCTGTGGATCGGAGCTGAGGGGGTCCGGTTTACGAAGGCGCCCCGTCGAAAAGGGGAGTCTGGAATATCAGGTCGCCTTTGGAGGGGGGTCCGGTTTTTAGGGGGGGGTCGATTGATAAGGCATTTGGAGCACGACCAAGCG
>CAUYUJ010014425.1:119157-158523 GCA_963575745.1 Prorocentrum cordatum
GCCACCACCACCAGAACTCCATAGAGCTTGGCTCCCAAAGGCCGCCCCCCACCCCGAGCTGGTGGCACTCCGTTCTGGGCACTCTCTGGGGACGCGCCCAGAACGGGGTGCCACCAGCTCAGGGAGGGGTGGCGGCCAGCCCCCCTACCTGGTGGTAGTGGTTCTTTATCCTGTGGTGCGACGAAGGGACGGCCTGCTCAGAAGACGGCGGGACTTCTCAGAAACCCTCGCGCCTTCCGGGAGGTTTCCTGTGTCTTCGGGGACAGCTAGAACAACAACTTCTCCCAGTGTCGGAGGACCTCTGGGCTTAGGTCGGGCAGGTACCCCTACAGGCGGATTTTGGACGAAAAATTGTCAAACATATCTTAAAACATCGCCCCCCATACTATTGTTTTACTATTTTTGACTCCTCCTCCTGTAGAGGGACGTGCCCGAGCTAATCCTGGGCCTTCTGAGCAGGCCCGCCTCTCCTCGCTCCCCCCGCGGGCGCGCACCCGAACCTCGGCGTCGAGGTCGCCGCCCTCTCCTGCGCGCGCAGCCACGCCGGCGCTGGGGGCCGGCCCGACCCTGCGCGGGGGAGCGCCGAGGCGCTGCCGTGGCCCCGGTGCCCCCGGGCACCGGTGAGGATTGGAAGCTATGGGCGAGGGCTGCGAAAGCTGGCACTTCCGTGGCTGCTAAAGCGGTCTTCCCGGAAGAAAACCACAAATGCCCGGAATCCAGCTCAACGCACTGAATAGTAAATCACGGGCTGCTTCCCGGAAGAGGAAACAATCTCCCAGAGCTCCGTTTTAGCAGCCACGGGTTTGCCATCCGTCGCCCGGCTTCTGAGAGGAGTGAAGGGGAGGCAGGTGCGAACGCTGGGCTGAGGAAGCCGCCCCTGGCCGAGGCCACGCTGCAGCCGGACCTCGGCCAGAAGAGCATCCCTCCAGAACACGAGAGCCTCCGTCGGCCAAGGCACAGAGAACATCCAAGGGTACCCTCCCCAGGATGCACAAGAATATCCAACAAACACGAATAACACCAGGGTGCCCTGCCCGGACCGACCTCGATCTGATATCTCGGTCCAGCTGTAACAGCGCTGTTGGGTAACAACGACGTTGGGAATCCAGCTGTTGCGACACCGAACACGCGCATAACAAATGGTAGTACCACAGGAACACGCCTTCCGTACAAGTGGGACGGCCAGGAACCACCCCACATCTATAATACCGAAACATACATCGCCGCTACCTGCATCGCCGTTGGCGTGTCAACGGTCAAGGCCAACCTAGAGTAGAAGAATGACAAACGCCATAAACATCAACTTTTGGCGCTCAGCGCGGATTTCTTGGATTTGCGCTGGACCCCCCTCCCTGGCGCGCGGAGCGCGCCAGGGGCGGCGCAGGAGGCGCCGCCAGCGGGGCTCAGCGCGGATCAAAGAACTCCGCGTGGAGAGCCAAAACTCTATGTATATGTCTTTTGCTTCTTCGATACATCGCCGTTAGCATGTCTGCGGTCAAAGCCAACCTGGACTGCGGCCGGCCGGCATGACCTGCGGCCAGCCCCCCAGCGGTGATAACCTGCGGCCAGCCCCCCACTTCGAGCACCGCGCGCCCCCGCAGCCACCGAGGACGGCCCCAGGACGGCCCTAAAGGGCTCCCCCGACGGCCCCAAAGGGCTCCACCAAGGGTGGGTGGGTAAAGGTGCCGGCCGCATACTTGGAACCTTAAAGGGCCCCGAAAAAAGCCAAAATGATCCAAGAAGGCACCCGGAACGGTCCAAGGGAGCTACGAGTCGACGGGGGATCGTTCTACAACGCAAGACGCCCCAAAAAGCCACCAAGACGCCCTCCATAAACAAAAATCGCCCCCTTCCCTACGGACAAAAAAAATACTTTAAACACATTCGCGCCTTGGCCTTTCACGAGGCCCACAACGGCCCAATAAGCGTCCAAGAGCGACCCCTGATGCCCCTAAGAGGCCCCCAGTGAAGCTCCAAGACGACCAGCGAGGGCCCCACGAATGTCCCAGAAACAACCGCAACGGCCCAGGAGAGCCGCAGGACGGCCTCAGGAGGGCCCCACAATGGGCCAAGAGGGTCCCCAAAGGCCTCCTGGACGGCCTTCGAAGTACACGAGTCGTCGAGAGATTGCTCCAAAACGCCAGATTGCCTCCTGGCGGTCTTACAGGCCCCCAAGACGCCCCGAGAAACCGCCCTGAGACGTCCCAAGAGGTTTTCCAGAAGCAAAAAGCGATTCATTTTCTATAGACAACAGACATTTCCAGCACGTTCGCCTCTTCGGCTTTCACGAGGCCCAAGAGGTCCCACAAAGCTCCCCCGACGGCTCCAGAGCGCGAGCTACGACTCGTGAGGAGATCGCTCCCAGACGCCCGCCATTGCCTCCACCTCACCCCTGAGGCCCCCTGGACGCCCCAACACGCCACCAGGACGCGTCCCAAGAGGCCCGGCGTAACCAAACCTCGGCCCCTCCCCGAAGGGAGACGTCTGATTTCAACACATTCGCTTCTTGATCTTTCACGAGTCCCACAGCAGCCCAAAAAGCCATCCAAATTAACCCAAAAGCCCCCGCATGCCACCAAGACGGCTCCCAGACGGCACGAACTGGCCCCAACAGGGCCCCCGAAACCACTGGGGGGAGCCCCAGGACGGCCCCAAGAGGAGGGTGAGGAGGGAAACCCGAAGAGAGAATTCGAGCACTTCGCCCCGAGAAAACTCGAAAGGACGCCTGAACGCACCCAAGAGGCCCTGACAGGGATCCACAATGTCCCAGAATGAGGGACTTGGAGGCGGCCCTTCGACGACGAAAACCACGGAAAAACACAAAAAGCAACTAAGAATCTGCAGCACAATTCTTTCCTTTTCCCCGAGCAGAAATCGTGCACAATGGGCCCCCGCGGACCCTTCCCAGAATCCAGCCGCAATCGATTACCCAAACGCATCCAGCCGCGGCGACAGGGGAGGGGCCCAGAACCCCCCCAACCACAACAAACCTCCCGAGTCCGACGGGCTACTTCGCGCAAGCTCGGTCCGCTGATGCAATTTCTCGCCGCAGGTCCGTCTGGTTTCGAAAGTCCTGTGCCAAGCAGCGGCCCCCGGATACCGAAACCTATCAAAAACAAAAGCTGCTCAAACAAAAAAATATGGAAAGGCGGCCGGAACTGCCGCGGGCATATACCTCGATCAAGAAGAAGGAGATCGAGCGAGGAGGAGGAGGAGGAGAAAGAGGAGGAAGAGGAACACAAAAGAAGAAGATTTCGTCGTCGCCGCCGATGTCTCACAGATTTTCGTGGTTCTTCGACCACCCGAATTATCTCCTCGAATTCAGCCTACAGGAACCGTTTTCGGTGCCTGGGACCACCACCGAGGGTCCGGGGTGAGGATCGACCTCCCTGGCGGGTGCCTCCCCTTCGCAAAGGAAGGACCACGGGGTGGATCAAGGCTCGAGACATGAGACTCTTAGTTCTTTGGCGCTCTCCGCCCCCTCTGGGCCTTCAGGAAGCTCCTCGTCGACACAGCTGGGTCCACTCTCGAACTTCTGGCCGGACGCACCCCCAGCTGGTTCTCAACGATCCCCGAGCCTATCCAGGGGGTGGAAAAGGAGGCCTGGAACAGGCCCCGTGACGGCCCCAAGCAACCCACATAAGACAACGAACAACTTTAAAACAATCCCCTACAAGGCCCACCCTTGAACCCCACATGCTACGTAAGTCAGGCCGAAAACCCAAGATTGCCGAGCGATCGCGCGCGTTCCGCGAACTCCGTCTTTCACTCTTGCTGCCGCCCCAAGGGTTCGGCGGTGCGGCGTAGGCCAATGAATCCCTTATTAAACGTCCGCAGGGTCTGGTTTTTTTAAGGCGCCCTTTTTGTAATTGGGGGGGTCCGGTTGATTAGGGCGCTTTCCCTGGATTGGAGTTTAGGGGTCCGGTTTATTAAGGCGCCCCATCGAAGAGGGGGGTCCAGAATACTAGGTCGCATTTGGAGGGGGCCCCTTTTTTTAGGGGGGTCGATTAACAACCACATTTTTGGAATACACAACCACATTTTGGAGTAAGTATGTGACAAGTGAGTTTTCGTAGATGCAGATCCAGAATGCCAGTCGCTGGAACAATGACCCAGCGCGTGGGGCACGCGAAGTAGCTGCGCGCAGCCCCCTCCATGAACGACTCGCCCTGGACACCTCGAATGCGTCAAGTTCGTGTCGTGCCGACTTCGGCGTCGGTTTTTCTAACACCGCGCGGGTGGTTCGAATGATCGGTCGTTTCCGAAACGTCCAAATCGTTCCACATCGAATGGGACGCATGGAGACACACTGATAGTATATGTCCTCCTTGGAGGCGCGCGTCCGACCCGAACATCTATTATACCCATCCTGTAGTATATCGTTTCGCGGGCGGTGTGGCCAGAAAGCGCCCGCCACGACGCATCTACTACAAGATTTCTCGGTGGGCGAGTCGCCCCTGCGGGGGCGACGCCCATTTAGTATAAGCATGTTGGGGTGACGCCGATTCAACAATCGTGGGTCGCCCGCGGCGTACAAAGTTGAACGCCGCCGGCGGGGTCTCCGCCGGTCGACAAGACACGAACCTGTACCGTACCTGTCGTGCGCGCCGACAGCTGCGCTCCCCTCCCCGTCCGCATGGCATCCGTGGGGCAGCAGGAGGCGACTGCAGCGCGGGCAGGGCCCGGGCGGTCATTCGTTCGCACAGTGCAAAACCCATGCCAACGGGGGGAAAAGCAACGAACACCCCAGGCCCAGCCCCAGTGGGGGAACGAAGGGACACACACACACATAAAAAGACCCCCCCGGCGGCGCCTCTGGCGCCGCCCCTGGCGCGCTCCGCGCACCAAGGGAGGGGGTTCAGCGCCGATCCGAGAAATCCGCGCGGACCTCCGAGTTTTTATGTTTATGCCATTTTTCGCTTTCCTACCTTGAGCAGGGACCGACCGTCCCGGCATTCCTATAGGCCGACCACGACATGTTCTTAGAATCCAGACATGTTCTGAGGATAAAAACAAATTGTCTTAGAACATGCACCTGGTGCATTAAAACATACCAGTCTCGGCAAGAAATGCTCTGAGAACACTTCGTGCAAACCACACAAGGTTCTTAGAACACTCTTTGGTGGGCCTATAGGCGAGCCAAGACTCGGCGCTGGACAAACCTCCCTTTCGTAAACCTCCCCTTAGCGAAAACGGCCCGGGACCGAAACCGACGGACCTGGAGCCGCAAAAATGACGGCCACGACGCCCTCTCGCGAACCGAAAACGCCTAATTCCTTAATCGACGTGTCAGGGTAGGAGGTCTGTCCACCTCCGAAAGACGCTTCGCCACTGCTTGACTACCCGATCCCTGCATGGGCCGCATCTGGCATCAAAACCCAGCGCCGCCTCCACGCAGGCCCAGCGGCCCAACTGCGCACCTGCCCACCTCTGAGGGGGCCCTGGGACACACAAATAAATACATACAAATTCGCCGGCCCAACGGGCCAGGGCGTGCTAAGATCTCCGGTAGCTGGTTAACAGTATTAACAGTATTTCTAGTTCGCGCGCGCGGGGCGGCCCCTGGGGGTCCCCCGGCGAAAAGTACCCCGACCAACGCCCGGCCGCCGCCCGACCAAGTCTACTCAGAGATGGTTTTCCTTCTGGGTGCGGCCTCTCAGGCTCCCCAGAGCGCGCTCAGAGTGCCCCAAGAGGCCCCCAAGACTGCCCAAGAGGCCCCCGAGACGCCCAAAGAGCGCTCGAAGACGCCGAAGATGACCCCAAGACGGCCCAAAAGGCCCCCAAGACAGCCCAAGAGGCCTCCAAGACGCCCCAAGAGCCTTCCAAGAGGCCTCCGAAGAGAGCCCCAAGAGGCCAAAATCGTTGATTTTCATTGGTTGTTTCGATGTTTTTTGTGTTCTGGCTTTTTCGGCTTCCGGACGCTCCAAGACGGCCCAAGAGGCCCCCAAGACCGCTCCAAGACGGCCCACGAAGCTCCCAAGACGGCGCCGAAACGACCCAAGAGAGCCCTCAAGACGGCCCAAGTGCCGCCCAAGACGGACCAAGAGGCCCCAAGACGGGCCCAAGAGGGACTCAGGAGGGATACCGAGAACTCAAAAATGGAGCCCTCCGTCCCAGAAGGCGCCCAGGAGGTCCCAAAGAGGCCCCAAGAGGCCTCCAAGAGGCCCCAAGATGTCGCCAAGAGGCCCCAGGAGACTCCCAGGAGGCCCAAAAGAAGCCCCAGAAGGCTTCAAACATGTCTCCCAGGCGCCCCCGAACGGCCTCTCAACAGACCCCAAGAGGCCCCCCAAAGAAGCATCTTGACGACGACTCTATTTCGCCCCATCGAGAGACGACCCCCAGGGAACTGCTTCACCATCAAAACTCCCCACGCAACGCGTCCGAACGACACCCGCCCCCAAGAGCGCAACATGGGCAACGAACACACAAACAAAAACCAGCGATGCCATATCACGGGCCGGCGGAATGAGCGAAGCGATTCAATAACAGGATTCCCCAAATTTTCCAATATGTTCTTGGTTTTTGTCTTCCCCCCCACTTCCCATATTTTCCCATATTGTCCTGGGAGTCGACGATTAATTCTGTCTGTGTGTTTCTTTCCCTCCTGAACCTCCAGCGCAAGCCCAACTGGCCTGAGACAAGTGCCACTGGCACCAGTTGAGCAGGGCCCGACCGTCCTGGCATTCCTACAGGCCTACCACGAACCCAAAAAGTTCGAATAACAAGAACACTGTCCTTAGAACAGACCAGGCGCGTTAAAACAAGACAGTCTCGGCTGTTCTAAGAACATTTCGTGCAGACCACAACAGGTCATCATAACATTTTGCGGCGGGCCTATAGGCAAGCCAGGACGCTTCGCCACTGCTCGAACCAGCTCGCTCCACGCCCAGCCTGCGGCTGAACCCAGCCTGGCCCTGGACAGGCTCTGCCCGCCCGGCTCCGGGTCTGCTCCCCCGCGGACTTTTACTTTTCTCGAGCCTATTTGAGACAGGAGAAAAATAGGCCCCTGCAAACAGGGTGTTAGTAAACGGAATGGTAGCTAAGGGGCCTCTGCGAGCGAATATAGGGCGACAGGGCATGTACCTCGCTCTAGTGCGTGATAGATCGGGGCAACAAAATCGTCGATACATCATCATACCTCTGGGCGGGGGGGATTACCTCGCACTTGCGCGCGGCAAATAAATTCTTTACATCCTAAGAGGTTTTTTTTCTCTGCACACTTCTGCGCAGGACTTTCTTCCTCCTCCTCCTCCTCCTCCCCCTCTCCTCCACCTCATCACCATCACCACCCTCTTCGACATTCATCATCACTGTCACTCACTCACTCACCCACTCATCATCAGCATAAGCATCAGCAGCATCATCATCATCATCATCATCATCATCATCAGCATCAGCATCAGCATCAGCATCAGCATCAGCATCAGCATCATCATCATCATCATCATCATCATCATCACCATCATCATCATCGCCATCAGCATCATCGACATCGCTCGCACACTCACTCACACTCATACACTCACACACTCATACACTCACACGCTCAAACATTCATCTTGAGGAAAACTAAGGCCAGAGACTCGTCTGAGTGAATTGCGAGGAAGTCTCAGGCGGGAGCCCCCTCCCTGTGGGCCTATGGGGCCCGCACTTCATGTTGGTAATTCGAGCGGGTCATCCAAAACCTATAACTGTCGTCACTTTGGGGCCCCTGAGGCTTGAATATGGAGCAGGTATCAAGCGGGAGCCTTGTCTGGGAGTGAATTGTGACGCCGCGGCTTGCGCGGGCCGCCAACGCGTCACGCTGCATTGGGAACGGGGGCGCTTGCTCGCGACCTCAAGCGGGCAACGTACGCACGAATGTCCGCGCAATTAAACATTCTTTTCTGTGTCGCTCAGCTGCCGGACGGGGCCCCGGTGGGTCCGCGCCAAAGGTCATGCTGGCGACGTGGCCACTCGCACGCGTGGCTGAGGGGTCTCTGTGCGGCCTCGGGAGGTCTCCTGGCGCAGACGCTCAGCCGACGACCCCCGCTCCTCCCCCGACGCACAAGGAGGCTGAACTCGACGGAAGAACAACGCACGCTCAAAACGAGAGCGGGAAGAAAGGCGAAGGGCAAGGCGATGAAGGCGCGATGGGTCTGCGAGCCAATTGTCGAAACCGAGGGGGGCTCCGTTCGAGCGGGCAACCCCCATCCAACACAACACACCCATAGCCAATAGCCTCGCTGGAATTCCGAGCCGAGAATCCCTGGGTATGGATGCTAGCTTTGCGCGCTCACGGGAACTGACGCCCTGAAGGGGGAACGATATGGCGGGACTTGCTCGGGCGGATGGACGGTGACTTGGAATTGCCGATGCAGCGACGACAGATCGGCGACGCGCCCTCGACGGCGAACCCCGCAGGTCCCTGGGCGGCGTGGGGCGATCGGCGAGGACCGAGCCACCGGGAGTCGGTGCTTTGCCCCCCCTGAACAATTCCCCCCACTGTCTAGGGAGCCCACGAAGGACGTACGCGCCCAACGATGTACATGAACACGGCCCCTCGATCCGCGACTGGCCGCGTGATACAATCATTTGCGCAATGCGCACTCTCGAAACATGCGTGGATTCATGTACATGTACGTTCTTCTTTCGCTCCTGACTGTCGGCGAGCGCTGGCTTTCGGGTCATAGCTCGGCTCTTGCGGCTGTGCAGGACGATGCGGGCACCACCAGAACGCTTAGAGGAAAGAGAACTATCCACATACACCGATTCTGGCCAGGCCCAACCCTGAGCCCAGGATCGGTGCATACGCCCTCTTACCTTGGCCAGGATGGTATGTGCACCGATCCTGGGTCAAGGATGGGCGTTGTCAGGATCGGTACATGTGCATTTAGTTCTCTTCGCCCGAACGCTCCAGGCGAGGCGCCGCTGCTGAAGAGCTCCCCGAGGCTGGCGAACGTCTCCGGCCCCCCGCCCCGTGAGCCCGGCCCCGCCCAATGCTGCCCCTGCAGGAGGAGCGTCCTCGCCCCTCCCTGCAGGGAAAGTCCTCGCCCCTCCCTGGAGGAACACCAGACAACATAGACATACTTTCGGGGAGCTCCGCGCGGATGTCTTGAAACTTCGGCGCCGGAGGCGCTGCCAGGGGGGCCCGGCGCCGATCCGAGAGGTCCGCGCGGAGCTCCGAGAAGTTAGGCTCAAGTCGGGCCTGTCCCTCTACACGGGGACTCTTCAAAAATCGTCCAGAGCAATCTGGAGACGATATTTTGAATATCTTGTTGACTATTTCGGAGCATTTGTGAAATATTTTCAATGTTTCGCCCAAAATCCGCCTGTACGGGGGCCATGCCCGACCGAAAGTTAGGCTTGCGCCGCTGTCTGCTCTCAGGCTCCCCTCCAGGAAGCCCCGAGCAGGGCGCGGCGAGGCGAGGCGCCAGCCGCCCCTCCCACAGTCGCCGCCCCTGCGTTTAGGTCGGGCGTGTCCCCCTACAGGCAGATCTTGGAGGAACAAAAGGAAACACCCAACAAATACTTAAGACATACTTCAAACTAGTAGAAACATCGTCTCCAGACTATCGTTTTACCATTTTTCAAATATTCCGCATGTAGAGGGACGTGCCCGACTTCACCCTGCGTGCTGCGACCTCCCCGTGGGCGGTCCTTCCTCTTCCGCGCCCTCCACGCCGCCGCCGTCCTCGTCGTCCTCACCCGGAGCGCCCTCGGCCTGGGGCGGGGCGGGAGGGAAGGGGAGGGCAGCGGGGAGGCGGGAGGGATGAGGAGGAGGAGCAGCAGGGCCAGCGGCATCGTGCCGTCGAGACGTGGCCACGAGAGCACAGATCAAGGGCGTGATGCCCCTCGCCGAGGGCCCGGCAAACCATTGCGGGGCCGGATGGTCGGGCCCAAACGCGACGGAGAAAGCATGAGGCTAACCTCCCGTAGCAAGTCATGGGAGCCGTGCATACCCTCGCAATTCCGTCTTCAGAGTGCACTCGAGTCGACCGGCGTCTTGCAGTCGACGAGATAGCGCCGATTCAGGGTCGATTGGCGTCGAGTCGCAAAAGCCAACAGGATAGTGTGGGAGGCTCACACGAGTTGCCACGGGGCTCCCCCGTCCAAAGATGCCGCTGACCTCAGCCCCCGTGCAAGCTGCAAGGAGCAGCAGGAGCAGCAGGAGCAGCCGCGGCGGGCAAGGTGGGCAGAAGGGGGCGGCGCGCGGTCGAAGCGGTCTTGACTACCTACCAGACCACCCCAACCCAACCCGAAGACCCGAATTTCGGGTTGGGGGGGGTCTGGGCTCCATATGTGTTTTTTCGATGTTCCCGGACCCCCCCCCACTAGAAATCGAGGGTAAATCTGAGCCTTCGGGTTGGGTTGGGGTGGTTTGGTGGGTGGTGAGGTCTTGCTGCAGGGCGCCGGAGGCGGGTAGCTCGCAGCGACCCCGTTGGCGTGCTACTCCTGAGGGAGTGCAAAGCCCCTATTCGGAAGACGAACGGACCAGCCTGGGAAGCACACTGCGCCCCCTATCAAGGGAAATCATGCAACGCTTTCGGTACCGGCACTGGCACGCTTGGAGGGTGGGGGGAGAGTTGCGCGAGCTTCGAGCGCAAGGGGCGCTGTCCACCATTGCCGGAGCGCTCCCCAACCTATACGAATGCGCACCTGCTTGGATCCAGGGAGATCCCTTTGGGATGACCTTGGGTTTTTGTTTTGTAGATTCCTGTGAGGCTCTTTCACCTTTCTTTTTAGATGTATGTCGGACCCTTTTTGATTCCCATTTCAAATTCCCTTCAATTCCCCTTCAACATCATTAATGACTCGGTTGTGGTTCATTTGTGACTCCTGTGCGTGCTGGACCGCCACGGCGACCACTGGGGCCAATGATTAATCGTATGCTTAATATGTGTGCTAACATATCGCGGGGGATGTGATATCGTCTGCGAGATTATTCCGTGGACTCTCTCCTATAGCATTCCCTGAGAAATCAAATTCCTGCATTGGGCTTACTTTAATCACACTGTTTACATTATGCTGCGCCCTCTAGCGATTACCCATCAGTGCCTTCGGCTTCTGAACGAAATATTGCGGCGTCGTACTGATCTCAAGGGCATTCCTATGACTTCCTGATTTTTCTATGCGTGCATGGCTTTCGCATCGAGACCTTCGATTATTCCTTACTCCTTCCCTGATGGCAAGATCCCAGGGCGGCGCAGGCAATTAACGTTTCTATGTTCTGTTACATGTGCAGACAATAAATGCTGGGAGCCGCCGCCGCAGCACATGCCTGTGATTGTTATGTAACATATACGTATCGCCAAAGGTGTCTTCCAATTTGCTTGCAAGGGGAAACACAGACACTTCGAAAAGACGAGGCCCGTGTCACTGACATTCCTCCCCCCTTCAAGAGCCCCTTGCTCCCCAAAGTGGCTTTGCATGTTCAGCCGTGTCCACTGCAGGGAAGAATCTCTGGAGCTCCGCGCCTCTTCTGGACTCGATTTCGACCCTTGCGTCGATGCCCGGCTGCGCGCTGAGCGAGCGGAGAATGCAAAGGAGGGATCTGCAGATGACCAGAGAGGGGCCAAGACTGGTGGGCGTGGGGCGCAGGAGAGAGGGCCCTTGGATTATGTTGTCCCCATCCTACTTAAGGACCACGTCCAAGAAATGATTTCGCGCGCCCGAAAAAATGTCAAGAGAATGTCGAAACAGTGTCGAAACAGTGTCGGGCGAGTGTCCCCCAGGGCCCGACACGTGAAAACCCGCGAGTTTCGGTACTTTGTTCTGGCGCTCGAAATTCTTTCTGGTGGTCGAGGCTTGCTGAAAAAAGGTTGGAACATCATAACCCTTGGATCTACAATTGAGCAGACTTCCGCTAAGAGGTCACATGGTGAGTGAGCGGGAGGGGAGTGGGAACGATTGTGCAGCCTCGTTCGTCGGGACCATGTGCACATCCGTGTCTCGGAGCACGGGCCGCGCGAGTGCGTGCTGCCTGGCGGAGGTCTGCGCAGGGGCCTTCCTGCCAACTCCCTGCCTCTGCGTATTCTCGTCCCTTTGTTCTCCTTCTTACTCTGTCCTCCCGCTCCACTTCATCATCCTTCATCCTCTCCTCCTTGTCATCATTCTCGCGCACGCTCCCCCCCTTCCTACTTCTCCTCATTGTCCTCTCCATCATCCCTCCTCCTTCTCCTCCTCGCCTCCATGCTCACCATCTGTCTATCCTCTTCCTAATCTTAAGTCGGGCATGTGTCCCTCTACAGGACACATATTCAGAACTAGTCCACCAATCTTATGGGGAAATGTTTACTTGTACGTCTTGGATATGTTTGGAATTTGCTTTACTATGATTTTGTTTGTCCTCTAACATCCGCATGTAGGAGGACATGCCCGACCTAATCCGAATCCTCAGTCGTCGTCCCTCCTCATCCTCTCACCGAGCCTCCTCTTGCTATCCTACGCCCTCCTGAGTCTCTCCCTCGTCCTTCCCCCTCGCAGTACCGCCAACTGAAAGAGCCGGAGCCGACCCGCACCGAAGTACTATACTCAAAACCGATCCCGGCATCAACATCAACAAAAAATCCACAAGCGCCTCCCGCCACTTACGCCCCCTCTTCCGCCGAATTGCTTCCCATCCTGGGCCTCGTGATGCTCCCTACCCTTTCTCCTCAGCATACTCTGCTCGTCCCCTCTCCTTCCTCCATCTCCGCCTCAACCTCCTCAAAGTTTCCTTCTCCGCCTCCCCCTCCTCATGTGACCAGTCCTGTGTGTACAACTCTCGACAGTAGGCGGACAGGATTTGCCCTCACAGTACGCACCCGTGGCTCTCAATAGGCCAGAGCTCCACCCAAGTAGATGCAAAGCAAATGCATCTAGCACATGCTTGCAGTCTTGGAAAAGCTGTGCCAGTTCCAGCGCGACGCAGCGTTCCGCGCAGAGATCAGACCTCGCGCACTCGCTTTGGGCGTTCCCGGCAGGGTGATGCACGCTTTGGGCCGAAGTGGCCGCCACACGGCGCGACTCCTTTGGGAGACCCCAGCCCCAGCACCTCCCCTCTTCCCGACTGGGCTCAGGCAGACATCGCTCCCTGCGACAAGCAGCAGTGGCCCCAGGAGGAAGAGCACAGAGGAGAAGGGAGGGGCAAAGGGAGGGGCAGGAGGAGAGAGGGTGAGGAGGGTCGTGGGAGGAGGGCGGAGGAGGCGATGGCCTCTGCGAAACTCCCACGAGGATGGCGAAACGCCCAACACGGGCAAACTGTCGGCTCACGCGGCCGCCACTCGCGAGCCGACCCGCCGCGCAGTGTGTTTCTGGCGGCCGTCGCACATCTGCGCACAGGCTGACGTCGGACAGCGCGCTGCTCAAAGCGGGCAATGTGTGGCAATGTTCGATACGACCTCCGAGGAATTTGTCCTCCCTTTTTCATCCGCCTGGTCTTCATTCTCATCCTCCGCGTCGTCGTCTTTACATGTCCTTCCCGGGCACCCCGCAGTTATCCATTTTCCAAGGGGCCCTTCTCATAACATTTGTCGCAATATGACGCCTCTGGCGGGCCCGTTACTCACCGCCCCTCCCGCCCCTCGGTGGTCACGTCACGATGCGCGCTGGCGCCGCTTGGGAATTAATCATTCCGACGCGTTCCCAGACGGCGCAGACGCGAACCGCGACGTGATCGACCCCGTCCTAATCCTCCCTACCCCCGCCGCCGGTCACGCCCGGCATCGCCACTAGACAATAATAAAAAATGTCCTGCGGTGCACCCATCCTCCTTCCCGCCCAATCGCACCCGACGTATGGCTGGCGGGCGACGAGGCCACGAATCCGGGAGGCTCTTGCCGACATGCACCCCGGAACAGACAGACTGGGAGTTCAATCTGGTAATGGGCCCGTTCTCCCCGCAGAGGCCCCCAAATGGCGTCCGAGTAGATGGGGTCGGAGCATCGCACCGCCTCGCCGATGCATCGGCGCCGTCGGCGAAGATTCAGTGGGGCCCCACGCCGAACCGCATCGCCGACTGCATCGGCGATGGCGCGCGACCCGCCGACCCCATCGACCTGGGCCCTATCTGGGAGGCATCTATTCGAGTTCGTTTTCTCTGCCTCTGAGGGGAAGGGGCCCCAAGGGTGGGAGGATGGGGGGAGCAAGAGGAGGAGGAGGAGGAGGAGGACAAAGTGGGGGCCCCCGGGGGAGGACATTGCGGGGCCAGACGCGGAGATCCCCACGGGCGCATCTCATGTTCTGACACGTCCCGCCGCGTGCGTCTGGCTGCGGTCGCCTCGGTCGACGGGCGGGCCGACGGCGACGGCGGCGGCTACGATGGGACACAACGACGACGACGACGACGACGTTGCTAACGCCAACAACGACGACGCCGACGCCGACGCCGACGCCGACGACGCCAACGCCGACGACGACGACGACGACACCAACAACAGCCACAACAATAATAACAACAACAACAACAACACCAACAACAACAACAAAAGCAACAGCGAAAGCAACCGCAACAGCAACAACACCAGCAGCAGCAGCAACACCAACACCAGCAACAACCACACCAACAACAACACCACCACCACCAACACCAACACTACCGCAACCACAACCACAACAACAACACCAACAACAACACCAACAACAACCACACCAACAACAACAACAACCACAACCACACCAACACCAACACCAACACCATCAACAACAACAACAGCAACAACAAGAACAACAACAACAATCATAACAACAACAACAGCAACAATAACAACAGCAACCACAACAACAACAACCCCAACAACAACAACACCACCACCACCATCAACAACAACCACAACAACAACAGCAACAGCAACAGCAACAACACCAACAACACCAACAACAACAACACCAACAACAACAACAACAACAGCTGCAGCAGCAGCAGCAACAACAACAACAACAACAACCACCACCACCACCACCACCACCACCACCACCAACAACAACAACAACAACAACAACAATTACAACAACAACAACAACAACAACAACAACAACAACAACAACAACAACAACAACAACACGCGAACAACACGCGAACAACACATGCGAACAAGCAGTGACAAACACCTCCTCTGGTTCCCTCCCTCTGCCAGGGCGGGCCTGGAAACCGCAGAGACCCTGGGGACCTCGGAGATCGGTCCGGCGCGAGGCCGCCATGGCGGAGCCGGCTGCCGACGGGCAGGTGCAGGCCGTAACGCAACCGGCCGTCCGCACTGGGGCGTCGGGCCGCGCCGGGCGCGGGGCGGCGCGCCTGCCGGGGGCGCGCGCCAGGGGGCCTGGAAGGCACGACGCCGTCCGCACTGTGCCTCGGGCTGACAGCGCAGGGGCCGCGTGCACAGGAGGCCACCGGCGCTGGCGCCGGGTCGGGCTGCTCTTCGGAGCAGGCTCCACGGTGACTGTTAGAGGAAAGAGAACTATGCACATGCACCGATTCTGGCCAGGCCCATCCTGAGCCCAGGATCGGTGCATACGCCCTCCGACCTTGGCCAGGAAGGCGTATGCACCGATCCTGGGTCAAGGATGGGCCTTGCCAGGATCGGTGCATGTGCATAGCTCTCTTCGCCCGAACTGTCCGCCCTGGGCATCGGGCCACGGCAGGCGCGGGCCGCAACTCCTGGTGGCAGCGCGACCCCGAGGCGCCCGCTGCCGCTGCGACCGCAGCCCTTTCTCCATGTGCTCGAAGCTATTGAGGGCCGCCTTCATTGTCTTCGGCGGGCCCCTCTCCAGGAGTTCGCGAAGTGGCGGCCGCGCAAACCAGACGTCAGCCATCTGGGCGGCTCGAAAAAACATTACGTATGGACTCAGCCACCATGCGTCGTCGTCGGTGCCGCGTTGGCCGTGGGGATCTTGGCGCGCGCACAATCGATGGCCACCGCGGCGCGCAGCGCCTGTCCGGGACTCGAAGAGTGGAAAAGCAACCCCCTTGGCGGCTCCGGCTTGGGGTGCCCGAGTGCTAAGCCTGCTATATCATGGTGAGCTTTGGACCGCCAACCGGATGAAGTTCAAGGGCGCCGAAAAAAACAAACCGCCCG
Source organism: Prorocentrum cordatum (assembly GCA_963575745.1). Lineage (NCBI taxonomy): Eukaryota > Dinophyceae > Prorocentrales > Prorocentraceae > Prorocentrum > Prorocentrum cordatum. The sequence continues at coordinate 135,192 of CAUYUJ010014425.1, forward strand.
AGGCATCCCCACAACCTGGGCGCTAAGTACGAAATTGACTACCCGTTGGCGGCTCCCCCTTTTGGGTGCCCCCCGCCTGCAATATCACGGAATGCGTTGGACCACCAAGCGTCAGAAGTTCGGGGCACCGAAACAAGCAAACTGCCTGAGACACACCCACAGCCTGAGCGCGAGCAGTGGAATGAGATCCCCCCTGTCGGTTCCCCTACAGAGTGTCCACAGGCTACGCCTGCTATATCACGGTGAGCATTGGAGCAGCAAGCGAAAGAAGTTCGCAACGCCGACGCAAGCAAACCGCTTGAAACCTCCCTGCAACGTGGGCGCGACGGCCCCCTTGGGATGCCCAAGTGCTACGCCTAGTATATCGAGGTGAACATTGGACTGCCGAACAAGAGAAAGTCGGGGCTCCGAAACATGCAACCAGCCAGAGATATTTCCGCAACCTGGGCGCGCAAAGTGAAGGGAGATGCCTCCTGGCGGTACGCTTGCTACATCGCGGTGAGCATTGCAGCACCGGGGGAGAAATTCGGGGCGCCAACACCTCAAACCGCCTGTGTAAGACATCCCCGCAAACCGTACTGTGAGTAAGTATAAGTGGGACTGCGCGTGAGTGTGAATAAGTCAGAGTGTGAGTGAGTTTGAGTTCGAGTGAATCTGTGTAGGGATAGGCAGTGGCATGAGTGAAGTCCGAGTGTGACTGAGTCTGAAGGTGAGTGAGTCCGAGCGTGAGTGAGTCTGAGTATGGGTGAGTCTCAGTGTGAGTGAATATGGATTTTGGTATGCTTGGGTGTGAGGGTACGAGGGATGCCGATGTAAGGTGAAGCGGGGGCGCCCGAGAAATAACAATAGCCCCATTGTAGGACATGGTGGGAAAGCACGACGGGAGCCCCAGAACCCATCTTTCCGAAATCATTCCACGGACCAGATCGGTCTGCGATGGGGCCCAGGGGGCCCGAAGCGGGGCGGGAACGCCCGCTGCAGAAGCATAGCCAGGGCCTGGATCTCGGGGAGGAGCGAGGGGAAGGAGGGCCATAGGGTTCGGTCGGGCGTGTCCTCCTACAGGCGGATTTTGGACGACGAATGGAAAGAATAGTCGAACAAAAAAACAAAAAAACGTCCCCGGACGGAGAGAGGCGGGGGGGAAATTGAGCAGGGACAGACCGTCCCCGGCATTTCAAGAGCCTACCACGAACTGTTTGTAGATCCCAGGCATGTTCTAAGAACGAAAACAAGTTTCTTAGGACACATTCCCGATGTGTTGAAACAAGACAATCCCAGCCAGAAATGTTCTTAGAACATTTCGTGGACATCACAAATGGATATAATAAGATTGCGTGGTAGTGCTATAGGCACGCCAGGACGCTTCGCCACTGCTTGGGGGAAGCGGCCCCCCAGCGGCGCCCGCCTCTCGACGGCCTCGGTCAGGGCCGCGGTCTTCCGCCCGAGGCTCGTGGCCGTCCGCACCTCGTGGAGCATGCCCTCGGCGTGGCGCCGGAGGTCCTGCCGGCCAGGCCAGCCCACCGTGCACCCGCTCTCTGCGGAAGCCCATGTTACGGTGTCTCCTCCTCCTCCTCCCTCCTCCTCCGCCCTCCTCCGCCCTCCTTCATCCTCCTCCTCCTCTCCTCCTCCTCCTCCTCCTCCTCCTCCTCCTCCTCCGCCCTCTCCCCTCCTCCTCCTCCTCCCTCCTCCTCCTCCTCCTCCTCTCCTCCTCCTCCTCCTCCTCCTCCTCCTCCGCCTCCTCCTCCTCCTCTCCTCCTCCTCCTCCTCCTCCTCCTCCTCCTCCTCCTCCTCCTCCCCTCTCCTCCTCCGGCCCCCCCTCCTCCTCCTCCGGCCCCTCCTCCTCCTCCTCCTGCTCCTCATCCGCCCTCTTCTCTCCTCCGCCCCTCCAGAGCTCCGCTGCGCGCGCAGCGGGCAGGCCGCCGCCGCCCCGGTGGAGCGGCCGAGGGCTGCGCGCGCAGCGCGCGCGCGTGCGCGCGCGGGAAGTGCGCGGCTCGGCGCACCTGCGTGCGCGCGCGCCGCGCCGCACGCGGAAGGGGGCGCGCACGCCGCACGTGGATGAGGGCAGCTTCGATGAGAGATCCGGGGTCTGGAAGCCAGCCCAGATGGTCTGGTACCGGAAATTTTCGGTAGCGATTTCGACGCACCCCGAATTTCGGTAGCGACCGGATCTTCGTTTGAGGGCGTTGAAATAGCGGATTTCAGAACGGTCTGATACTGGTATTGGGCGCTACATTTCGGTATTTCGGTAGCGACCGATCTCTGCGGAGCGCTACCGGAAATTTTCGGTAGCGGACCATCAGGGAGCGGAAAGGCAATCGTGGATCGGCCACGGCTACCACCGCCACCCTTACCAGACAGGGAAGCCCCCAGGGCTTGAAGCCTCCTGGGCACCTTCCTTAACCAGCGCCCCCACCGCAGTCAGAACGTCGGCAAACTTGCTGCAGATAGCGGCAAGTGGCTGCAAACAGCGCCAGCCGGCCAAAGGAGAACAGAGCACGCACGAGAACGCCAACCGTCCAGCAGACACGCCCGACTCGCCGCGAATGGCCGCAGAACGCCAAAGCAGAACAGGTTGAAAGTCAGGGCTTCCATACATCGGGGGCGAGCAAACACGGATTAGCAATCCATGGATTTGGCGAGCGGTCACCAAAGCCGTGGATCGGGGGAGGTGCCATCCCCGAAGTGCGGCCGTTGCCGCCTCGCTCGGTGGCGGAAATCCGCGATGTCCCATGACGACGGGACCCGTCGCTAATCCACGCCCCCTTAATCCGTGTTTGCGATCGCCTGAACACAGCGGCAAGCATAACTCACCCACCCACTCCCCCTTTTCGTCTCGATGGCGCTAGTCCTACTACTCAGACGGTCAGCGACCTGAACAACCAGCAACCCAGCAGAATACCCTCACAGCAGCAGAGGTGGCGGGGCGGGTCGAGGAAAGGGAGGTCGGCTGTGGGCTACGGGGGCCCGCGGTGAGAGCGCGGCCAAGTGCACATCACACCCATCGGTCGGAAGAGGCACGCAGAAGCATGAAGCGGGAAGGCGTTGAAAGCAGAATGGGCGTCCGCCCGCCCCCCGAGGAGGACGGAACAGGTGAAGCCTCTCGACCACTGAAGTAGGAAGCCACTCGACCACTGAAGTAGGAAGGCGCTACTATGGAAAAGACAACAACCACAGATGAAGAACAAACGCCATAAACATAAACTTGTGGCGCTCCGCGCGGATTTCTTGGATCTGCGCTGGACCTCCCTCCCTGGCGCGCGGAGCGCGCCAGGGGCGGCGCCGGAGGCGGCGCCGGGGGGGCCCCAGCGCGGATCCAAGAAATCCGCGCGGAGCGCCACAAGGTGAAGCCACTCGATCATTGAAGTAGGAAGGCGCTCAAAGCAGACTGGAATCGGGGAATCCAACAATGCCCTGTCTTCAACGACCGATGGGTAACTTAATGTAACTGCCACCCCCCCCCCACAGCAAAAAAAACGTGGCCGTCGGACCAAAAAAACGTAGCCCACACTGCGGCGAGAGAGCAGGACTCCTGAAGCACCGGTGAAGAGATCTCCAGGGGAGACGGCCCGTCGCCGCTGTGGGCCTTCTACACGAGCGCGCTTCACTACTCCCAAGGTGACTACTCGCAAATGGCCTGGATCCCCTGCGGAGGGTCTACGATAAATTGCATCGAAGCAGGCATGTGTTCTTGCGGACGTTTACGAGTAGGCACTTTGCGAGTAGTGGAACGCGCTCGGTGATCCTCTGCTGTCTTTTTTTCATCAATGTAGACCCACTGGCGAACCGCTACTATGGAAAAGACAACAACCACAGATGAAGAACAAACGCCACAAACATAAACTTGTGGCGCTCCGCGCGGATTTCTTGGATCTGCGTTGGACCTCCCTCCCTGGCGCGCGAAGCGCGCCAGGGGCGGCGCCGGAGGCGCCGCCGGGGGGGCCCCAGCGCGGATCCAAGAAATCCGCGCGGAGCGCCACAAGGTGAAGCCACTCGATGATTGAAATAGGAAGGCGCTTAAAGTAGGTTGGAACCTGGGAATCTAAAAATACCAACTTTAAACGACCGCTGGGTAGACCCACTTGCGAAACGCTACTTCGGAAAAACAACAACCTATCAACTGGCTGAGTCTGGCCTTTGCGGCTGGACCCTAGGGCCGTACCAAAAACGACTGGAGACGAAGTGCTGGCACCGGGGAATGGGTCGAGACTTCAGGAGACCCCGCGTTTGAAATCAGCTCATCGGATATCTGGGCGCGCGCTCCTGGCCGGCCTGACGGCCGTTTGCTTTCTTAGAGGACTAGAGAGAAAGAGAGAGAGAGAGCGAGAGATAAAATAATGATGGAAAGAGAGAGAGAGAGAGATGAAACAAACAGAGAGAACGAGAAACGGAAAGAGACAGAAAGAGAGAGAGAGAGAGAGCAACAGAGGCAAGGGAAGAATGCGAGAAGGAACACTTGGACTCACCTACCGTTGTGAATCGGTGCTGGTGACGGTGGGGAAGTGTCACCTGAGATGGAGTGGTACAATGCACCTTCCGATTGCACCTGAAAAGGTGGTTGGCATGCGATCGAGGCATGTCTTGGCCGCCACCCCTGCCAGTCCAAACCTCCAGTGCACATGTCATCCCATGAGCCTCGGATCCTGCCCCCACTCCAGCGTCACGGAGGCGGTGCGACGACTGAGCTATACTAGAACATGCCGTGCCAGACGATCTGACGAGGCGGGCTGGCACCCGGAGGACAGATGAGCTCCTCCTCCTCCTCCTCCTCCTCCTCCTCCTCCTCCTAGGGGAAAGGTGGAGATAGTGGAAGTAGCTTGAGCCACATGCACGCGGCGCGGAGCGGTGACCCGAAGGCGACAGGGGAGGGCGAAGGAAGAGATGGGCGAACAGGGAGCAGGAGCTGGAGAGATGGAGAGAGAAAGCCTGAGAGAGAGAGAGAGTAACTGTTTTCCGAGAACAACCCAACTGAAAACCTCGCGAGCCCACTGCAGAGCACTTCGTGAAGTGGCGGCCGACCTACGCACTGTGAGCACCGCTTGGGTGCGCAGGCCACTCTGAAGAGGCTCGAGCACAAACGACGATGGCACGGAAGAGAGGTGGAGGATAGGATGGGATTTGGATGGTAGGAGGATGAGATGAGATGTGGCCTGCGAGCACCATGCTCCGGAACCGCTCTGCCGGAGCACGGGGGAACGTGCTCCGGCAGAGCGGGAAAGAGAGAGAAAGAAACATGCGCCATCGCTTGGTGGGCACTGGGGGGGCCAAGGTGATCCGGGTGTGATAGCCCTGGGCAAGCCTGGGGCCAGTAACATCGGGGCGGCAATCGCATGTCGATGGTACCTGGATTGTCTTGGCGGTCTGCATTTCGACGTTGGATCGGGCCATACTACAAGCTCGCACCTTCGATCGCAGACGTTTTAGAATGTACACTGTTATGCTGCGGCGATGCATGAACGAGCAAGTAGACCAAGCAAATGCCCAGACAAGGCCAACCATCGTGACACAAAGGACCCCTTCCAAGTTCCTATCGACACGACATGATGAGGAAGGAACCCTTTGAACATCCTCGTGTGCCGATCCTGCTGTTGTTAATGCATGCTACATGTGAACAACTGCGCGCATTTCCGCCCTGATACGACTACGCAACTTCGGTTCTCCAAGGGCACGGGGAGGCGGACAAATCATGTTCCCCTCGCAATTGGGAACCACACGTGCTATGCTCATGCTCGTGGGTGCAGGCAGGGCTCTCACCCAACCGGGACTGCCACCTATCACATTCGAAACCCAAACGGGCCTTCTGAGTACCTTCGATATCCTGGGACTTCCATGCGACTGGCGTGCTCATGCGACTAATGGGATTTCCATGCGACTGTCTTGCTCATGCGCGTGCTTCACGCTAAGGCACGTGCTCGATTTAGAAATCCTCCTGAATGCTGCTTGCACTGATGGGGACCATGGTGCAAAGATGGTGGCGAGTTTTTTCGAAGGCCTCTGGCTTGGCAGCGATCACAGAAAGCAACGCCAAGATGACGGCTGTGTGAAACTCCGTCGCCGCAAACCAACACGAACATACCAAAAAACAAGAAGGGGGGAGCATGAACTACTGCTGGAGAAAGTCAGCCACTGGCAGAATTGCTTCCAGACATTTCGCGGGGCCTCTCTTGGACTTGGAGTGTTGCTGGGGAAAATATATGCCAAGAAACCCCCATCGTGCCTGCAGGCACAGAGTGGGCATGTCCTCAAGTCCTTTGCCTCAACCCTGTAGCCCCAGTCCTCACTTGGGGCTTGTCGCGTGTCCCCTGGCTCTGGGAAGTGTTCTCGCATAGATGCTCGGGCCTAAGAGGGCCCAAAGACGAACCACGAGGGCTTCAAGAGGTCTCCAAGACGGTCCAAGAGGGATCCGAGTCGCCGAAAGATCGTTCAAAGAGGTCCAGATAGCCCCAACATGGACTAGGCGCCCCAAGAGGCCTCCAAGAGGCCTCCAAAGAGGCAAACAGAATTGATGTTCAAATGGCTTTTGAAGAAATTTGGCGTTCTCGCCTATTCTGCTCCCCGACGCTCCAAGACAGCCCTCAAGACCACCCCACAACGGCCCGAGAGGCCTTCAAGAGGGCTACAAGATGGCCTAAGAGCGCCCCAGGACAGCCTAAGAACGACCCAAGACGGCCCAAAACGGAACCCAAGAAAAGGAACACGGATTGAAAATCCCAGCCTTCCGCCCCAAGAGGCGCCCAGCAGGCCCTAAAAGGCGCCCAGGAGGCGCCCCCTAAGACGCCCCCAAGAGGCCCCAAGAGGCCCCCAAGAGGACCAACAGAGGCCCCAAAACGGCACTGAAAAAGGCACCCAAGAGGCTTCCAAACTGCCCCCGAGATGCCCCGAGAGGCTCTCCACGAGATCCCAACGAACATCCAATAGGTTCCATACCCACAACCCAGGCACGGTGGCGGGATGGGACGAAGGCCATTTGATACTCGGATCCATGCGATGTGAATGCTACGTTGCAGTCTTCCTGAAGGCGCCACAGGTTCGCCGACTCCGACTACGCCCCGCACGTGCTGCGTATAAACATTGCCCCAAGCGGGCAATTCGAAATGTGCAGCCCACTCGCGCCCCAGGGCGGCGAGCGCTCAGCGGCTGCACGCAGCGTGAAGCACGTGGTTGATGCGCGCGTCGGTGACGACGGCTGGCAGGTGGAAGCCGCTGCCGAGGCACTGGTACTGCGCGGGGAGGGGGTCGTACAGGCTCAGCGCGTCCACGTAGCGGGCGGAGGCCTCCAGGCCCAGCTCGGCTGCCTTCCTCCACAGCACACTCCTCTGGAGCCTCGCGAGGTCCGCCATCCTGGGAGTGGGAGGAGGCCAGTTGCACGACTACGCCGATCCTGGCCAGGCTCATCCTGAGCCCAAGATCGGTGTATATGCTCGCCTGGCTGCTTGGGCAGGAAGGCGTATGCACCGATCCTGAGCCCAGCACCGGCCTGGCCAGGACTGGTGTATAGTTGGTGCCCTCCGACATCCTGCTGGTGCAAGGCACGCCCCCGGCCTTGCAAAACAGCGCCGGGCCCTGCGGGCACGCCGTGTTGCCCAACACCATCAACCTGGTGCTCACCTGGCCCACCCCCAATTGTCCCTGCTCGATCAGGCCCCCTAACTCGTGCTCCAGGAAATTGGCGAACATCTCGGCGTATCTGTCGTTGTCGATCCATCCAGTCAAGCTATTCTTGAACTCATACACTTCCCACGGGCCGGAATTGATCAGCAGAAGGTCTGGAACGGCGTTCAGCTGCAGGTTCGGAAACTCCTGCTTGTTCTGGAAAACGGCCAGCGTCTCTTTCAATGATGGCCATAAAGACATCTTTGTGACCCAATTGAACGTGACAGAGGTGCCCGACTCGGGAATGTGCGCGGCCAAATGACACGCCAGTTCCTGAGCGTCCGTCGCATGATTGCACTTGTCGATGTTCTTTGTGTGCAGGTCGTACGACCAATCATGGGTCGGGAAGGTGGGGTCATCTATGCCCCCGGCGAGGAAATCCACCATCGCAGAGAAAGCGATGCGCGTAGTGGAGTCTCCCCAAAACGCAATCCATCGCCCCTGCAGGCACTGCTGCGCAGACTCCCGGGTGGCCCACGAGTACTGGTGCAGCGAGGCGTTGGCGCTCGCGCGCGAGGCGAAGCGGTACTCGTGACACCGCGACCGATCCGCTCCGCCAGCGACGCCTCTGGCGTGCGGCGTCTCCATCACGTCCTGAGTGAGAGGCCTGCCCTCCAGCTTGCCGTCCTACTGAGCATTGTTTAATCGATCCGCATCACCACTGGCATGGCCTGTGCCCCACTGGCCGACTTCCGCCCCCTAGGCGAAAATCAAAATGTCGAGATGTGTGTATATATAGGTATATGCACACCCGAAACGGTGCTTGCATTTAGGGGTGTTTTCTAATGAGCTGGGCCTGTGCGTCAATCTGGCGATTATGTAGACGCCGTCGCAGCCCCGTCGCCGCCCCCTCGGCGGCCATCGTTTGGGTCTGTGCGTCGGCTTGGCGGCTATGGCGCGGCCGTCGCCGTCCCGTCACCGCCCCGTCGCTTTGCACTACGTAAATTTCGCCTCGTAAAATGCACAACAACATTGCACCATGCAGATAGCACCACCCGGAGTATATACCATCATTTGCAACACATCAAGTGGTCCACGCAGATCGCACAACATAGACTGAACCGCAAAACTTGCAAAACATAGATTGCACCACGTAGATCGCAGAACATTGGCTTCGCCACATAAATTGCAAAACGTACGTTGCACCAAGTAGAATGCATAACATAAGCCCTCACCAAACAATAGGAGCGACCTCCCCCTCCCCGACCTGAGCGGCCCACTAGTTCGATTTGTAACTTACATACGATTCAGCCCCACCGTCCATCCGAAATAATAACCCGTATTGCCAATAGTCTTTTGGACGAAAAAAAGAAAAAAAAAAAAAACGACGCACACAGCCGCGCGTTTCCGCGCGCATGCCGGAATCTTCCCAGCAAGCTTACGGTTTCGTAAAGATGTCGAAGCCGAGGGCCGCGACAACATATGAGAAAATACACACACACGCTTCGCAACAACGGCTGTCAAACAAAACCTGCGCCCGCGCTCTTGCGATTTTTTTTTAGAACACCATGTTTGCCATGTTTAACGTGATGATAACATGCAAGCAACTGGGCGTCCCGCGCGCGCATGTCGACATCGTTCGAGCGCCGTTGCGCGCGTCCTGTCGCATGAAACCTTTGCTAACCATATGACGAAATTAACGCCCACGGGTCGTCGCGAGCGCATGCTGGAACCCTTCAACATCAAATGTCCGAATCACGCAGCGAAGCATACGGTTTTGCAATATCATCCCTGGAAAATTCTGGAGCTCGCGGTCATGCGGATTCTTTCGCACATCATTGGTTGTCCAACATGTTCATCAAATGATGCCACGCAGGCCTTTCGCGCCGCATGTCGAACTCTTTCGGGCGCCATGCGCGCGTGCTGGGGGTGGGGGGTGGGATCCGCGCGTGTGTCGCGCGCGTCGGCCGCGCGCGCATGTCGAACTCCTTCAGAAACCTTCATCGCCGACGCGAGGACATCGTCATCGTCATCGACGCGCGAGGATCAACATCGGCGCCGTCATTGGCCTTGCCATTTCATCGCCACCATCGCCACCATCATCGCTGCTGCTATAATCGCGTATACCGTTGTCGGAATCACCATGGTACCGAGCCCGCCCAAGTTACCGACTCGCATTGAAGTGCCCGCACGGAAGTGCCCGGCGGTCAACGCCACCGCGGCCGCGTCGGCCGCGCCAAGCTAGCTGGCGGGTACGCGCGCGAGCATGAGCGGGCTAGTGCGGCCGCAGAGATGCACCAGCCAACGCAATCGCCGCCGCGTGGGTTTGGCAAAACAACTTGCGGTCGGGCGGGCAGGACGTTTGCAAGAGCATGGGACTTGCCATCTTTCTATGTACAAGGAAATGCGCCACATAGGTGACACCACATAGACTGGCCCACAGTGATAGCACCATATACAATGCTACGAGGAGAATCGTAGCTCACCATCATGGGTAGCATCATCATCACATGGAAGTGCTCGATGACGATGGCCGCCCGCTCCCCGCCCGTGCTGCCCCTGACCCAAAACGAATGGCACGCGCTGAACTCATGGCCCGTCGACGCCGCACCACTGGCGAACTCCATTGCCGGCCTCGACTTCTGTCGAGGAAACCTTCCGTCTGGAGTGACTGCTGCAGATGTTTGACCGCTTCTCGCAGCGTGATCGACTTTGCGTGAGCGCTGGGGTCGAGGCACAAGGGGGGCGTGCGACCGTCACGGCGCTCGCCGCGCATCTTCTCCTGGGCCCACCTTAACTTGCCCCCGGGCGCCACTCGCTCGGCAACAGTCCACTCCTGACCGCGCGTGATCAAACATAGTGCGCCACGGGGCACCGCCGTCGCCTCCGCGCAACAGAAAATAACCCCCCACCTCCTCGCCGCAGAACGAGCGGGACGGGGCAGGATAAAGATGCGCCGAGCCAGCCCATGCCGCGGGCGCCCCCAGCACGGGGGCCGCAGGACTGTCGAAGATCTCGGCGAGCGCTCTGCCCTCAACCCTGATCCCAGCCAGGCCCTGAATATCGATTGGGTTGTCAAACGCATAGACGTGCAGGCCCAGTTGGAATGGGGCGTTCCTCTGCAACGGGACCAGTGCGACCGCCGCCGCCCGATCTGCCATGTCCACGGCCTTCGCCGAAAAATCTGGCGTTGACCACATCCAGCAAGCACCCTCCAACTATGTGATCAGCAAACGATGATGGTGAAGAATGGCGTCGTTAAGGTAACGCGCGCCGCGAAGATCTGGCGCTCTGGATTTTCCAGGAACTCGTCGTGCCCGCTCAGCTCGCAGACGGCGACTATCCGGCGTCTCCACGTCCACGAGCGCGGGCACTCCACCCACGGTCCTTCGCGAGACTTGGCGCCGACACAGACGCGCCGCGCCGCCGAAGATCGCGCAGGCGAACACGACGCCCACCACCGCGCCGAGTCGGAACAACCGAAAACCCACGACCCAGCAGTCACGCGGCTTCTCCTGCACCCCTGACGGGGCCTCGCGAGCGGCACAGGGGGGCGACGCCGACGTGGCCGAAGCAACGATGTGCGCGATGCGATCCTCAGCTTCTCCAGTGCTGACAGGCAAGACGCGGGCAGCGTCTCGCGCGGGGCAACCGCTGGACGCGGCAGAAATGGGCAACGGCACGTCGGACGAGCCGGTTATCGCGAGCACGGCCAGGCACGTGAGAGTTGGGCAGTCTGGGGCCTTTTGGCGACCCCACTTGAAGCGATGGCCAAGATTGATGAAAGCGTTCTAACAAGACCAGCCACCTGAACAGCGTACTCCACCGTTCCCAAACCAACGACCGACTACAGAGCAATCGTTATGGTCAACCTCCACAGCTCACTGAAGAACATATGCATCGCACAACTACTGTGCGCATGCAACATGAATTCTAAACACAAAACCAGGGCTATCGCTTGTGCGATATTTTGACAAAGCCATCGGTTACATCGTATCAAATGCTACCACGCGTGCCTGTCGCGCGCGCATGTCGAAATCACTCGAAAGCCTTGCGCGCGCTGTCGCAATGGCGGACTCCTTTAAAACAGCGGGGCGTCACGCAAGGATGTCCACATCGAGTGTTTTTTGTTTATATATGTATTAAGTATAAATATATAACCATGGCTTCGCAGCAGGTGAATGTTTGATGAAACGCAGGGCTTCAAACTTTTCATCGACCGCTACCAAACGTGCCGGTCGCGCGCATGTCGAAATCACCCGAAATCGTTGCGCGAATGCTGTCGCTATATTCCGACGCGCAAGGGGAAACGAAGTGCACGGGCGCCCGTTGTCGCGCACGCATGGCGGAATGCAGAAACAAAACAAACATGAAACGAAGAGCCGCAAGGTTTCCAACATCGTGCGCACCGGGTCTTCTAACCATTTTCCAAACACAAGAAAGCTCGCGTTCGCGCGGATGCGAAACCTTAACAAACCAGCGGTCTTTCAAACGGGCCTGTCGCGCGCGCATGTCGGCATGATTCGTACGGTTTTGCGCGCTTGCTGTTCGGGTTTACCACCCCTGTGAAATAGCGTCACGCGGGCCACCCGCGCGACTAGGCCGCGCGCGCATGTTGAAATCCTTATTAAAGCGTGCACCAGCGCCACAAGGATACTATCATTGTCACCGGCGTGATCAAAATCGGGGCCGTCATTGTCCTTTTTTCGTCGTCGTGGTGATCATCGTCACCAACACCTCCAACTATCATCATCGTGCCTGCCGTTGCTGGCGTCGCGACGAAACCGCGCCCGCCCGAACCGCCGACTCGCACTGAAGAGCCCGCGCGTTAGAGTGGCCTGCGAAGCGTGATGGGAAGTGCCAAGCGGTCTGCGCCACCACGGCCGCGTCGATCGCGCCAGACGAACTGGCCACACTGCACGCAAGCTTGCGCGCGCTGACGCGGCCGCACCGATTCACCGTCAGCGCCCGGTAGTCATGGCCATCGCCACCGCACGAGATTTGCAAACCAAGTTGCGGGTGGGCGAGTGGGACGGTTGCGCGAGCAATGGAGCTGACAACCTCGAGTTCGGCAGGTTGACTTTCACCACATAGGTTGCACCACACGCGTAGCACCACATCGAGTGCACAATGCCGATCGCAAAACATAATCTGCACAGCAAAACTTGTACACAATGGATTGCACAACGTATAGCCCACTGCTTATGCTGCACCACCTGGCTTGCACCATCATAGCATCGCATAGTTTGGGCTACATCGGTTGCACCGCAGCGATTGTCCCACATACATTGCACCACGTTAGTCGCACAGCTAATACTGCAGAGCAAAGACACACATAGATTGCACAACATCGAGTGCACACCATAGAGTGCGCAACATCGGTTACACCAAATAGATTGCACAACCTAGATTGCACAGCGTAGAATGAATCACATAGACTGTCCACGTATATTCAACAACCCAGCCAGCACCACAGATGTTGCACCACATAGGACACACGCCATGTATTATAGGACATCTGTTGCGCACAACATAGATTGCATAACAGTGATGTATCGACCTAGACTGCAATACAAACATCGCACAATACATGTATATGTATATATAGCCAGAAGCACACTGCGTGAAGCCCGCACTGGCTATCCCATATATATATATATATACACTAGAACCACGCGCGCGCTTCGCGCGCGCTTAGGTTCTGTCGAGTCACAGACCCAGGAATCGTTGCGAGAAGAAATTGGTGACGCGAAGCGTCTTGGGGGCGTCCTTGGACGTCTGGGGTCTCCTGGGGCCTCTTGAGGGGCCTCCTGGGGGCCTCCTGGCGGCCTCTTGGGGCGGAAGGCTCGAGCTTGCGGTTCGTGGTCCCCCTCTGGGCCCCCTCTTGGGCCCGTCTTGGGGCCCTCTTGGGCCATCTTGGGCGCCTCTTGGGCCGTCTTGGGGCCCTCTTGGGCTGTCCTGGGGCCCTCTTGGAAGCTTCTTGGGCCGTCTTGGGGCGGTCTTGGGCGCCTCTTGGGCCGTCCTGTAACGTCGGAAAGCCCAAAAGACAACTTTGTTGAAAATGTACGTTTTACGAAGGGAATGGGCCAATTTTTGCGTCTAGGGGCCCTCTTGGGACGCATGTTGGAGGCTTCTTGGGGCCTCTTGGGGGCGTCCTTGGACGTCTGGGGTCTCCTGGGGCCTCTTGAGGGGCCTCCTGGGGGCCTCCTGGCGGCCTCTTGGGGCGGAAGGCTCGAGCTTGCGGTTCGTGGTCCCCCTCTGGGCCCCCTCTTGGGCCCGTCTTGGGGCCCTCTTGGGCCATCTTGGGCGCCTCTTGGGCCGTCTTGGGGCCCTCTTGGGCTGTCCTGGGGCCCTCTTGGAAGCTTCTTGGGCCGTCTTGGGGCGGTCTTGGGCGCCTCTTGGGCCGTCCTGTAACGTCGGAAAGCCCAAAAGGCGACTTTGTTAAAAATGTACGTTTTACGAAGGGAATGGGCCAATTTTGCGTCTAGGGGCCCTCTTGGGACGCATGTTGGAGGCTTCTTGGGGCCTCTTGGGGGCGTCCTTGGACGTCTGGGGTCTCCTGGGGCCTCTTGAGGGGCCTCCTGGGGGCCTCCTGGCGGCCTCTTGGGGCGGAAGGCTCGAGCTTGCGGTTCGTGGTCCCCCTCTGGGCCCCCTCTTGGGCCCGTCTTGGGGCCCTCTTGGGCCATCTTGGGCGCCTCTTGGGCCGTCTTGGGGCCCTCTTGGGCTGTCCTGGGGCCCTCTTGGAAGCTTCTTGGGCCGTCTTGGGGCGGTCTTGGGCGCCTCTTGGGCCGTCCTGTAACGTCGGAAAGCCCAAAAGACAACTTTGTTGAAAATGTACGTTTTACGAAGGGAATGGGGCAATTTTTGCGTCTAGGGGCCCTCTTGGGACGCATGTTGGAGGCTTCTTGGGGCCTCTTGGGGGCGTCCTTGGACGTCTGGAGGCCATCTTCAGCATCTCGGAGCCCTCTTGGAGGCCTCTTGGAAGTTTCTTGGGCCGTCTTGGGCGCTTCTTGGGCCGTCTTGTCTGACTGGGGAGGCCTCCGGCAAGCCCCGACGAGCCTCCGGGCCCCCCGGGGTGCACATTTGCGGTCGAGGTCCCGGCCCCGGGCCCCCGGACCAGGTGCGCCGATATATGTATATATGAATTTATGTATGATGTATGCATGTATGTATGCATGCATGTATGTATGCAGCATGTAAGTATGCATGAACATATGCATGCATGTGTGTATGCATGTATGCATGTATGCATGTGTGTATGTATGTATGCATGTGTACATGGTTGTATGTATGCATGTATGTATGCATGTAGGTATGTTTGTGTGTGTGTATGTATGTATGCATGTATGGATGTATGTATGTATATATGCATGTATGTATGTATGAGTGGATGTGCGAATGATTGGATGTGTGTATGTGTGTATGTATGTGTAGGCGTGTCTGAATGTAAACAGGTATGTATGTATGTCCGAATGGATGTATGCATGTGTGTATGCATGTGTTGCTCACTTCGGGATTCGCCAAGCTATCCCCACCTTGGGGGAGCGGGCTAGCGGGGCTGAGATACCATGACCCACTGGGGACGGGATGGGGATCGGTCAAGCAATGCTGGCCTTGGGCAGCTTCGGCCCCAAGTAGTGACCGCAAGTAGCGTACCTCGAGGCTGGCCGAACGGGGTCCGAGCGGACAATGTCGAAGGACGGCTGCGCATCCCAGACATCCAACGTCATGACTTTTGCTCATCACGTAGACCCCCAAAGACCCCGACACATTCCCCTGGACCTGCTCTTCATCCTGAATCAATGTGTGACAATTCCGGCCACCAGTAAAGGCCAGCCAAGGCTGACCATTGTCAAACAGCTCCCGCGCTTCTAGTCCATGACACGAGAAAACATGCTTGGATCGCCGCGGGGGGTGCTAAGAAGAGAGGGGTTGACAAGTGGATGCTAAAGATGGTTGCGTCTGGCCTAGTCTAGCATATACTTGAACTGCGAATGCCCCAAGTGGCTCAACGGTGCGCGGGTCCAGGGTACATTGGCGGAGCCCGCTCAGCGGAGCGATCTACTCACCATAAGCTACTTAGGGCACTTCCGGTCCACTTCTAGGTCTGGCTAGGCCCGATCTGACCCACCTCAGCAACCGCCACGGCCACTCCGGTTACGGCATTCCCGGTCCACTCCTATTCCTCCTCAGCAACCCCCGCGGCGATCCAAGTGTCGGCACCGAGCCTGGGGGGATGTGATAAGGGGCAGGAGAGCCCAGAATCGAATTGAGAAGTCGGACGGCGATCGACACGAATCGGATCGGCAGAGATCGGCAACCAAGTCGGGAGAAGACGAATCGGCGGAAGTCGGCAGGCTAGTAGGCATCCAGTAAGAAGTCGGAGCCCAAATCGGCATCCCAAATCGAATCGAATCGGAATTGGAGGGCATCGAAATCGAAGCCGAATCGCATCGGAGGAATCGAAACGAGCCCTGCAAGGGGCGAGCCTTCTCAGAAGACTCGAGCGCCCCTCGGCCTTCGGAGGGGTCCTCTGAGCCTTCCCAGAGGACGCGGAACGCTTTTCAGAAGGCGCGAGAGACTCCGAGGGGGCCCCGTCGCCTTCTGAGAAGGCCGCCCCCTCCTCGTTCCGCCTCCCTCGCTCGCCGCCGAAAAATGCACGCAAGCACTGAGAAGCGTCGATCCCCAAAAAAGATGTGCGAAAAGATGGGGAACGGATGGAGGGAGCACGAGACTCCAGAAAAGCTGGAGCATACCCGGAGAATCCTGGGAGAGAATCCGCCGAAAATGGGTTCGAAGGGGCGTCTCCGCAGCGCCGGTGCCTGGGCGACGCGACGCCTGCACGCCTGCAAAGGGAACGTCGGGCTCCCGGCTCGCGCGCCTCGGGAGCGGCCAAGAGGGGGGTCTCCAAGAGGGGGGGGTGCAAATCATGACTGGCGGCACGTGCGCGGCCCAGCGGGGGGGCCAGGAACGTAATGAAATAAGAAGGGGCGCCATGGAATCGGGGGAAATATCATGGCCCCCGCCATGCTATCCCCCCCCTAGTCATCACCCCTCTCTTAGGAGGAGGAGGAGGAGGAGGAGGAGGAGGAGGAGGAGGAGGAGGAGGAGGAAGAGGAGCCGGAGGAGCGAACGACGCGCTGAAGGGGGCGCGTGTCCGCGGGTTAGATGCGCAGCGGGCCCGCGCCGCCCACGAGGCACCGTGGCAACCTCAGGACGCGGCGAACGGCTGCGACCACCTCCTTGTGGTACTTGAGCTCGTCGTGGATGGCTGGCGTACCCAGCTCGGTGCGCACCCGCATGATGTTGTACGTGCGGAAGGCCACGGCCATGCGTGTGATGGTGTGCCTCGGCATGTCGTCGATGTTGTTGCTCTCGTGGAGCCCGGGCCGTGTGAGGACATCACCAGCAGGTTGTCCCCGAGGTTGAGCCAGTAGCGCCCACATTCGTGGGCATGGAATGTAGTGGCTGATGTCGTCCGTGTTCTTGTTCTGCGAGTCTCTGTCGCAGCCGAACAAGCAGTTCTTCTTGTGGGGATTGACGTGCATGCGGTGCGATGTCGTCCACGCCCCAGACAAGGTCTTGACCACGGGCCAGAAGAGCGAGGCCGTGGAGTTCGTCAAGTGCGGCCGCAGGTCGCGCCAGCCGTGCTCAACACTCGCAGGGAGAGCAGCTCGGCCAAGAAGTCCGTCACGGTCGGATGTATCGGAGTCCATCATGATGTCATTGGCGGAGTAGATGTGAGATGTGGAGGTGGCCGTAGTGGTAGACTGAGTGCCATCGTCTTCCTGCGGGAGGTTCGGGTTGGTGGCACGTTCCCGTTCGATCCAGCGACGACGGGCGCGGTGTTCAGCAGCTTCATCAGCAAATTCTCGACCCAGGGCGTCCAAATCCATGGCTGGGTGGAGAGCTTCGGCATGACGAAGAGCTTGCTGTAGGGCGTCCACGCTTGCCTTGAGTTCGCCTTGGAGGCGTTCAGCACCGTCAGCACGGCCTTTGAGTTCGGTGATATCCCTCTCGGCGGACTCCTGGCGGATGCTGAGCTGGTCGGTGAGTTTCGTGATGTTGGCCAGGAACTCAGCTTGTGCAGCAGCTGCGACTTGCTTGGATGTGGCTTCGAAGGCGGCGGCGGCTTTGTCGACCTGGGTCTGGAGGAGATCGGTGAGCACCTTCCGCTGGTGTGCGGGGAGGTCAATCGCGGCAAGCTTCTGAGCTCCAGCGGCCCAGGGGTCGGCAGCAGCAGTGTCCTTGCCCTTGCACTTGTCGGAGTAGTCGGCCCAAGAGTCGGCGGAGCTGGCGACACCAGGCACACCCATCGCGGGGCTATCGGACGAGGGGCCAGCGCTGGCGGCGAGAGATATGTAAGCTGCGCCTCAGCAGCAAAGGATATGGAAATGCTCAACGCCGCGGGCACGGCGAAGGCGGAAAGCAGCGGTCCTAGCAGTTCCCGGACCAGGGGTCTCCGTGCTCTGCCACGGGGCACAAACATCTTGAGCCAAAATGGCTACGGAAGGAGGAGGCGGAGGAGGAGGAGGAGGAGGAGGAGGAGGAGGAGGAGGAGGAGGAGGGGGGAGGAGGAGGAGGGGGGAGGAGGGGAGGAGGGGAGGAGGAGGAGGAGGAGGAGGTGGCCCCCTAGTCATCACCCCCCTCTTTGCCGCACTCGAGCGCCGCAGAGCGCCGGCGGGAGACCGGAGAGCCTGCGAGGGAGCCTGGAGAGGCGCGAGCCTCCCGTGGAGCCCCCCGCCGTCTCCGGGCGCGCCACAGGGGGCGTTCCAAAAAGGCCCTGCCTGCGATGATAAAAAAGGAGCCCCCCTCCCCCTCCGCCTCCTCTGCCTCCTCCGCCTCCTCCTCCTCCTCCTCCTCCTCCTCCGCCTCCTCCTCCTCCTCCTCCTCCTCCCCTCCTCCCTCCTCCCCCCTCCTCCTCCGCCTCCCCTCCTCCTCCTCCTCCTCCTCCTCCTCCTCCTCCTCCTCCTCCTCCTCCTCCTCCTCCTCCTTCTCCTCCTCCTCATCTCTTCCGCCGCGGAAGGCGGCGGCAAGGAGGCGGAAGCTCTCGGCGGGATTAGATAGAGGCCGCCTCCGCGGGCGGAAGCCGTCGGAAGGGCGGCGGAAGGGCGGCGGAAATTTCCAAAGACGCTTCCCAAGAGATTAATATTTTCTGGATTCAGGGTCTCCGGAATCGCCCGCCTGGGTGGCCACGGCGTGCGAGCCCGGTCGAGGTCCGGTGCCCGACGCCGGCGGCGAGCGAGGGGGGGAGTGAGAAGGTAGAGGCATCCTAGGTGGGGTCCGAGTGGATGTGGTCGCAGGATCGCGCCGCATCGGTGAGGCATCGGCGATGTATAGGCGGTGCATCGGCGACGCATCGGTGATGCATCGGCGAGGCATCGGCGGCGTCGGCGTGGGGAAACACGGGCTCCACATCGAGCCGCATCGTCGATGCATCGCCGATGCGGCGCGATCCTCCGACCCCATCTGCTCCGATCCCATCTTGCAGGCCCAGCGGAGGAGAAGGCCTTCTCGGACGGCGGCGCTTCGCAGGAGGCCTTGGGCCTTCTGGGAGCTGGTCTTCGTCTTCGGAGGATGCTCAGGGAACTTCCCAGAAGGCTGGGGGACGTCCGAGCCTTCTGAAAAGGCCCGCCCCTTTCTCACCTTCCCCCGGGCTCGCCGCCGATGATAGGTGGCGAGCGAACCCTACCGCCGCCTCCCATCGATTCTCCGCAAGTGGACGAAGTCCACGGCGACGCCGACAGCGATTCCTTTTCAGGATGGACAGGAACTGCTGTCGGTCTTCCCCATCCCTTCTGTACCCATTTCGATCGTACCGACCCGACGGCTAGGTGGCGACATCCGAACATGACCCTCAGCAACTATCGACTCTTCTAAATCGGTGGGAGGCGGGGGGGGGTAGGGCTCCGATTTCGCCACCGTTCGACGAATCTAGAACCCTACCCGCGCAACACGTCGAGTTGCCTGAGTCGTTGATCGGCGAGAGTGGGGTTCGGATCTCGCCGCCAATCTGGGGGATTGATGTCCTGGGACGCCAGGGGGGTGGTGGAGAGGGGGCATGTTCGGGCACCCTTCGAGCAAATTGCATCCACCTCCACAGCCTCCCGAGGGACAAGAAGATCGGTTCCCAAGGCGTTGGATATGGATAAGCTCCAGTCTCGAGGTGAAGAGGGGGAGACACAAGCGCGTAAACGTACACTTGCGCCGTCAGGGGAAGTCCAGAACAGGTACAAGAAATCCGCGCGGAGCTCCAGATCCCTCTGTTGATGCATGTGTTTCTTCTTCGCCGAGAGGAGGCGCTGGGACCAAGGACCATCACTTCATCCCGAGTCGCTGTTTGACAATCCCTTGGCCCTGACGATGAAAAAAACTCAAGACCCGTTTCCCTCAGGACCCGTATGCCTCTTCGTCGAAATGGAGGCACCAGGACCGCATTCCGAGTGCATCCCAGAGGGGTCGTTTATCGACGTCGCAAAGAGCACGTCGATTGGCGAAACCGACTACGGACTCCACTGGCACACTCGAATGCCAATTTCCGCAATCGACTTGTCTGGGGGTGCGTTCTGTCAATGCCCGATCCCGCAAGACTGACGCTGCAACAACATTCGAGCAGGGATATTGACCGTCCAGACATTCCTATAGTCCTACCACGAAATGCTCTTAGAACCCACAGCTGTTCTAAGAACGAAAGCAATGTTCTTAGAACATAAGCCCGATGTGTGAAACCAAGACAGTCCCAACCAGAAATGGTCTAAGACTATTTCGTGGAAGCCACAAAAAGGTTCTCAGAACATTGCTTGGTAGGGCTATAGGCGACCCAGGACGCTTCGCCACCGCTCGAAACATTACAACATCGCGAAGCATCCAGACCCGAGCCCTCGACCCCATGTGTTCTGCCATTCGTCGAGACGGATCCCTCTCGGGTCGGGCGAAAGGGGGGGATAGCAAAGGTGGGGGTTGAGAATCCGCTCGCGTATAGCTGATGTTCCCGGCGCCTCCCGGCGCCGGAGGCGGCTATGTATCAAGGAATGGGCCCCTCGGCGGGGCCGAAACCAGCTGCATGCAGCAAATTTCGTACCCCCCCCTTTCCCAATCCCCCCCTTTCGCCCGGCCCGATAGGAGGGAGAAGGAGGGGGGAGGAGAAGGAGGGAGGAGGAGGGGGAAGGAGGAGGAGGAGGAGGAGGAGGAGGAGGAGGAGGAGGGAGGAGGAGGAGGAGGAGGAGCGTTCGAGCACCTCGCAGCGCCAGGATCGGAAGGTTCCTTCTAGTAGTCTTAGGTCGGGCGTCCCCCCCCCTACAGGGGGGATCTTCGACGAAAAAAGAAAATAATCGCCCCTTTTTTCGAACAACTCGCAACGCCAGGATCTGAAGGTTTCTTTTCGTAGTCTTAAGTCGGGCGTGCCCCCCCCCTACAGGGGGGATCTTCGACGAAAATAGAAAATACTCAAAAATATTCTAAAGTGGTCAAGCAATACCAACAAAAATATCCCCGTACTATTTTCTTTTTGACTATTTTTGGATATTCCCCCTGTAGAGGGACAGGCCCGACTCAATAGTAGTCCCCAAACGTGTTGGTGACAACACCCGGCGGTGAGTCTCGGGCGATGATTTGGTGTCACCACCCGGTTTGGGGACTCGTTTGGTGTTTCGAGGATGTCCCGAACGCTGGCAAGTCCAGGAATCAGAAGACCCGCCGGTGACCCCGTGTGCCAAAACCTGGCGGCGACTTTTCGGGGAGTCCAGGTCACCACCTGATATCTCACCATTGCCGAGACGGATCGATCTGTGAGTGTCCTCTCAGCCCCCCACCGGGCGAAAACGCTCCTTTTTTGAAAAACTCGCAACGCCAGGATCGTTGGGGCGACCAAGTGGGGGGCGTCCAAGAGGGGGGGGCGCAAATCGTGGCCAGCGGCATGTGCGCGGCCCCCGGGGGGGGGGGGGCTCGGGACGCATGGAACTAGGAAGAGGCGCCACGAAAACTGGGGAAATATCCTGGCCTCGCCATGATATCCGCCCCCCCCCCCCCCCCTTGTCATCACCCCCCTCTTGGCCGCCCCCGAGATCTGAACCCGGACATGCGACGTCCTCACTTTTTCAGGACGGCGTCCTTGGAAGTCCCGACCCTTTCCCCGGGGCCGTTTTTCCTCCCGAACCGTTTTTTAACAGCCCTGGGGCCAGGCGAGGGCCCCCAGGGGCCGACAATGGTGAAAAACTTGCCGTCCTGATTTTTGTTTTATTACTTCGACGCGATCATGTCGGGGTCCCCTGCGCCTTCCCCCCCCCCCTCCTCCCTCCTCCTCCTCCTCCTCCTCCTCCTCCTCCTCCTCCTCCTCCTCCTCCTCCTGCTCCTCCTCCTCCTCCTCCCCCTCCTCGCCCTCCGAGATCTGGAGGTGTTTTCTTCGTCGTCGAGCGCAGGGCGCCGGGACAGGGACCCGAGCGAGTCGGCCGGGAACGGCCCCTCCGCGCCCTCCCAGTGCCCGGACGTGGCCACGTCCAGCTCCGCCTCGGTTGGCAGCTCGTGGGAGCCTCCCTTGCGATGCTGCTGGCTGGTTTGATGGGCCTGTTTTCTAACACGACCACCATATTGGAGGGTGAGGGGGTTCTCCTCCTCCTCCTCCTCCTCCTCCTCGTCCTCCTCCTCCAATTCCTCCACCTCCTCCCCCCTCCAACTTATGGTGGTGGTGGTGGTGGTGGTGGTGGTGGTGGAAAACAAGCCCATCATGGTTAGCGTCTTTTTCATTCGGCGTTTCGACATTGGGCGGAAAGGGGGGGGAGGGGGGGTCTCTTCGATGCTGCTGGCTGGTTCGTGTTTTTATATTCTCGGGGTCCACCAAAGGGGGGGGGACCCTGAGGGGGGGGTGAGTTCATTCTGCTGGTGCATCCAATTTCCGAAAAACGATGCCCCCCCCGCGCGCCCCGATTGTCGACGCCTCTCGGGTTCCGGCGGCGGGATGGAGACCTCGTTTTGCATAGTTTGTCTGCAGATTGATGCGCTAACGGACCGAACTCCCCCCCCCCCGTGGCACCCCCCGCTTTGCGAGGAGGTCCCGAGGGGGGGGGGGGAGCGGGGGTCTGGCTCCGGCCCTCTGCTTAGTGCGACTGTTTGCAAGAGTGCGTCCTCTTGGGGAGACTGTGCTCGAAACAGGCGCCAAAAACAGCCAAGATCTGATCCACAGGGGGGGGGGGAGGGGGGGGCGAGGGCCCGCGCCGATCTGCAAAAGAATTAATAAAACAGCGCTCACCTGCAGGGCTGGACCTGAGCGCTGTGGTTCGTGCTGTTGTTCGTGTTGATCCACCTGTTTTCCTGTGCACCTCCCTGCCAAAACGGAAAAAGCCACAACACACAGCCGAAATCCAGCAAAGCAGCGATTCGGTCCAGCCCTGGGCTCTCGCGAGAAAACGTCAAATCGACGCGAAGCCGACACTAATCGACGGTGGCCGACGCCAAACCGGAACCCTCTCATCGACTACCAGACGCTAGCGCACGCCAGTGCACTCTGAAGACGGGATTGCGGCATTGCGAGAAGGAGGAGAAGGAGGCGGAGGAGGAGGAGGAGGAGGAGGAGGAGGAGGAGGAGGAGGAGAGAAGAGGAGAAGGGAGCAGAAGAAGGAGCAGGAGGAAAAGGTGGAGCAGGATGAGGAAGGAGGAGGAGGATGAGGAAGGAGGAGGAGCAGGAGTAGGAGGAGCAGGAGGAGGAGGAGGAGGAGAAGGAGGAGGAGGAGGAGGAGGAGGAGGAGGA
>CAUYUJ010014425.1:158623-163623 GCA_963575745.1 Prorocentrum cordatum
GGCAGCAGCTCGAGCGGCGGCCGCGCCTCTGCGACGCGCTGCGGCGGGCGACGCGCCGCCCCCGCGGGCGCGCGGGCGCCGCCCCCGCAGGGCTCCCAGGAGCCGTCCCGGCGCTGGGCGCGGCAGACGTAGTCCTTGGCGCCCAGACAAGAGCCACACCACCCCGAAGTTGGAGGCCTGGAAATGGGCACCAACACCAAGACAAGGGGGGTGCCTCCACAGGGGGGAGATGATCCTAGATTTCGGTGTCCGTGGTAATATTTCGGTCGCCTTGGAAGCCAGAATATTTCCACCATCACCGAAAACGGGATGGTCTGCCCTCGGTGGAGGCACACCGCCGATGTTGGTGTTGGTGTCAACCTCCAGGCCTGGCGCCTGTTTTACTTGCATGGACGGGGGGGAGGGGCTGAGCCTGAAGCAAGCCGCAAACGACTGGCACGTTCGGGGGGCGCGGAAATCACGCAAGTCGAAAGGCACTTGCACGCTAGTATTCGCTTGAAGAGGGGCGAGGGGGGGGGGGGGGGGCGAACGCCATGCAAGTAAACTTGCCTGAGTCCAAAAAAACACAGGCTCCCAGACAAGAGCCACACCAACCCGAAGGCCCAAGTTTCGGATTTGGGGGGGCACAGGCTCCGGATGTGTTGCTTCGAGGTTCCCCGACGCCCACCCGCCCCCTAATGGGAAGGGAGGGCAAGCTGGGGCCTTCGGGCTGGGTCGGGGTGGCTTGGGGGGTGGTGACAGACGGAGCCAGGGCGAGGAGAAACTCGGGTGGGGATAGATCAGGAAGCCCAGACCGCTGGAGCCCACGTCATGACAAACACCACGTCGGGATGGAGGGTGTCTTTTGGGCGACTGGCCCAGGGGGGAAGTGAGAAGGAGGGTGTTTTTTCGAGGCGATAACGGGCGATATAGGGCGGGGAGGGGGGGGGCGGGGGCGGGGGGCGCATAACGAAACGCCGCGCCAACCACCGTGATAGATTGGTGCCAGACGCTCAGCACCTCAGACATCCGACGATGCGATCATTTCTACGCGCGGCCCCAGCCCCGACGCTCTCCCCCCGGGGCAACTATCGCCGGGGACCCATCCTCGATGGCCCTATTGGGCTTGACAGCGGGCCCGATAGGGGACGGAACGGGAGAGCAGCGGCGGGATTGAAACATACATTATAGGAGATCTGGCGGTCCATCTCTAGAGCCCTCCTAGATGGGGTCGGAGTCGATGGGGTCGGAGGTTCGCGACGCATCGGCGATAACTCGGCGATTTATCGGCGAGCACTGGCGATGCATCGTCGACGTCGGCGACGCATCGGCGACGTCGACGCGAAGCAAATCGGGACCCACATCGAGCTGCATCGGCGATGCTTCGGCGGTGCGGCGCGATCCTCCGACCCCATCTGATCCAAATCCCATATTAATCGTCCCCCGGGTCCAGCTTTTTAAGGCGCCGTTTTGTAACTCAGGCGGTCCGGTTGATTAGGGCGCTTTCTGTGTATTGGAGCTTAGGGGGGGTCCGGTTTATTCAGGCGCCCCGTCGAAGAGGGGGGTCCGGAATATTAGGTCGCATTTGGAGGGGGGTCCGGTTTTTTTGGGGGGGTCGATCAATAAGGGACTTGGAATACTCGGACCCCATCGAGAAGGCCTAGATAATTCATCGTCAGAGATCGGGGGGTCCACCTCCCTGACAAGACCCGCTTGCTCCCGCGCCGAGGTCCACGCCCGGGCCCGGGGCCACGACCAGCCCGGCCGCCCCCAGCGGGCCAGCGGCCGCCAGCACGGAGAACGCCCGGGAGGGCGCCATACAGCGCCGCTACGCGCCCCGCCCCCCCGCAGGCGGAGGAGGCACGTTCGGGGGGAACTCGTCTCAGAGGGGGGGCACGTCGAGCCGATCTATCGGGGATGCATCGCCGCCAGATCGGCGCTCGCCGATCCTCAGAGAGCGTGTCTTAGCGCCAGCGAGTGCTCGTAAACGCGGAGCCCTCGCAGAGGACGCAGCCAGCGTGGAGAGGGCCGAACGGGGCACACACACACACACACACACACCCACGCACGCACGCACGCACGCACGCACGCACGCACGCACACGCACACGCACACGCACACGCACACGCACACGCACACACACACACAACACACACACACACACCACACACAACACACAACACACAACACACACACAACACACACACAACACGCACACACACAACACACACAACACACACACACAACACACACAACACACACAACACACACACAACACACACACAACACACACAACACACAC
Source organism: Prorocentrum cordatum (assembly GCA_963575745.1). Classification (NCBI taxonomy): domain Eukaryota; class Dinophyceae; order Prorocentrales; family Prorocentraceae; genus Prorocentrum; species Prorocentrum cordatum. Next base: position 160,905 of record CAUYUJ010014425.1, read on the forward strand.
AACACACACACACATTCGGCTAACACGCGCCCTGAGTAGCATCGATCGGCGGCTGGCCCCCGATGTGGCGAGCCCGTGCGCTCCTGGGCGGGGGGGGGGGCATCGGGCCCCCCTCGGCGAGGACGGGGGGCGGCTCGGCGCCGCTGCATCCACCCTCTGGGCCTTTCCCCCCTAACGTTGCCCCTGAGGGGCCCAGCTGGCGCTCACATGAAATATCCGGTACCCAGCGCCACGAAGGGGGGCGCCACAGAACGCCGCGGCTTGGGCCCACACCGGACGCGGCGGGAAGACATCGCGGCGGACGCCTTTTGGGCAATTTGCGGCGTCCAGCGGCCCTCGCTTGGCCCCGGTACCGTCAAAAACTTGGCTCGGTCCGTTTGAACCAGTTTGCGGCATCAACAGCCGTCGCCAGGCCAGGTCGCAGGACCGTGACCCGGCTCAGGATGAAAGGCGGGTCCCTGGGAAGTGGTCCAGACCTCCTGCGAGCCACGCGGCGAACCAAGATACAACGGCGACGGACGTGTCTGATGAGGGACAAGTGTGGGCAGGAGGAGGAGCAAAAGTCGATGTGCAACCTGGTTGCCCCTGAGACTTGTGCCTTGCCCATGATATTTGTCACTGATCCGCTTGCCGAAATCCTTTTGGCGTGGGGTGAAAGCCTGCTGCAGTGCCATGCGCATCACCAGGCGACCGCATGGACACTGACGGGAATCGTCGCTTCAACGGCCAGGAGGAGGTGCTCTCTCTATCTGTGTGGGCCCAGGTGAAAAAGAGGAACACACAATATGGATGCTCTTCGAAACTGTGTTCTGGTTCGGACTCCGGGGTGGTTCTGCGAGCCCCCAGACCATGCTACACGCAAGTCGAAGCCGAGGATGTGCCCAGCGGCGTTGTTCTCCCCGTCGTGGACCCGTTGGCTGTCTCAGGGGCCCACGCGTCATCCTGGGCCAGTCTTGGGCGCTCCCTGACGCTTGCGGGGCCCGATGAGGGCCCCACAGGGTCCCCGAGAACGGAAGAGCACCTCCAAGGCCTGCAGTACACTTGCCAACAGGCCCGTCGGCTCCCGCAAAAACTGAGCGCAACTCGGCCTGGAGCAGCGCCAGCTGCTCCCGTTCGAATCGGCGCGACTCTCCGACGCAGCGCTCTCTGTCCGGCAACTCCCGCCTGCCTGGGGCGAACAGGCGTGGGAGAGGGCGCATGTCCTTCAGAGCGATCCTGTCGTGCTCTCATTTTATCGGGCGTCAGCTGAGGAGGCTCAGGGGGGAAAACAATTGCGCTGCCGACGAACCCCACATACTTGTAATATGTCAGGCGTGATGATAGCTGACGTGGAACTTGCGATAATGATGCTGGTGGCCGTTGCTTCGCCGATACCGTTGGTGGCGCTGGTCAAGGTTTGGGAGACTGACGCGCCGTACAGTAGAGACCGGGGCTGTAGCTGTAGGTAGGCAGGCGGACGGCGCAGGAGTCTCGACGCGGTGGGCAGGCGGACGGCGCACGCCGCAGTGAAGGACCACCCCCTGCGCATCCCCTATGGTGTCCAGCACATGCCACGCCTTCTGCGAATGGACGGGACGTACAGACATAGCGGTGAGAGACCACCCCCTGCGCACCCGCTCTGGTGTCGAGGAAGTACCACGCCTGCCACGCTCTCCGGCCCTGACATGCACAGGGGCCGCGGTAAGAGACCACCCCCTGCGCACCCCCTCTTGCGTCGAGAAAATGCCACGCCTGCCACGCTCTCCGGCCCTGACATGCACAGGGGCCGCGGTGAGAGACCACCCCTTGCACACACCCTCTGGTGTCGAGAAAGTGCCACGCCTGCCACGCTTTCAGACCCTGGCACGATTAGGGGCCGCGGTGAGAGACCACCCCCTGCGCATCCCCTCTGGTGTCGAGGAAGTGCCACGTTGGCCACGTTCCCCGAACCTGGCACGCATAGGGGCCGCGGTGAGAGACCACCCCCTGCGCACCCCCTCTGGTGTCGAGAAGGTGTCACGCCTGCCACGCTCTCCGATCCTGGCACGCTTAGAGGCCGCGCTGAGAGACCACCCCCTGCGCATCCCCTCTGGTGCCAAGAAAATGCCACGCCTGCAAAGTTCTCCGCCCCTGGCAAGCATAGAGGCCGCGCTAAGACACCACCCCGTGCGCCCACCTCTGGTGTCGAGGAAGTGCCACGCCTGCCACGCTCTACGACTCTGGCACGCATAGGGGCCGCGCTGAGAGACCACCCCCTGCGCACCCCCTCTTGTGTCGAGAAAATGCCACGCCTGCTACGCTCTACGACCCTGGCACGCATAGAGGCCGCGCTGAGAGACCACCCCCTGCGCACCCCCTGTGGCATCGATAAACTGCAATGTCTGCAACTCTCTCCGACCCTGGCACGCATAGAGGCCTCGCTGAGAGACCACCCCCTGCGAACCCCCCCTGGTGTCAAGAAAGTGCCACGCCTGCCACGCTCTACGACCCTGGCACGCATAGAGGCCGCGCTGAGAGACCACCCCCTGCACACCCCCTCTGGCGTCGAGAATAAGCCACGCCTGCCACGCTCTCCGACCTTGGCACGCATAGCGGCCTCGCTGAGAGACCACCCCATGCGAACCCCCTCTGGTGTCAAGAAAGTGCCACGCCTGCCACGCTCTACGACGCTGGCACGCACAGAGGCCGCACTGAGAGACCACCCCCTGTACACCCCCTCTGGTGTCAAGAAAGTGCCACG
>CAUYUJ010014425.1:166123-183623 GCA_963575745.1 Prorocentrum cordatum
TGCATGAACCGGCCTACCCAGGGGGGGCCTCATATAAGTGCCATCTATATTTTCGATGCGAAAACACTGTGGTTTGTACTATTCTACACGGGTGCTAGCAGATGCGAAACATTTACAGTTGAGACATTTCCTGCCTGTGTCGTCTAGCTGTTGGGGGGGTCCCAAAAGCGGCACACAGGGAGGGAGCAGGAGGGCGGGCAAGTTGGGCTCTGGCTCTCCTAGGCTGTCGGCTTCCTACTGGCACGGTCTGACAGTGAGCCTTCTCGAACCCGAAGGCTTCAATATTGGATCTCAAAAGTCTCATGCGGACGAGGTAGGCATCATTCTCGATTATCTCGATGGTTCTCTGCGGCAACATGGGCAAACTCGTCGGCGACAGTGTTGCCGTAGGCGACAGATGCATTTGTGTGGCCGAGGGCGACGTCCTCGCCCGTCGCGTGCGAGTTGGTGAAAAGAACAACGAAATCTCCTGATCGCCGAGCCTTCTCGACTCCGACCTGGTGCCAGAGGTCGGAGTCTGGTCCAGTAGGCGAGCTGGGATGCCCATTGTAGAAGTTCAGGTAGAATCCTTTGCAATCTGCAATGTGCACGGCGTCATGGTCGGAAACCTGGAGGGCGAGGAGCCTGGCCAGCAGCTCGCCGCGGACCACCGTTTGCCTGTCGCCAGGCAGGGCCCCCCCACATCGCCATCTCCAGGTGCATGTCGTTGATGCTGAGGCTGTGGGAAGCGGCGATGCTGACGCCCACGCGCCTCAGCACTGGAGAAGCTGTGTCTGCCCCTCCGCTGGCGTCGCCAAAAAAAAACATGACTGGACTGGTGCGCTCAGCTTCGAAGCACTGTGGGGCGTAGGCCTCGACGCCGTGTGCGGTCCAGTGGTAGGTCGCTGCTGGTGGCGGGACCTGCGTGCAGGCTTAGGGGACCAGGCCGCGCGTCCAGTAGCATTCGTACATGTCCTGTTGTGCGGTCGCCTCCCCTATCATGCGTCCCGTGGCGTCGTACACGGGGCACTTCTGGTGGGCGGTGCACTTCCAAATCCGATGGAATGGGGTTTCTGTTTCCAGCTGGCAGCGTGGGCACATGCCGTCGGTGATGCCGTTGGTCTGCTCCAACACTCGGGCCTTCGGCCACAGGAGGAGGCGGAGGGAGGAGAGAGGAGGAGGAGGAGAAGGAGGAGGAGGAGGAGTTCTACTCTATTCTACCTCTACTCGTGGTGACCTGCTGCAGGGCTGGGCACGCTGAGACATCTCACAAATCAGGGAAACTACCACCAGACTTAGGCGGTAATCCCCTCTTCAGTCTGCTGAGCACTTCATTGCCAGCTTTTGTAAGAGGCTTTTGCCGTGGGTTCTCAACACCATGGCACCCACAGATTTCACAAAACAGAACTCCTCGATAAGTGGCTAGCCTGTGCGATACGTGGCACAGCTCAGCCACTGGATGATCCTGGAGGAGGAGGAGGAGGAGCAGCAGATCGAGGAGGAGGAGGAGGAGGACGAGAGAGGAAGAAGACGGGCCGCTTGAGCCCTTCGGAGAAACCCTCCAGTCGAAGGATCGCACCGCGTGGCCGACGCACCTCCGATACATCGGCGTTGCATCGGCCCCACTTCGTGGGAAACAAAGCAAAATCGCAATTCCGCTGCGCCCCCGACCTCTGCCGGGGTGCGCTGGGTCGAGAGCTTCAAGGCGAACCCAGCCGCGGGGACGAGGGCCTCCGCAGAGGCCGTACAGGGCGAAAGCGAAGGAAAGAACTGCATGCACATCAATTTCCGATACCCATCGCGCACAAGTGTCGCAAGTGTTGCTTAGCGCGTCGCGGCGGCGGCCCCGGCGACACGCTACGCCCTGCGAGCGGATAGCGTGTCGCTCCGCTCTGCGAGGCGGGAGGCTGGCAGAGGCTTGGGACACTGACGCCTGGGGACCACGACGTGGACAGCCTGTCGCGCCGAAGTGCGGTTGGCCAGAACTAGCGGCGCGAAACGCTAATCAAAACATCCCGACCGTAGGTTTAGGTCGGGCGCATCCTCCCACAGGCTGGTCTTGGACGAACAATAAAACATACCCCAAACATAGGCAACACTGTTCCACAAATGCTAACAAAAATCGTCCCTACACTATTTGTTGACTACTTTTGAATAATCTTCCTGTAGAGATACATGCCCCACTGAACCCTAGGTATCGAAAGTTTATGTCGATGCCGTGCTTCCTTCTTCCACGGCCGCGCTAACGGCGATGTTGGTTAACGGCGATGTTGGGAATATGATCTTTGTGACACCGATCTCGCGCAGAAGAAATTGTAGGAACTCACGAACCTCATGTTCCTGCATTCCAGCTGTGCGAATGGGAATCGAGCGAGAACGACGCGGCGAAGCGCAGAAGAGCACGAGCCACGCGGTCCCACAATTGGTCTGGCCACGAACCACGCCTTCCCACAATTGGTTGCCCTACTTCGCCGCTAGCTCACACACCGCTGGCGCGTCTGCGGTGGAGGAGGTGGAGGAGGAGGAGGAGGAGGAGGAGGAGGAGGAGGAGGAGGGAGGAGGGAGGAGGAGGAGGAGGAGGAGGAGGAGGAGGAGGAGGAGGGAGGAAGAGGGAGGAGGAGGATTCTTCGAAGACGGCCACCGCGGGCCGCTCACGGTCGACCCAGTCGAACTGCAGGTCGTAGTCCAGGCCCGAGCGGCGGAGGACGTCCCTCAGGGCGCCGCGGTGCGTCGCGTAGTCGGGCTGCTCCTGAGGAGCGGAGAAAGGGCTGGTCCTCCTCCTCCTCCTCCTCCTCCCTCCTCCTCCTCCTCCTCCCTCTGCCCTCTCCTTTCTCTCATTTCTCCCCCTCTTCTGCTTCTTCTTCTCCTCCTCACCCTCGCTGCCTCCTCCCTCCTCCATCTCCTCTTCCCACCTTTCCTCCTCCCGCCCTCCCCTCCCATTCCCTCCCTTGCCTCCTCCCGCCTCCTCCTCCTACTCCTCCTCGCTCCCTGCCTCCCTACCTCCCTCAATCCCTCCCGTCTTGCCTCCCTGTCCCCCTCCTCCCCGCCCATGGCTGTGGCTGCGGCCCTCCGAGACGTTTTATCCTAGAGAATTGGTGCCCTCCGCCCTCTTCCTCCTCCTCCTCCTCCTCCTTCCCCTCCTCCTCCTCCTCCCCTCTCCTCCTCCTCCTTCTCTCCTCCCCCTCCTCCTCCCCTCTCTTCCTCCTCCTCCTCCTCCTCCTCCTCCTCTCCTCCTCCTCCTCCTCCTCCTCCTCTGCCTCCTCCTCCGTCCTCCTCCTCCTCCTTCTCCTCTTCCTCCTCCTCCTCAGGGCCTACCTCCTCTTCCTCCTCCTCCTCCTCCTCCTCCTCCTCCTCCTCCGCCTCCTGCTCAGCGTCCCCAGCACACGCCATACTTTGGAGCGGGTGCCCACCAAAGCCAACATGTGGGGGGGGGCTCATCCCGGAGCTCTGCTCACATTTTGCCCCCCTCCCTCTCCTCCTTCCTGTCCGCCTCCTTTGGCCGCAGCTCTGCAGTTGCGTTTGCGTCTCCTCCTCCTCTCCACCTCCTCCTCCTGCTCCTCCTCGTCCTCCTCTCCTCATCTGCCTGCTGCTGCTGCTGCTGCTGCTGCTGCTGCTGCTGCTGCTGCTGCTCCTCCTCCTCCTCCTCCTCCTCCTCCTCCTCCTCCTCCTCCTCCTCCTCCGCGCACTCCTCATCCCCAGGGGTAACCTGCTCTACTTCCTCCTCCTCCTCCTCCTCCTCCTTCTCCTCCTCCTCCTCCTCCTCCTCCTACTCCTCCTCCTCCTCCTCCTCATCCTCCTCCTCCCCATCCTCCTCCTCTCTCCCCCTCCCCCTCCTCCTCCTTACCATCATTGTCCTGCTCCCAGCGGGAGTGGAGCGGGGGGGCGAGGAGGGGCCGAGAGCGGAGGAAGTGGGGGTCAAGGAGTGCTGGGCGAGGGAGGGGGTGCGGGGAAGGCAGCGATGGGAGAGGAGAGTCGGGGATGGCAGAGAGAGTGAGGGGGAGAGGGGCGAGGGGGGAGGGGGGAGGGAAGAGGGAGGGGCGAGGGGAGAGGGGGAGGGGGGAGGGGGGAGGGGGGGAGGGGAGTCAGGGATGGCAGAGAGAGTGAGGGAGAGGGGCGAAGGGGAGGAGGGAAGGCAACGGGGATTCCAGGATTCCGTGTTGGCCTCGCGCGCACCCGCGTAAGGGCACGAGGTCCACGAAAAGGGAGAACTACACAGACAGCCAACGACGACGACGGCGACGGGCGGCTGGCGAGACGGCGACGGCGGCGACGACACGACGGACGACCGACGGGACACCCGCAGCGACGCGACCAGCCACGGCGACGACGGCGACAAGGCAGCTGTCGCTCGCGCGGGGCGGGTGCGAAGAGGCGCCCGGGGCGCGCCGCGCCCGCTCGCGCGCGGAGCCCGGGCAGAGAGGCGCTGGCCTGCAGGCGAAACCTGGGGCCAAGAGGCCCAGAAGAGCGGTACGAACCAGGGCGCGCATTGCAGAAAGTTGTATCCAAACGGGCCCCGACTGGAGGGATGCAGGCACGTGGAGCCCACGGTATATGCCTCGAGGAGCTCCTCACGGATTGTGGAAATATGGGTTTCCGACATAGAGATTGTCACCGTTCCGATCGCAACACTTGCGCGCGGGTCAAAACGCGCGAGAAGACGCTCCAGCGGCCTTCTCGAGATCGGCAATAGTCTTCTCGCGACATGTCCGTTGGAGGTGTGTAGCAATAAAAAGTACAGCTGTAAGCCGCGCAGGGGCGACACCATTTGTGCGACCCCGTCATTCTCAAAGAATGGCCGTAACCGTCATGGGCGGGACAACTCCCACTAGCAAGGGCAACCTTGGTATTGCTCGAAGCCCAGCCAGTGCGGCATCTGTAGCGCTTAAGGCGTCGATCATAACTAATCTGGTGGGGAAAACCTCGGGAATGGCCAACTACAGAGAGCGTGGGTGGGATGGGGGCCTCACTCGCTGGTCTATGTGCGCATTTAGGTCGCATAGCCAATGCTGAAGAAGCCACATCACCGATGTGCTGGCCCAAGAGAGTGACAACTTCTCGTGAGCGCTCCAGCCTGGCAAGAACGGCCTCATCGCAAGGAGGCATGTTCGCCCCCTTCTCAGCGCACTCGTCAACGACCTGGATAGCCCCGGTGCACCACATCGGCTGCAACCGATCCTGCGGAGACGAATGGGAGACAATTATGTGAAGTGATAAGGTTTGATAGCCGTTATCGTCTGCAACAGTGTGATTCCGAGTCCACAGATCGGAGCGTATAGCCCCACCACCAGTGGAGGCTGACTGAGGGCGGGGGAAGGTATCTAAGACCCGCTGGCAGGCACCATGATACTGGTACCGCCCTCCTTCTTCAGGTGCTGCGTGCAGCAAGGAGGCAAGGAATGCACGGGCCTCTGCCTCAGGAACTGCCTGAACCAGCCCAGGATGAGGCTCATAGGGGATGGTCAATCCACAGCGGCAACAGCAAATCCACATCGAAGTGTCAATAAAGACGGCCGATGTATGCCAGACCCATCTCCTAACACAGGCGAGGTCAAGACTTCACCTTGACGTCCCACTCGCGCCAATACAAACTCATTATCAAGCCATGGTGCTGGAAACAAGCGCTGAGGATCAGGTACGAGCGCCGTGTACCAGACAGGGTCATCAAGATGACTCTCACGCACCCTCGAGATCCCAGGAGGCATACCAAGCGTGTGACGATGCTGAAGAGTCAATCCCGAACCATATGAGAGACTGCGCGCGCTGATTTCGACAAACCCCATCCTGCTGAGAAACCGCCCACCTGGTCAACACCTCCGTGTGTGGTCCAGTACTGCTGGGTGCAGCACGCGGCCGTGGGAAAAATCCATTGCCACAGACCTGTGTGCACGCGTGGCAAAAGCTATATGATAATGTTGCCTGAGTTCGCATCTGTCGCCGAACCTTTTGTTCTCGACGCTCCCAAACGAGCGAAAAACCGACACCTCGGCAAACCCACGGCGATACCCTGCGCCACGCGCCCCAAGTGGACGCGGCCGGCATCGCGGCAAACCCACGGCGAGCCCACCGCGCCAAAGGCGGCGAGTGCACTGGTGGCCGAGGCGCCTCTCCAAGACGCAAAGCCGCGCGTAGGAATGAGCGGCGCGGCGACATGTGTGCTGGGTGGAGAAGCCGGTGACACCGATGCCATACACTTCTGTCGAAGCCAGCGCAGGTGGCAGCATCGGCTGAATTCGCACGCTGGCCTTGCGGAGGTTGGCGCGCTGGGCAATTTTTTGTTGACGACCCTCCCTGACACGCTAGATGGTGACCCAGGACGGCAGCACAGTATTATCGATACCAAGATTCCGCGCCATCGCCGCACGCGCACGGGCCACAATCTCTTTCGCCAGTTCAGGATCCGTGGTAACAGAAAACAGCATCTTGAGATCAGAAGACACAGGCAAGCAAGCGGCCTGGAGTGCCCGAATGGAGTGGGAGGCAATGGGGAGTAGAAGAAAGAGAAGAGGGAGGAAGAGAAGATACGGGAATGGAGCCGTGAGGGGCGATGAGGCAGGGTGGGCCGATGACAAGGTAGATGCGGAGGAGAGGGGAAACGGGAAGTCGCAAGCAAGCATAAAGGCTAACTAGGAGACCGGCTGGCGGGGAGGCCGACAGTGGCGGGAGGGAGCTCATGGTGTCCCTGAGGGCTTGATACTCGGGGATGGACAGACCTCCCTTTAGTAAAACGTGGTTTAGTGAAAACGACCTCGGGCCCAAACTTGGCGGGCGCAAGCCTGGAAAATGACGGCCGCGGCGCCCTCTCGAGAACCGGAAACGGACAATTCACTAATCGACGTGTCAGGGTAGGAGGTCTGTCCACCCCCGAGATACCTCTTCTCCAATCAGCCCGCTGTAAGGAAGCCAGATAAGCTGATGCGAGCCGAGAGGACTCGAAGCAGGCCTACACAGAAGGAGATAGTCCAGAGCTGCCCAGGCACGTCTGGATAAGTAGACACATCTAGAGCATGATGCATCATCAGGATCACCAGCGTTCGGAGGTCCGAACGGACCTCTGGGATCAACACTGGACCTCCCCTCCTTGGCGCGCGGAGCGCACCCGGGGCGGCGCTGAAGGCGCCGCCAATGGCGGCCCAGCGCCGATCCAAGAAATCCGCGAGGAGCGCCGATTATGTTCATGGACTTTTTTGGTCTTCGACACGCTTCCCATGTAATGCAATAGTTCCGTGGAGTGCCATGGGACTCACAAGTGTGCTGCTGCTGCCACCATGCTTACGGGCACCGACCACCAATTTCCGGGGCGTCCTTGGCGATCCCAAGTGTTTCGCATGGCCCCCGGGACGGCGGCACCGGCCCTAACGACCCGCAGACTTTCGCGGAGCTCCCCACCGAGGGGCAAGGAGCGCGTCTAGACGGCCAGTGCCCTCAGACGGCCCAGGAGGCCTCTCCAAGCGGCCCCAAGATGCCTCCAAGGGGCCTCCCCGGAGGGCCTCACGAAGCAAGCAACATAGCTTATCCATTTGTACTTGTATTACTCGCGTTTTCCAGACATTCCGAGCCCGTGGCCCTTTGAAGCCCCCATGAGCCCCAAGGGGGCCCCCAAGAGGTCCCCCAAAGGCCCTGGAGGCCCCTAAGAGGCCTCCAAGAGGCCCAAAGGGCCACAAGAGGCAAACACCCCAACGAACAACCCACAACGCAGGCACGGTGGAGGGACGGGCCGATGGACATTCGGTACAACAGCTTCCATGGAAGTCTACATTTATAAGTGTCTGTGCCGATATATCCCTCCCATCCCCTCTCATTGCGCTGACCGTTTCCCAACCTTCTTGCGCTAAGCTCTCGGTCGCGACCTCATGTTTCCCGCCTCTCCCGTCCTCCCCCCTCGTGATCTGCCTGCTGCCCCGCTTCCCCGCTTCCCACCTCGCCGTCCTGCCTCGCCGTCCTGCCCAGGGGCTCCCTGGAAGGGCTGCGAGCAGCGAGGCAGTCGCCATGTTCGTGGGTTGGTGGCGGGGGGGCCAGCGGAGTGACGCCATGCGCAACTTCAGATTCGACCTCGGCATCCTTTCGGGGCTGCGAGTTGCAGAAAGGTCACTTTCGAATGCTGGTGGAGGGCCACTAGAGTGACGCCATACGCAAATACCCAATAAGACCTCGCAGGCCGAGAAGGGGCCCACGAATTGCTAAAACGTCGTCATGTTTCGGGGGTGCGGGGGGGGGACAGCCCAGAGCTGCCCACATACATCTGGATAGACGGACCGATGTTTTTCAATGGTAACCAAAAACAGCATAAACACCTGCTTTCGGAGGTCCGAGCGGATCTCTTGAATCAACGGTTGTCTCGCCCCCCCCCCCCTGGCGCGCGGCGGAACGCACCATTTTGGGGCCCAGCGCCGGTCCAACAAACCCGGGTGGAACTCCGAAAGTATATGTTTACGCGCTGTGCCGTTCTCGATCCATGTCCCATAATTGCCAACGCGGCTCATTGGAATCAGCGTTTCTATGTGTTTGTGCCTACGTTCCCCTTGCGGGGTCCATGGCCGATCCGAGAAATCCGTGCGGGCGCCCAATAATGAAAACGTCACTTATTCGGAAGCCGCAGAAGCCGTTCAATCGCATGGTAGAGACGGGGGGACTGGGAGAGAACAGGGAGGGAAACACGCTAGGTGCGCTGGAGCGGATTCAAGTTGGACCTCATCATCACTCGGGGGACTGCGGACTGCGAAACAAGCGCCACTTTCGAAGGCTGATGGGTGGCCCCAGCAAAGTGACGCCCTACGCGGACTCAGGTTAGCTTTGATGTTCCTTCCGCGTGTCACCCGGAAAGCTGTCGGCGCGCCTGCAGGCGTTTAGCTCCCGCACTGCAAGCTGCAAAAAAGAAGCAAAGAACCTGGCGGGTGAGCTCGGCCTCGCTCGCTTCTTGCACTGGCTGTGAACAGCTGGTCCTGTGCAGCGCCGGAGCGATACGGTGCGGGCAGCGCTGCTTCCATCATGTCACTGGGCAAATTCCCATCCTCTTTCCACATCCTGCCTATTTCCTTCTCGTCCGCTCCCCCCTTTCAACGTCTCCAGGCTGCTTTCGCGTTAACGGTTCGGCCACTCTTCCGCGCTTTTCCTGCCCCACGTTCCGACCCCTATTTCCTCCTCGAACCTGGGGCATCAGTCCTCGTCGTTCTGTTGCTGTCCTGTGGGTCGTGCATCGCGCGCGCTTCCCCAATGGGTCCTGGAGGGAGGGGCCTGCCTGTAGAGGCCAGCAGCAACTACCTGGGGGGGCTGCCTCTGCGCAACACGAAGCCTTACCAAGGAAGGAGGCGGACGAGGAGGAACAGCAGCATCAACAGGAGCGGGGGACGAGATGTGGCCAGGGATGCAGGGAGTCAAGGGGCCCAGGGTGACAAAGAAACATCGGCACAAGTTGAAAGATGTTCCCAATCTTCTTCAGTATGCCCTGAATCATCTTCCCTTCAATTAGAACAACAGGAACAAACATGAACACAACCTTCCAGGAGGTCCGCGTGGATTTCTTGGATCCGCGCGGGCCCCCCTCGCTGGCGCGCGGAGCGTGCCAGGGGCGGCGCCGGAGGCGCCGCCAGGGGGGCCCAGCGCCGATCCGAAAGATCCAGGGAGAGCTCCGAACATTTAGGTTTGACCGTTATTGCCTCTCCGATCGCGCCCCCACTTCTCCAATACAGCCGGACCAAGGACTGAAGAACACCGTTCAAGATCATGAGACTCTCCGCCGACCAAGGACATCCCAAACCATAAGATCCCCGAGGGGAACCATTCCGCAGGCTGCGCAATAACATACGACAAACACGAAGAACACCAAGGTAACCTCGATATGTTACTCAAGTCCGACCAACTGTCTCCCAGAAGTCGACGCGTCGGTCGGAGGAAGTACGTAAAACAAATAGAATCGGAGGGGCCAAAAAGCCCTCCTACACACAGCAAAAGCATCTCGATTCTTGAAGCAGGAAGGCGCTTGAAACATACCGGGATCTGGGAAACCAATAAATACCCAGTCTCATCGACCGGCGTGTATGGGGGTGCAGGGGCCGAACGACAGGCGGGAGGCGGAGCTGAGGAGAGGCCAGGACGAAGAGGAACCTGGGGGGACCCGCGCCGCCACGCCCTCCCCCTCCCCCTCCCATCCTCCCCGTCTCTCTCCTTCCCCTCCACCTCCTCCCCCTCCATCCTCCTCCCTCTCCTCCTCCTCTCTCCTCCCTCCTCCCTCCTCCTCCTTTTCCTCCTCCTCCTCCTCCTCCTCCTCCTCCCCAACGTGTTTGTTCCCCACATCCAAAGTGGGGTTCTTGTTTTCTCTGGACACCCCGCGCAGGAACAGGACAGGAACACACACACACACCCACTCACACTCACTCGCACTCTCTCATCATCAACCTCATCAGCATCATCGATGATGCTCTCTCACATGCTTAGTCACTCACATACTCATCATCATCACTCGCACTCTCTCACACGCTCACGAACATCATCATCATCATCATCATCATCGGCATCGGCATCATCCTCATTCTAACATCATCATCGCCACCACCACTCACAATCAATCATCATCCTCTTCACCACTCATCTTCACCACCACTCATCATCCTCATCCTCATCATCGTTGAGTAAATTGTGAGGAAGTCTCAGGCGGGAGCCCCCTCCCTATGGGGCCCGCAGATCATGTTGGTAATCCGAGCGGGTCATCGGAAACCTGTAACTGTCGTCACTTTTGGGCTCCTCAAGCCTGAAAATGGAGGAAGTCTCAGGCGGGAGCCTCGTCTGTGAGTGAATTGGGAGGAAGTCTCAGGCGGGAGCCCCTCCCTATGGGGCCCGCAGATCATGTTGGTAATCCGAGCGGGTTATCGGAAACCTGTAACTGTCGTCACTTTTGGGCTCCTCAAGCCTGAATTTGGAGGAAGTCTCAGGCGGGAGTCTCGTCTGTAAGTGAATTCTGAGGAAGTCTCAGGCGGGAGCCCCCTCCCTATGGGGCCCGCAAATCATGTTGGTAATCCGAGCGGGTCATCGGAAACCTGTAACTGTCGTCACTTTTGGGCTCGTCAAGCCTGAGTTTGGAGGAGGTCTCAGGCGGGAGCCTCGTCTGTGAGTGAATTGGGAGGAAGTCTCAGGCGGGAGCTCCCTCCCTATGGGGCCCGCAGATCATGTTGGTAATCCGAGCGGGTTATCGGAAACCTGTAACTGTCGTCACTTTTGGACTCCTCAAGCTTGGATTTGGAGGAAGTCTCAGGCGGGAGCCTCGTCTGTGAGTGAATTCTGAGGAAGGCTCAAGCGGGAGCCCCCTCCCTATGGGGCCCGCAGATCATGTTGGTAATCCGAGCGGGTCATCGGAACCCTGTAACTGTCGTCACTTTTGGGCTCGTCAAGCCTGAATTTGGAGGAAGTCTCAGGCGGGAACCTCGTCTCTGAGTGAATTGTGAGGAAGTCTCAGGCGGGAGCCCCCTCCCTATGGGGCCCGCAGATCATGTTGGTAATCCGAGCGGGTCATCGGAATCCTGTAACTGTCGTCAATTTTGGGCTCCTCAAGCCTGAATATGGAGGAAGTCTCAGGCGGGAGCCTCGTCTGTGAGTGAACTGCGAGGAAGTCTCAGGCGGGAGCCCCCTCCCTATGGGGCCCGCAGATCATGTTGGTAATCCGAGCGGGTCATCCAAAACCTGTAACTGTCGTCAATTTTGGGTTCTCGCGCTGCCAGAACGCAGCTCCCAGGCCACATTTTGGACGCAACAAGGAAGTTTTTGGGCTCCTCAGGTCGCCGAGGTGCTGCGACAGGGCGCCGAAGGCGCCGACGACGACGGCCAGGCCGAGGCGCGGGCGCGGAGCTTGCTGATGTTCAGGCCCAGCGAAAGGGAGTTCACATGGCAGAGCTCGGGGGCGCACAGCGTGCGCCGCTCGGGGTTCACCCTGACGCACGCGTCCTACCTGACCTCCACGCTGTCGCAGGGCCAGACGCTGCGCAAGGGCGTCACCATCGACTGCGCGAGAGACGAGGACGCTGGCCGCACGGGCATGTCGGACGAGCAGTGGTGGCTGCACCTCTACGTCATGTTCTCCCGCGCCACGTGCATGCGGAACATGCTGATCCTGCGGCCGCCGCCGCGAGAGTTCCTGGAGTGCGGGCCGCCGGCGTCCCTGCGGAAGGCGCTCCTGGAGTTCGACAAGAGAGCGGTTTTGTCCAGGGCGGAGGCGAAGCAGCTCGCGGCAGAGCTGGGCTTCGTGCTGCCTTCCGCCTGAGCGCGGCTGCGCCTCGCTCGAAGCCCGCGGGGTTGTCCCAACGGCTTGGTCTTGCGCGCCAACGGCTCGCGGGGTTGTCCCGACAGCCTGGCCCGCGGGGTTGTCCCAACGGCTGCGCGACGTGACCAGTAGAGAACGCGCCTGTGCTGGCCGTGGCGGCGACGGCGCCGAGGAACATCGACATGCGCGCTCATGCAACAGGAAGGGGAGGAGGTGGCGGGGCGCGGAACAAACAGGGGGGCGAGGATGGGGACAACGTAAGGAGTGGAAGGGGGGCCCGCGCCAAGGCGAGAGGAAATATACGCAGAAGAGACAGCCAGGACGCCTCACCAACCACGAGGACGACGGTGATGGCTTTTTCCAGATTCGCCCAGAGGATTCTTATGTGGGGTTCTTCCGTCGGAGTAATTGCTTGTTTGTGTGTATGTGTGTGTGAGAGTGAGAGAGAGAGAGACTGTGTGTGTATGCAAGTGTGTGTGTGTGTGTGTGCATGCGTTCGTTCGTTCGTTCGTTCGTTCGTTCGTTCGTGCGTGCGTGCGTGCGTGCGTGCGTGCGTGCGTGCGTGCGTGCGTGCGTGCGTGCGTGCGTGCGTGTGTGTGTGTGGTGTGTGTGTGTGTGTGTGTGTGTGCGTGTGCGTGTGCGTGTGCGTGTGCGTGTGCGTGTGCGTGTGCGTGTGCGTGTGTGTGTGCGTGTGCGTGTGCTTGTGCGTGTGCTTGTGCGTGTGCGTGTGCGTGTGCGTGTGCGTGTGCGTGTGCGTGTGCGTGCGCGTGGTGCGCGTGCGCGTGCGCGTGCGCGTGCGCGTGCGCGTGCGCGTGCGCGTGCGCGTGCGCGTGCGCGTGCGCGTGCGCGTGTGCGTGCGCGCGCGCGTGTGCGTGCGTGCGCGCAAGCGCGTGCGTGCGTGCGTGCGTGCGTGCGTGCGTGCGTGCGTGCGTGCGTGCGTGTGTGTGTGTGTGTGTGTGTGTGTGTGTGTGTGCGTGCGTGAGTGTCTGTGCCAATGGGCCCCCCCGCCCGCCCTGCCGCGAGAGGAGGCCGCGCCTCGAAGAGGAGGGCCCGGGCGTAGGCCACGTAGCTGGCGACCTCCTGGGCGGAATGCGGGAGGGATCCCACCGGCCCTTTGGGCGGCAGGTGGTGTAACGAGGGTCCACTTCCTCTTCCACTGCCCCTCTTACCTTCGGGGAGGGGTGCCTCTCCCTCCCCCATCCCCTCCCTGGTCTCTTCCTCTCTCCCCCCGTCAGCTCTCGTGGGCATCGTTTCTGGATGGGCTGGTGGGTATACTTTTTCGCTCGCGGCTCCAAGGCGAATGTCAGGGAGCGGACGAAGCGTCCGGGATGCGGTACGGAGCGAATTTGCGAACCCAGCCGTCACTGTCGACAGCCGTCCGCATCTGCCAAGCATGCTCGCAGTTGCACATGCGCAGTACAAAACGAACTGAGCTGGTGGGGATACGCGGAACGTCAAGAATTCCTTCGTTTTTTTTGCGCTGCGAATGTTCCAGCTCACGAGGCCTTCAAGCAGGCTCCTGCCCCTTCGGACTGGAGGAGCAAGTGCGCCACGTGGGAATCCTTTCTCCCCCAGCAGCCGCGGGAGAGGAGAAGGGAGAACACAGAGAAAGAGCGAATCCGCCCTGGCGGCTGCGCCGTCGCTGCACTCGAGAACGGGCGCGGCAGCAGGCGGCGGGAACCCGCCACGCACGCGTCGAGCCTCCGCCTCCGTGCCAACCGGCGCGCAGCGGCCGCCCCCCACGGGCCGCGACGTCCGTCCGCCTCGCGCGAGTCGCAACACCGGGCCACGGAGTCGCGAACTGGCCGGCAGGCGGGAGTGGAACCCTACCCCTACCCCCCACCATTTCGGAGGGGGGGGATGGGGTTCACTTCGCTCGGGAGCTCTCGAACGAAGTGAACCCCGACCTCCCCCTCAGAAATCGTAGGGGGTAGGGGTAGGGCTCGCATGTGGCCCCCTAGTGGAAGAGAAGGGGGAGGGAGGGTCGGCCGATGCGAAGGGGGACGGGCGCGAGGGCACTCTCACGCGGCGAGCCGCGGGGAGCGCGCGAGGGCGGCCAGGCTGAAGTTTTTTCTTCACCTCAATTAGCCGTCCGAGATACGGATGGTGGAGAAAGGAACGTCCAGGGGCAACCCAGCCATGGATAACACGGACAACTAACACGCTGGAAGCATCAGCGACGCACTGACACGAGAGAAGCGCAACGGCCAACTATACATAAAGCAGCGACAATGCGGAACCTGGAGTGAAAAAGTTGCTAAGCCAGCTAACCAGCTACACTACACGTGCGTAGCTGATCGTCCAGGCGCCTCATGGCGCTGGAGACAACCATGCATAAAGAACAGTTGATGCTGCCAGATTCGGCAGCAACTGCACGCCGCATGTCGTACACACACACGCGTGCCGAACACCCCGTGACTGGGCCGCGCTGTGCAAAGCAAACCGATGCGCGATCAGGCAGCCCCTGGCAGCGGCGCGAGGTGGCACGCGTTTCAGTCAAAACGCCCGTGGGGGAAAGTTAGAACGGGCGGGTCTTCTCAGAAGGCTCGGAAGTCCCCTGGCCTTCTGAGAAGATCTCTGGAAGCCTTCCCCGAAGACGCAGAAAACCTTTCAGGAGGCCGGAGGCCTTCTGAGCAGTCCAGCCGCCTTCTGAGAAGGTCGTGTTTCGTTTCTCACTGTCCGCCCTTGCGCGCCGCCAAAAGGATGCACGATAAGGATGCAAGGGCAATGAAAGGCCATATCGACACCTTTCGAGGAAGACGCATCCAAAGAAAGTGGCCAAGGATGGGCCGAAGGGAAAGAATGCAAGGTAAGCCGTGGAACGCCGCTCATCCTTACTATCGGGGGCGGCCAAGAGGGGGGCGTCCAAGAGGGGGGGGGGCGCAAATCATGGCTGGCGGCATGTGCGCGGCCCAAGGGGGAGGGACAGGGACGTAATGAAATAAGAAGAGGCGCCATGAAATCTGAGGAAGTATCATGGCCCACGCCATGATATCCACCCCCTCTTAGTCATCACCCCCCCTTGGCCGTCCACGATACGATCAATGAAGACAGCAGCACGGATCGGGAAAAGTACCCCCCGAAACACGAGGCCAGCGCCGCCTCATTGTGGCGACGGCGCGCGCCGATGCTATATACATATATACAGTTGTGTATACACACACATATATATATGTATATATATGTATATACATGTATGTGTATATATATGTATATACATGGAAGCGTGGCCCGTCACCAATCCACGCGCTTTGATACATACTGGCGTAACCTCGAGTCGTCCTCATCGTTCCTCCCCCTCCCCCTCCCTCCCTCCTCCCCCTCGCCTCCTCCCCCTCCTCCTCCCCCTCCTCCATCCTCCTCCCTCCTCCTCCTCCTCCTCCATCCTCCTCCTCCTCCTCCTCCTCCTCCTCCTCGCTCCGCCTCCTCCCTCCTCCCCCTCCCCCTCCCCCCCAGGTCTGGGATCCTGTGGCGATGGAGCCGTTCAGACGCAGCCATCACCCCCCCTCCCACCCCAGGGGTATTTGCCCCTTGGGGGGGCGGGTGATCAAACGAGTGGATGTATAAGATGCGACAGGCGGGCCCCCCCCCCAGGAGCTGCGCCCTGGAGGGGAGGAGGAGGAGAGGGAGGAGAAGACTTCCGGCTTGCGAGAAGTCCAGATTCCCTGTCGGGCCTTACCAAGCCCCCCCTGGATCCCTCCCCCACGCAAGTCAACTTGCCACCAGCATCTGGAACAAAATACTGTCTCAAAGCGGGCGTGTCGTTTCGATCCGCGGGGCGGGAGGCTGAGAACAGTTCGGCACATTGACGCTTGGGAATTGGGGACGTGGATTGCGTGTCGCTCCACTCCCTGGGGCGAGAGGCTCGGAATGGCTCGACACGTTGAGGCTGGAAGTGGACGAGGAGGAGGAGGAGGAGGAGCCGGAGGAGGAGGAGCTCGAAGAGCTCGAGGAGCAGGAGGACGACGAGGATGAGGAAGAGGAAGATGATGATGAGGAGGAGGAGCAGCAGGAGGAGGAGGGCGCTCGGGAAAGGACGGCGTGTCGCGCCGAAGCGTGGTGGGCCAGAACCCGCGGAGCGACACGCAAAACCAAAGAGGCCCCGACCGCACGGCAGAGGGGGCTGAACCCATCGGTCCTGGCCCGATGGGACCCTTGTCACCCGTCGGCCTTCGGCCCATGGACCCCTTGCCACCCATCGGCCTTCGGCAGCCCTCTGCGGTCTACTGACGGTCGTCGGCGGCCTTCGGCTGTCTTCTGACGATATTCGGCGGTTATTGGCGGTATTCTCACGATGTTCGGCGGTCTTTGGTGGTCTTCTGGCGTTGTTCTGCGGTCTTTGGTGGTCTTTAGGCGTTGTTCGGCAGGCTTCGGTGGTATCTGGAGGTGGCTAGCGGTCTTCGGCGTTTTGCGGCGGTCTTCGGCACGAGAGCTGGGTGGTCGCCTTCAACCAACAGTCCATAATCGCACACCTGCGGTCGGGCATAATTGCTGAGCGTTCGCCAAGGCTGCCCTAGCGACAGCCCTATGCCTCGCAAACGGCTTGCGTGCCGCTCCGCTCCCTGGGGCGGGAGGCTCTGAAAGGCTCGACACTTTGAGGCTGGGAATTGACGAGGAGAAGGAGGAGAAGGAGCTCGAGGAGCAGGAGGAGCAGGAGGAGGAGGAGGAGGAGGAGGAGGAGGAGGAGCAGGAGGCGGAGCTCGAGGACCAGGAGGACCAGGAGGACCAGGAGGATCAGGAGGATCAGGGGGAGGAGGAGGAGGAGGAGGAGGAGGAGGAGGAGGAGGAGGAGAGGAGGAGGAGGAGGAGGAGGAAGAGGAGGAATCGAGGACAGGAGGACATGAGATGGAGGAGGAGCAGCAGGAGGAGAGGAGGAGGAGGAGGAGCTCGAGGATTATGAGGAGGAGGAGGAGAAGGAGGAGGAGGAGGAGGAGGAGGAGGAGAAAGAAGAGGAGCTCGAGGAGCAGGAGGACCATGAGGAGGATGAGGAGGAGGAGGAGAGGAGGAGGAGGAGGAGGAGGAGCTCGAGGATTAGGAGGAGGAGGAGAAGGAGGAGAAGAGGAGCTCGAGGAGCAGGAGGACCATGAGGAGGAGGAGGAGGAGGAGGAGGAGGAGGAGGAGGAGGAGGAGGAGGAGGAGGAGGAGCAGGAGGAGGAGAAGGAGGAGGAGCTCGAGGATCAGGAGGAGGAGGAGGAGGAGGAGGAGGAAGAGGAGCTCGAGGAGCAGGAGGACCATGAGGAGGAGGAGGATGAGCAGCAGGAGGAGGAGGAGAAG
>CAUYUJ010014425.1:188623-203623 GCA_963575745.1 Prorocentrum cordatum
AAGGCTCCGGGCGAGACGGCCGAGAGGGAGAAGGGGCCCGAGACAGGGCGAACATGTCCGAACAACTGAAGGGGCCCTGGGACACACAAATAAATACACACAAATAAAAGGATTCCCCATATTTTCCCATATTTTCTGGATTTTTGTCTTCCCGCCCAATTGCTATATTTTCCCATATTTTCTTTGGGATCGACGATTAATTGGGTCTGTGTTTCCCCACCTAAACAACAAAAGCTGCACCCTCGGGCTCTCAGGGCGCGCCGACGTCGCCGGTGCGACCAGCAGTGCGGCGAGATCTTCGGACCCTGGTGGGGCGGCCGCCAGTCCTGGAGGCTTCTCGCCGCTCGCGGGCTCCCATTCGCCTCCTCCTCCTCCTCCTCCTCCTTCTCCTACTCCTCCTCGTGTTCCTCCTTCTCCTCATCCTCATCATCATCATCCTTCGCCACCTCCTCCTCCTCCTGATCATCATTATCATCGTTTCCTTCTCTTGCTCCTCCTCCTCCTCCTCCTCCTCTCCTCCTCCTCCTCCTCCTCCTCCTCCTCCTCCTCCTCGTGCTCCTCCTCGTGTTCCTCCTCATCTTCGTGTTCCCCCTCCTCCTCCTCCTCCTCCTCCTCCTCCTCGTGCTCCGCTCATGAGGACGAGGGGCCCCCTCTGCCCCCGGTGGGAGAAGCCTTGAGGCCCTGCCATGGGAGGGCACCGCGGATGAAGTACAGGAGAAGGTAGCCCACCGACTCCATGTCGTCGCGGCGGCTCTGCTGGATGCCCAGGTGCGTGTTCACGCTGGAGCGGCGGGGCGGGAGGTACGGGGGCAGAGGAGCGGGGATCGGGGAGGCGGGCGCATCGAGGATCCACGACCTCGGCCGGAGCACGGGAGGGAGGGAGGGGCGAAGAAGGTCGCGGAAGGATGATCCGGGTCAGGAGGGAGGAGGTTCCGGGAGGGAGGAGGATGGGGAGGAGGTGGGGGTACCGAGTATCGAGGCTTGCATGCCTGTCTGCCTGAAAAGCTTTACCGTGGCCACGGGTATATTCCTCTGAAGCCTGGTCGAAGGCGTACTCATGGATGGGACAGGGAGGTTGTTGAGAGATGGCGGGCAGGGTGATGTTACTGCGAGCGGTGCCTTCTGGGACCTCTGAGGGCCCCTTGGGGCTCACAGCTACCTCACGAGACCCGAGCCTCTGGCGACTCGAGTCGCATGAATGCGACGCATACTGTTCGGCATGTCAAGCTTCCATGTGCAGTGTTTGGGCCCCGCGGGCTGTCAGAAAAGATCGGGGCTGAAAACTGGTCCCATAGAAGCGATCCAGAGCTCCGGGGCTCAGAAACTCGCAGAACTTGGGTCGTCGAAGGTCTGGGACAGGAAGAGAGGACGTGGGGGAGGACGCATGGTGAGGAGATTTACCAGCTCAACATCTCAACTGAAATGAGCTGAGGACTGGCGGAATACTAGCTGAGTGGTGTACCATGAGGTCCCTTCGAAATCTCGCTGTCATTTTTGAATACTGTAGGTGCCCTGTAAAGGGAACCCAGACCCCCGTGTTCCAGCCAGCCGCTTTCGGGCGCTCTCGGGCACACATTTCTTCCTCAGCGTGACTTTTCCACAGGCCTCAGGAGCGTGGTTTGGCATCCACACGTACGTGGCCTAAGATGGTCCCAAGGCCCGTCGTGGAGCTCTCTTTGGGGCCCTCGTCAGCCGTCCTGGGGACCCTAGGGGCCGATTCAAGAGGCCAGAACCGTTGGAGGCATTGCGTTATTGTATGATGTTGCATGTTCGCCTCTTTCGGTTCGAAAAAACTCCACGACGGCCCAGGAAGACCCAAGATGGCCCCAAGACTGCTCCTGAGGTCTCGTAGAGAGCCCAAAGGGCCCCCAAGACTGCCCCGAGAAGGGGCCCAAGACGGTGAACACGAGGTGACGAAGTGACGGCCGAACAAAACCCGAGGGTGAACCCAGATGGCCCCCGCAGGGTGAACACGAACTCCGAACAAAAGGACTGACCGCCAGCAGCCCGCCCAACGAGGCTCCCAGGAGGCCTCCAGGAGGCCCTCAAGAGACCTCGAGCAGGACTCCGAGCGTCGTCTCCGAGTGCACCCACGCGGCTTCCGAGATGCTTCCCGCTGCGGGGGCAAGACCGACAGCGACACCGCTGCTCCCTGGACCTCTTCAGGGGTAAATTCTGACCGGCCAGGCGCTCGGGGCGAAGCCGGCCAAACGCGACGAGGGACGGGCTGCGGTATCGGCATCGGTTCCTCATCCGACTCTTGTCCACGACTTATGTTGCCCCCATCGTACCTAAGGCTAAAATGGGTGCGACCATCATAGCCCACGACCTGGGCACGGTGGCGGGGTGGCCCGCAGGCCGCCAGGCAGTCATCTCTCCATCCTGCTGGCTCCGCTGCGGGGTGGAAAGCTCGCCCAGACGCCGTTGCAGCTGTGACGCCCGCGCGTGGGGGCCAGGCGCCGAACTTGGCGGGCAGGGCCCGCAGATCAGCAACGGAAGACGAGATAATCATGGTAAGAAAATGAATGAGAATATGGGTTATCATAGAATGAAAATAATCATAACATGCAATGCATGATGATAGAAATAATAATAATAATGATAATGATAATAATAATAATAATAATAAGAATGATGATAATAAAACTAAGAATGCGAATGCGAATGGGCACTTAATAAAATTACAAAGCCTAACAACAGTGATACTGCAATATGAGCACTAATAATGTTAATCATCATCGTCATCATCATCATGAACATCCACAACCACCATCATCACCACCACCATCATCACCATCACCATCATCAACATCATCATCATCAGCAGCATCATCACCATCACCATCACCATCACCATCATCACCATCATCACCCGAAATAAGGGAGAGAGCGTGATCCACCGCTGCTTTACTATGGAACACTCCCCCCCCCTTCCTCCGGAACCCTGGTTCCCCCCCCCCTTGAAACCCCCCCCCCCCCCCCCCCTGCTGGACCCCCCCCCCCCCCCCTTCCCCGCCCCCCCCCCTCAAACCCTCCCCCCCCTCCCCCGAAAAACTGGGGGGGGTCCCTACCGGTTTGAACCCCCCCACACACACACACACACCGCCGGCGAACGACTCTCGGGTAGCAACCACCATCCGCACCACATCCCCCGCCTCTGTCCCCAGCACCACCGTCCCCACCACTGTCCCCACTTTCCCCACCACCGTCCCCACTGTCCCCACCAGTGCCCCCACCACTGTCGCACTGTCCCCCACTGTCCCACCACTGTTCCCACCACGGTCCCACTCTCCCGACTTTCCCCACGGTCCCCACCACTGCCCCACTGTCCCCACTGTCCCACAATCCCACTGTCCCCGCCGCTGTCCTACTGAGCTGTCCCAATGTTCCCACCATTGTCCCCTCTGTCCCCACCTCTGTCCCCACCACTCTCCCCACTGTACCACTGTCCCACCACCGTCCTGACCACCGCCTTCACCACTGTCCCCACCACTACCGTCCCCACCACTCTCCCACTGTCCCCACTGTCCCTGCCACTGTCCCGCTGTCCCCTCAGCACTGTCCCCAGAACCACCGTCCCCATCGCTGTCCCACTCTCCCCACCACTGTCCCACTGTCCCCACACAGCTGTCCCCAGCACCACCGTCCTCACCACCGTCCCAGTGTCCCCGCCACTGTCCCACTGTCCCGAGGAGCGGGAATCGTTCGCCGGGAGCACGGGGGGGGAGGGGGGTTCGAACCGGTAATGACCCCCCGCCCAGTGGACGGGGGGGGGAGGGGAG
Source organism: Prorocentrum cordatum (assembly GCA_963575745.1). Taxonomy (NCBI): domain Eukaryota; class Dinophyceae; order Prorocentrales; family Prorocentraceae; genus Prorocentrum; species Prorocentrum cordatum. The sequence goes on from CAUYUJ010014425.1 coordinate 192,406, forward strand.
GGGGGTTCGATCCGGTAGTGACCCCCCGCGGTTTTCGAAGGGGGAGGGGGGGGAAAAAGGACGGGTCGGGAACACCCAGTGACCCCCCCCCCCCCCGGTTTTCCGCCAGCAGCAGTAGAACACGCTCTTTCCTAGATAAATATCACGAGACGATCAAGAAGAAAAGAAGGGGCTTAGGAGCCAAGGAATCCGACGACCCACACTTGCTGGTGGTGAAAATGCGTGTGAAGTGATTGGCTGTCGCCCCTCCTCCATCTGTCCCCTCCCGCGGGTCTAAAATCCCGTTGGAACGAGGGGGGGCATGGGCGCACGAGCTCGTCAACGCACTTCAAGGGCGTCCAGAGGCTCCAAATCAAGCCTCCGTCGCCTCAATATGCGACCAGATACGGCGCACGCAGGGCACCAACACGCACAGATGCCTCCAAACGCACCCAAGGTGGCCTCAAGACTGCCAAAGATGCCGAACGAGGGCCCCCCAAGCAAAAACCCAGAAGGGCCCCAAGAAGCACAGATCTTACGTGTTCTGCTGAAGTTCTGAATGATTATCTCCCTGTCGCCTTTCCGTGCGTCTGCAAACCCATGAACGGCAGGAGAGGCCCCCAGACTGGCGGGCGAAACGCAGGAGCGACCCTGGGTAAGAGTGACCTTTGGTACTCTGGAGGCAAGCAGGGTGTTTCCTGGCGTGGGTCTCCACTGTAGTACAACGAACAAGAAGATGGCGAAGAAGAGCAGAGGGGGCGTAGAAGCAAAGGACATCCACACCACAGCATCGAGATGAGCACGGAACGGGTCTACTGGTCGAGTGGTGCCGCTGTTGTTCAGCGTCTCGCTCGAGGCATCTCCAGTCTCCAGCTCGGGGAGGCATCGTCGACCTCCTCGCTGAAGGTGCCATACTGGTGGCGATGTCGCATATCCTTCCGAAGAGGAGGGGCGTGGTCAAGCAGGGACGGGAATCACTCACGATCTGTTTGCTCATCGCTAGCCCATGCAAGCAGGTACCGAGATTACAGCCTCCCAAGTGCGGCCACTAAGACCAAGCAGCAGCAGAAACAATTTAGAAGGGGTGGAGGTAAATCCAATCCGAAGCCTTGCATAGCGTGCGGTCCCGATCAACGCGGAGTTCTCGCTGTACTGAATGTGCTCCAGAGTCTTGGAGTGGCGGAACTTGCTAGCGAGCCCAAAATCAATGACCAGAGGATTCCACAGGAAACTGGTGCGGAAATGTTGGAATCTATAGCTCTTTCTCAAAACCCCTGCCCAAACCAGAAAAGGGGTATACGGGAAGTGAGATCTCCTCTGCATTCCCCTCTAGAACCCTCCGAGATGAGATGGACGATGTACGACTTCCTACCAGTGCCCATGACGAAGTTGTCAGGCTTGAGGTCACGATGTACGATGTTCTTGGAGTGCAGGTACTCGAGGCGGTTGATGATCTGGTCCCCGAGCATGAGCGACGTCTTCAGGGAGAACTTGCGGTTGCAGAACGCGAAGAGGTCCTCGAGAGACGGACCCAGCAGGTCCATCGCGATGGCGTTGATGTCCCCATCGACGCCCTGCCAATGCATCTGCGGGAAGCCCGGGGCACCGCCCAGGATTGAGTACATCTTAGCCTCCGCCTGCAGCGACGTGGCAGGAGGGCGGAGAAGCGCACCGGCGTGGACTGCGGACGCCCGTGGGGGGCGGACGGGGGGGGAGCTGGGACAGCCGTCGCTCGGACGCCCATTCCCCGTGCATGCTTCGACGTCGTGCGCAGGTGTTCTTTCGCAAGAACGAAGGATTGCAAAAAAAAACCGAAGGATTGCAAAACAACCCTTCGTTCAGGAAGAGTTTTTTTGCAATCCTTCGTTCGGGAAGGGTTTTTTTTGCAATCCTTCGATCCAGGATGCTCCTCGATGGTCGCTGGGGGGCAACATGCACATTGTCCGAGCGATGCCAAGCGAGAGGTCGGGCGTGTCCTCCTGCAGGCTGCATTTGGGCGAAAGATGCAACATCGTCAAAACATACTCCAGATTGTCAAAACAGAATGGTCGAGCAAACCGTCCCCAAACCATTTGGACAGTCTTGAAATATTCCACCTGCAGGGAGTCAGGCCCGACTGAAGCCAAGCGAGAGGGGTGGGGCCCTGGCTCAGGGGGCCACGCAACGATGATCCAGGATGCTCTTCGATGGTCGCCACCGGGAAACAATGCACACGTCCGAGCTTAGCTGCCCCGATACGCGACACGCAACACGTATCGTATTGACACGGCGCTCAACACGTAGGCTGAACACGTAGGCCCGACGCGGTACACTCGCCAAAACGTGGTCCAATACGTGTAGCCAACACGCAGCGTATTGACACGGACGTCTTGAACACGGGACGTATTGCGTTTCAAAAACGGGCGTATCGAGGCAACTAAGCGTCCGAGCGATGCCAAGCGAGGGGGGGGGGAGGGGACTGGCTTAGGGGGCCAAACAGCGGCCCGCATTCGACGGTAACTACAGATCGCCAAGGAGGCCGCCGATGGGGAAGCCGCACGCTCCCAGGAGGAAGAGGCAGGACAGCTAAGATTGGAAGAGAGGAGGACAGACCAACATGAAGGGAAGTACATTCCCCAGATGTGCACTGTCATGAAGGATCGAGCCACTCAAAGCATGGTAATGATAGAATCTGGGATTCAAAAAACTGACGGCCCCGGATTTAGACAATCCGTTTCTGAATTTAGTAGACCGTTTTTCTTGCGTTTACTGAATGATGATTTGTCTTGTTTTGACTAGGCGGCGCAATTTAAGAAATCCGATTCTCGCTTCAGTAAATCATCTTTCTTTGTTCAATCAGTTGTTTTGAAGCTTCTAGTCCATTCGCTACCATGACCCATGTTCGCAGGCGAATGAAGCTGCCGTGTACATCCTTCAAACCTTCGCGCATGGGCAGGCTTGGGAGCCCGGGACCCGATCGGCGAGGACTGAGCGGTTGGTGGTCGGCGCTGCTTTCTCTTCGTGTGCACTTCGTGGAAAAATGGGCTCAAGACAAGTTCCGCCCTGTCATCGACGATCCGTGTCTTTCAGTATCCCTACTAGCGCCTACGAGCTCCTACTACCATCCGCTAGCGCATATTAGTGCCGATTCGCGACAGTAGTGGTTAACACGACCAAGCGCCAGTGACTGGGAAAGACAACAACTCATGCCTGCAATGACCCTCGCGCACAATACACAGAACTTCCCCCCCTGAGGCTGCCCTTGGCAAGGTCCAGGGAGCAGCGGCATTGGTACCTTTCGTGGCATCGCTCGGGCGTGTGCATTTTTCTTTGCGAAGGCCATCTAGGAGCATCTTGGATCATATTGCAGGTCACTGCACAAACGACGCTGAACAATGCACAGCGAATGGACGTCCGAGCGATGGCGCGCTTTTCGCTCCCCCAGATGAACAGCCTCGGCCCCCGTGAGGTCTCCAGACCTCCGTCGGCTAGACGCAGAAGGCTGGCCCGAGGCAACGCGTGCGACCTCTGGTGCGCGGCTCGGCCTGGCCTTCCCTCCCCGCGCGGTACGACAGGGGCGGCCCGCGGTGCCGGGGTTGGGCCCGCGCGCCCTTCGGTGGCATCTTCGGGGGACGGTGTCTGCCCCGTCGCACCGCTGTCCGCGTCGAATCCGCGCCGACTCCGCGTCGAAGCCGCGTCGAGTCCGCGTCGCATGCGCAGCGAGTCCGCGCCGAACCGGCGCCATGTGCCAGAGCAGGTGGCCACCTCCAGGGCAGACGGGGTCCCCCGACGAAGCAGCGCAAGCGCCCCCCGGAAGCCGCGCACCGAAAGTCACTCCAGCGATGTGTCACTCCGAGGGCGCTTTTCGCCAGTATTGGGCAGGTCTGCTTGCATGGCATTTCCCTTCTTCGTTCTTGTCCGCCTTTTCAAGCAATGCTGGGTTGTAAAAGCGTGCAAGAATGCCCCAATTTGCCTGAAGTCCAGATCACCTTTTTTCTGACCTCGCCACGACCCCCCCCCTCCCCCTCCTTGCAAGGAAAGTTGCTAGAGTCGAAAGAATAACTGCCTCCAGTCAAAAAAGGGATGAGGCCGAACACGCTCAAAATCAGTCCCTCGACCCCTCCTCGGGTGCATCCGGTGGAGTTTTTCGCCCCGTATCCGTGTTTGACGGTCCTGGGGCCCGATAGACGCCGCAAATGGCAAACACAGGCAACAAACAAAGAACACATTGCTGAGCTAGCTGGCGACATCCGAACCCTACCCCCACCAACCAACGATTCTCCTCCATCGATGGGCGGCGGGGATACTGTTCGGGTTTCGCCACATGTTCGACGAATCTCGAACCCTACCCCGCTGCAAGTCGAGTTGCCTGATTCGTTGATCGGCGAGGGCAGGGTTCGGAGTCCGCCGCCCGCGAGCCCAGAACCCCCAACGTGTCCGACTTCCCGGGCACGGTCGAACATGCCAGAGTCGAAAGAAAAACGGCCTCCTCTTACGTGCAATCGGGGACCTGCTGACCGACCCGGGTCAATCCAAACCCCGGGGTCCATCGGCCTTGCAAGATCCTCCTGCAGGATCCCCGCAGGATCCTTCACCCAAGCCCGGGGTCCGTGCACCCCTGGCACTGCAGGATCCTGCAAAATCGGCCGCTCTGACTGACCACCGATTGCGTTGACCCCCGTCCCCAGACCCCCGACGTCTTGATGTTATTCATCATTACGTCGATCCCCAGAGGTCTGGACCCATTCCCCGGGACCGGCTTCTCATCCTGAGTCGTGTTTTGACAGTCCCGAGGCTCAGCGAGGGCCCCCAAATTCCGAACATGGCAAAAACCTCCCGTCTTGATTCGTTCACTGCTCGAAGGGGCCTGGGTCTCTTGAGCCCCGATGAAGCCGGCCCCGCTAGCACCCGGGCCCCCTCCGCCCGGAGAACAGCATCGCGCCCCGTCGGCCCCGTGGAGGGCGGGGGGGTTTGAACAGGGACCGACCGCCCCGGCATTCCTGTAGGCCTACCACGACATGTTCTTAGAACCCAACAATGTTCTAAGAACAAAAAGCGCTGTCCTTAGAACAGAAAGCCCAGCTGTTAAAACAAGACTGTCCCAGCCAGAAATGTTCCAAGACCCTTTCGTGCAGACCACAAAAAGATCATTGAACATTCTCTGGTGGGCCTATAGGCCAGCCGGGACGCCTCGCCACTGTTCAGGAGGAGGAGGAGGTTCTTAGAACATTCCTTGGCGGGCTTGTAGGCGAGTCAGGACGCCACCTCGTCCCGACCCTCCAGCAGTTGCAGACGACTGGTGCTTTCAGCATTTCGATATCCATGGGCCTTGTGATCCAGGTTTGTTTGCAGCAGATCTTCCTATCTTTATTGATGGAAATACTTTAGACCCAACTTGGAAAGATCTCTCTCGGGCAGGCTGTGGGGCAGCGCAAATCACACCCTCAGGCCAGCTTCTACGAGCGGTTCGTTCCCCTCTCCCAGGCTGGCTTCCTCAGCATTCCAGCAATGCAAAGCATGGCAATTTGGCAATGGCCCTACAATTTCCGGAACATCCTAGAACTGCCCCGCTTATCTTGGACTTCTCAGGGCTCATGAAGGGTCAAAATCTGGGGAGGGCCCTCCATGGACACTCCAAGTTTGCTGCTTACTGGCGCGCGGTCGGCAACCTCCTCCCACATCCTGATTGGCCCCAGCTCAGGAAGGTCAAGGCACATAGGAAGTGGGGGCAGGCAGTGAACGAGGAGGACACCTACCTCATCCTAGGCAATAGAGCATCTGACCGTCATGCAGGGCAAGCAGCATCAGCACATGCAGTGGGAAAGGATCAAGCAGAGGAGTGGAAGGCTAGTATACACATGTATGAGGACCTTTTGGTTGGAATAGGTATTCTATTAGATGCCTGGCCTGAGAACGAGGCCCTCTGCGACAACCTCGAGAAACTGGCTGCCCAGAGACAGCCAAGAAGATGTGTCACACAGCATGTTCCCGTATGGCATGAGAAGCCAGGCACAAAGAAACCCTGTAGACAGCAGCCAGCAGTTTTACATAATGTTTTAACGCAGGCACGCTCACAAAACATGTCCTGAACCTGGGTTGGATCGAAGGCAATGGCGACATACCGATCGTGGTTTGTACCCAGTGTGGTGGATTCACCACAGGGGCCAAGAATGCTCCAAAGCTGTGTAGCCTTTGTCCGCGCAAGGTTTCGCCGGAGCCCCGTAAGCTTCGCAAGCAACAAGTGCCAGAAACCAATTTCATATTTCATAATGTCACCACGTTTTAGTGGTAGAGGTTTCTCATATAGGTAGTCAGGATAAGAACAGTAGCAGGAGCATGCAGGAACGTACCCAAACGGCGCTTCCTCTGAAAGCTTTTGTCTCAAGCTGCTGGCTGTTTCCTGTCCCGTTTCAGCCCCAGAAGTTGCCATGTCGTCGCGTCCCACGGCCACCTACCTTGTATGCGAGAACTACGTTCGCTGTGGAGGATGGATGTTCGAGTCGCGCCTCTTTTTCAATCCCCGACAGCTATGCAAGTGCGGGGGCAACGTTCAACGGCTACGACTTTGAGTGGACGTTCAACGGCTACGACTACCCAGGGTACGGGGATCGGCAGCACCACGCAGTAGACCAGTGCCACCAGCAGCAGCAGGAGCAGCAGGGGATGCAGGAGCAGTAGGTGTGAACCAACCCGTTGTGCAGGTGCCTCCAGCCCCTCCGCCACCGCAGGCCCTGCCCAAGGCCAGACCCCTCCAGCCCGGTTCCAAATGGAGGGGGCCAGATGGCCGCAGGCTCGCTGGTGCCAAGCCCCCGCTTCCGAAGGGGCCCCCTCCGCCCCATCTGAGGGGGGCCTCTTCTAAGGCCCAGTCTAAGGCCGCCAGTGCTGCTGCCAAGCCCAGGGCTGCCCCCAAGCGCTGCTCTGTGACCATTGTGCTAAAGGCATGGGTTCAGAGAGTAACGCGAATGTTGGACACGCAGCGTGGCCTGCGCAAGGCAGTCCTTCTTCAATCATACGCCCTGTGGGGCCGCATCTCCAAGTATAGGGCGGAATTGCGCTCCTTTGGTCAGGACGTGACTGACGAAACCGACACCGACCGTGACTGAGAGTTGAGGTTCATAATGGGATATGGCTATTATCGGTATCAGGGAACCTCTCAGTCATCGGTGTCTTCCTTTCATCACTCCAGTTTAGGGCGCTGAATGGGTCGAGTTGCAGTAGCCCTTTAAGGAGAGGCCTTGGGATGGTCAGGGATTTGAGGAGATTGGTAGCTACAGCAGGTGGATGCAATTTGGGCCTCTCCTCCTCGCCCATCCTGCACTGTTCACCCGAGTGATGACGGCGGCACCGTGCAGGAGCCGGGGGAAACACCGTCTCTCTGCTCTGTGTTTTTTTGTCTCTCTCTCTCTCTCTTTCTCTCTCTCTCTCTCTCTTCCTTTCCCTCCTCTCTTCAGTGTCTCCTTGAGCTTGGCGCTTACTCTCTGCATTTTAGTAGGTGGTAGGGTCGGCCGCTCGGATTATTCGGCTTGCTGTGTGTGTGTGTGAGGAGGAGGAGGAGGAGGAGGAGGAGGAGGAGGAGGAGAAGCAGCAGCAGCAGCAGCAGCAGCAGCAGCAGCAGCAGCAGGACGAGCAGCAGCAGGACGAGGAGCAGCAGGAGGAGGAGGTTCTTAGAACACTCCTCGGTGGGCCTGTAGGCCAGCCAGGACGTCTCGCCACTGCTCGATCGGGGGGGGGGGGGGGGCGCCGCCTCTCCACGGGCGTCCTATAGCGCTCAACAGCGCGGCCGGCCACGGCCGCTCAGGGGAGAGGCAAAAGCCAGAGCAGTTGGCGGCCCGACGGGATGGGCAAATTGTTTCCACCACCGCTCTACCACAGGCAGGCAGGGCGGGGGAGGAGGGAGGATGAGGAGGGCCTCCTCCTCCTCCTCCTCCCTCCTCCTCCTCCTCTGCTCCTGCCTCTCTCCTCCTCCTCCTCCTCCTCCCTCCTCCTCTCCTCCTCCTCCTCCTCCTCCTCCTCCTCCTCCTCCTCCTCCTCTCCTACCTATGACAATGTCAGCTTGCGATTAACCCGCGTGGGGCGCGCGTTGAAAAAGACAATTCCCCTGCTCGGGCGAATCGCGGGGTGGTGCCCGCCAGATTGAAAATCAACGGGGCGGCGCCGGTGATTAGCGCCGACGCCCGGCCGCCAACGAAGGGCAAGGGAGGGGTGTTTGGAGGCAAGGGCGAGCCAGGGCGCCCCTCTTTCTGTCGAACCGATGCGGGCCTGCGGGCAAGGCGGGCTGGACGAAAGTGGGGCGCAACAAAAGGGGGATTTATCAAGCAGCTCACGTCGCCGATTTTCCAAGCGCCTCTTGGCGCCGAAAACGGCCATGCGTCGAGGACTGGCCCTGCGTCGAGGGGGGCCACTCATGGCCCGCGGCCGCGGCGCCCGGCCGCAGCAACAGCGGGCTGGGCTAGGTCCCCCCCCCCCCGCCCGCGGCCGCTGCGGGCGAGGCGCGGCAAGGCAAGGCGCAGCAAGGCGCGGCGAGGCCTTGCTCCTCCTCCTCCTCCTCCTCCTCCTCCTCCTCATCCTCCCGCTCCCCCCCCCCTCCCCTCCTACTCCTCCTCCTCCTCTCCTCCTCCTCCTCCTCCTCATCCTCCTCTACTGCTCCTACTGCTCCTACTCTCCTCCTCCTCCTCCTACTCCTCCTCCCTCCATCCCTCCTCCTCCTCCTTCCTCTCCTCCTCCTCCTCCTCCTCCGTCCTCTCCCCCTCCTTCGCTCTCCTCCCCCCCTGCTCCTCCTCCTCCTCCTCATCCTCTCCTCCTCATCCTCCTCCTCCTCCTCCTCCTCCTTCTCCTCCTCCGCCTCCTGCTCCTCCTCCTCCCTCTTCTCCTCCTCCTCCTCCTGTTCCTCGTCCCTCTCCTTCGCCTCCTTTTCCTCCCTCCCCCTCCTCTCTCCTCCTTCCCCCTGGCGCGCGTGATTAAAAAAAGTATCGCGCCCCGCGGAATCTATTCATCAGCCCCAGAGGGGGGCCTTTTTGTTAACCACAAACTGACATTAGTGGTGGTAGAAGTGGAGTCTTCCGAAGAGCGCGGCTGAGGCTGTGCATCGTAAGACGAGGCCAAGACGAGGATGATAAATTCGAGCGGAGATGAATCGGGAATCTCTGAGATCTGGCGGTGCTGGAGGATGTCTCGGGCACCGCGGCCTAGCTTCGTCTGATCCTGGGAGGTCTTCCTAAGAACGGTTAGGGCTGTTAAGCCCCACTAAGGGGGCCACTGAGCCGGACTGTACCAGCTAAGGCCCAGGAGTACGCCGGACTGAGCTGGATTATGCGGGATGCAGCTGGATTGCGCCAGACTGGGCTTGATTTGGCCAGGTCTGACGCAGACGGGTCCGCGGGGAGAGGTACAACAGTATTCGGTCGGGGCATGTCCCCCTACAGGCAGATATTTGAGTAAACATTCAAAATGCTCAAAAATATTCAATCATGATCGAAACTTACCCCAAAAATCGTCCGTTGCTTAACCAATGTTGAATATTTCTCTTGTAGGGGAGGGGCACGCCCGGCTTAACAGTAGTATGAGGGGCATCGATGAGGGGGGAACTGGCAGAGGGGGGGAGGGAGCATTGACCTGGAGTCGGCACCACGTCACCGGTGGATCGGCGATGGGCCCCCGATGGCGAATCCGCCCGTTCCTGGGCGGGGGCGGGCCTGGGGGAAGGCCTACGGAAGGCCTGAGGGAAGGGCCTAGGGGTAGGCCTAGGGGAAGGGCCTAGGGAAGGCCCAGGGGAAGGGCCTGGTGGTAGGCCTAGGGAAGGCCTAGGGAAAAGGGGCTGGGGGTAGGCCTAGGGAAAGGGCCTAGGGGAAGGGCCTTGGGGTGGGCCTCCCCCCCGGGTTCTATAAGGGGCTATCGGGCCCTATCGGGTCTGACGCAGATGGGCAACGAATAGATACAGCGGAGGCCAGTCCACGAGAAACCTTCCACAAGAAACCCAACCCCGAGGCCCCAGGACGTCCCTCGATTTTGAGTGTGGGAACCTCGCGCTTTATAGACACAAGCAATGGACACACAAACAATCGACGATTCATTGTGTCTGTGTTTTTTCCCTCCTGAAAGCAGCGTGTTTCTTGACACGGGCCTCCACTGCACGGGTCTTACGCGAGAGGCCATAGCGACCTTACGCCGCGGCCTCCACACGGGCCCCCCGCGCGGCACACGGCGCGAAGAGAAGTGGGGGCGCTCCCGCGCCACCTTGACGCGGGAGGCTCACGCGCCAATGTCGGCGCAAGCGGCTGTCGCTCAGTAACGGAAGGTTCGTGTCGTGCCGACTTCGGCGTTGGTTTCTGACACCGCGGGGATCGTTCAACATTGAACGATCGGCCGTTTCCGAAACGCCCAAATCGTTCCACGTCGCACGATTCTGGGTCACCTGCGGCGTTCAACGTTGAGCGCCAGCGGCGGGGTCACCGCCAGTCGACAGGACACGAACCTACCGTACACGGGTCCGCGGGGTGAGGCACACCAGGACTTGCAGTTGTCTGTGCCTGGATGCGATCACGCTGCGCGCTGGATGCAGCAGCTGCGCGTGGATGCAGCAGCTGCGCGTGGATGCAGCAGCGCAGCATCCGTGTGCACACGCAGAAGTTCCCCCCCCCCCATGCATTGCTTCGCGCCCCCCGCACCAGTTGCGCACAGTTGTGCAGAGACATGCGCAAGTCATGGAAACGACTGCGCCCCTCGCCGCCGACCCATCTGCTCGGGACCCCCTGCTCCAGCGTAGAGGAGTCGGTCGGGCATGTCCCCCTGCAGGCGGATTTTCAAAGGAAAAATAAAAATAGACAAGACAAAATGTTGACGAATGATCCAAAAATAATGGGAACATCGTCTCCTATGTTTGAAGATTCCTTCTGTAGAGGGACACGCCCGACTCAAGCGTAGAGGAAGCCCTGCTCCTCCCTCCCCTTGGGGAACCCGTCGTGCCGACACTGTCTCTCGAGACAGGTGCCCCCAGACATCCAACGCCCCGGTGAAAATCAAGGCGGCAGCTTTGCGCCGCTTTCGGCCCCTGGAACCTCTCGCTGCGCCCGGGGACCGTGAAAAAACGGCTCGGGTTGTAATGCCGGCCCTGGTGAAATAGTCGTGGCTTCCAGGGACCCTGCACTGCAACCGCCAAGGCACGCAGGATTTTTGGGTCGCGGAAGCTAAATTCGCCCAGGAGGGGGGGGCCGAGGCTCCCCCGGCTGTGGCCGGTCTGGCTTGTGCGCATGACCTTCTCTGG
>CAUYUJ010014425.1:208623-270444 GCA_963575745.1 Prorocentrum cordatum
ACAGCCACACGCACACCCACACAACACCCACAGGGGGGGAGGGGGGAGGACATTGGGTCACCCCCCACACACCCACAGCAGCACACCACACCCACACCACATCCACAGGGGGAGGGGGGACCATCGCGCGGGGGGGGGGGCCCGATGGCATTAGCATTGGGGGGGGGGCCCAAACCCTCGACCATATATGGCGCGTTTGGGGCGCCGCTGAGCGCTAGCTCGGCGCTGCTCTCGGCACTACTGGGCGCTCTCGGGTGCTATTGCTTGCTGTTTCGGCGCTGTTGGGCGCTGTCTTGCGCGCGAGGCGCAGTCTCGGGCGCAAGTGGGCGCCAGTCGCAGATACACCTTCGCTGCAACACGGGGGGGGAGGTTCCGCGACGTACGATCTGAGGTCCGAGGTCCGCGCCGACGTCTTGGATCGGCGCTGGACCCCCCTCCCCGCCACGCGGAGCGTGCCAGGGGCGGCGTCGGAGACGCCGCCAGGTGGGCCTCAGCGCAGATCCAAGAAGCCTGCGAGGCCCTCCGAAAGATGAAAGTCCTCGTGCTACCATAGGGAACGCTGGATTAGGAACGAAGGGGGCTTTCAGGCCACCGCGAGCCTCGAAAAACACAGCCCCCCCCCCCTCAGAGCCCCAAGCAGAACCTGCTCCAAACCATGCTGTGATGCTGGGCCCTCGTTTTGGAAAAGACAGCGCCCCGCTCCCTCCTTCCTTCCGTCCCTCCCTCTGCCCCCTCCCTCCTCCCACCCGTGCCCCTGCCTCCCGCACCAGCCACATGATGGCGTACCCCTCACACGGTTCGTAGCCCCCCTATGGAGCTCCACCGAAGGTCCCAATGGTGACATTCGCGTGCGTCTCCTCCGCCCTTTACGGAGCACCCCTCACACGGTTCGTGGCGCCAAAAGGAGTTCCACCGACGGCCCCAGTGGCGACTTGGCACGCGTCTCCCCCCCACTACGGCCCACCCTCACAAGGTTCGTGGCCCCGTTCACATGCGTCCCCCCGCTCAGTACTGCGCACCTCTCACACGGATCGTGGCCCCATACGGAGCTCCACCGAAAGCCCCAATGGCGACGTTCGCGAGCGTCTCCCTCAACCCCTCACGCGTTTCCTGGCCCCTATCCGCATGTCCGGCGCCCCACCCTTCCCGCGGCGCGCTACCTACGAGGAGGCGGCAGCCTCCTGCGTGATTCGCAGCTGCATATAGTTGGGTCCTTCGCCAGACGAAGTTCAGGAACAGTTGTTTGTATGAGTCATGGCGTCTCAGATGCGCCATCAATCGCATTGACAGTTTGCATGTTCGCGCATTATATATTGTGTGCCTGCGCCTTGCGGCAGCCGTTTGGGTCCATACCTGACGAAGCGGGCTAGGAGCTCCCGAAACGCGTCGCCTGCACTAGGCGGCGTCTCAAACTGTGAATTGTCCCACGAAAAGCGCTTGACCGTGTGTTCACGATGTTCGGCTGTGTATCCTTCGGGCCTCGCCCCTGGCCCACGCTGCCCTGTCCCTGGACCCCCACCCCCTGGCGCGCGAGCGTTTTCTTATGCGGCGTTTCGCCATTGAGCGAAGAGGAGAGGGAGGGGGGGGGGGTATGGCTCTAGACCTCTGCTCAGTGCGACTGCTTGCGGCAGTGCGTCCTACGAGGGGGCACTCCACCTGCTGGAGACAGGCGCCAAGAAACAGCCAAGGTCCACTCCAGGGAGGGGGGGGGGAGGGCGGGGGAGGGCCCGCGCCGATCGGGAAAACAATGAATAAGAAAACGACCACAAGTCCGAGCGGACCTCCGACAGTGTCTGCTTCTGCGGTTGTCTGCTTCTCCTCCGAGCCTTGCCGAAGCTGCCCTGGCCCAGCTTGCGCCCCAGCTGGTAGCCGCCCACCTGGCGCCACGGGGGCGCGCGCGCGGCGTGCGGGGCACTCACCCCGGGCCCCGCCGGGACTGCCTCTTATCCCCTGACCTCGGGCGCACGCCTGACATCTGGTGGCGCGCACGAGCCTCCTGCTCCTCCTCCTGCTCCTGCTCCTGCTCCTCCTCCTCCTCCTCGGGCAGGAGGAGGGGGGGACGCCTTCATGGAAGGCGGCAGCTTCTTAGCAGGCGCTGGCCCCACAGCTGCAGACGAGGCGCGCGCCTTCGAAGAAGAAGGGCCCCCCCCCCTGACCCCCCTGGGCGTGGGCGCCACCAAGAAGCTGCGTGTAAGCGAAAACTGTCTGAGATCCGCGCGGATCTCTTGGATCGGCGCTGGGGCCGAGCCTTCCGAGAAGGCCTTCTCCTTCTCACTTCCACCCCTCGCTCGCCGCCGAGCAGCCCCCCACCTGGCCCAGATCCGCTCAAGATCAATTCGGGGATGGACAGACCCCCCTTTAGCAAAACTTGGTTCAGTGAAAACGACCCGAGGCCAAAACGTGGCGGGCGCAGGCCTCGAACACGACGGCCACGGCGCCCTCTCGCGCACCGAAAACGGACAATTCACCAATTGACGTGCCACTGTTGGGGGTTCTGTCCACCCCCCGATCAATGTTCGTGCCCCTCCCAGGTTCGGAGGAGGAGGAGGAGGAGGAGGAGGAGGAGGAGGAGGAGGAGGAGGAGGAGGAGGAGGGAGGAGGCCCATGCTGCTTGAGGCCCTCCTGCTCCGTTCTTCCAGTGCGGAGTCGGCCGTGGCGCCGCTCCTGGCGCGCTCCGCGCTCCAGGGAGGGGGGCCCGGTGCCGATCCAAGAAATAATCCGCGCGGACCTCGCAGCAAGAAGTACGTCCAGGCTTATTTGCCAGCTCCTCGGGAAACAGCAGGAACAGATTCAGGGGTCCTCCTCCTCCTCCTCCTCCTCCTCCTCCTCCTCCTCCGCTTCCTCCCCCCACTCCTAGCCCTTTCGATCAGGGTCGGCGGCACCGGCCGTCAGGCCTCTCCAATACGTTGAGGCTGATTTGCCAGCTCTTCGGGAAACAACGAGAACAGATCCAGGGGTCGGGGAGGCAGTCAACCCGCAGAATGAGGACCCTCGATAATGAAGGAGACAGGGGCACACGCTGCGCGAGCGGGGCGTGGCCAGCGAGAGCGGCCGAGGACGGGCCGAAGGGGAAGGATGCAGGGGTAACCTTGGAGAGCCGCTCATCCTTACAATGCAAGCTGACTGTACCCCGCCGACGCATGCAGCCAGCGCCGCATGACCTGACGAACGAACAGCAGACATTCATACCCAGGGGGGGCGGGGGGGGGAAAGGGGGGCGATGGGCGCGTGTTGTCGGATGTGGGCCCCCGCTCGAACGAGTTTTTTGTCGATCCTTCCAGGCAACCTTTGGTTCTGGGTGACACATATTCTGCAACGGCAAGATGAAGATGTCACGGAATACCTCTGGGAGGTGGTGAACAATACAGAACGTTGATGTCAACCACAGCGCCCCCCGGGGTCCGACAACCCGCACCCGTACCCATAGCCAGTCCTCCTCCCTCTGCCCCCCCCCTGTAGGTATGAACGTGCGATGTTCGCTCGTCTGTTTCTGGGCCTTCGAAATAATAAAACGACCCACGTGGCGGGGAAGATACTCCCAGGAAAGCCCAGAATCGAATCGAGAAGTCGGGTCGGCAATCGAAATGAATCGGATCGGCGGAAATCGGCAGCCGAGTCGGGAAAGTCGAATCGGCGGAAATCGGCAGGCTGGTACGCGTCCACTAGAAAAAATCGGAGCCCACATCGGAATCCGAAATCGAATCGAACCCGAACCGGAAACCAGCGAAACCGAATCGCATCAAACCGGAGGGCTCGAAACGAGCCCTGGGCACCCCCCGAAGCACGCAGCTGGCGCGGTCTGACCCGGTGGCGGCGCGCGCCGGCGCCGCACGGAGGCGGGGCCTGACGCGCCAGGGCCGCGGAGGCCCGAGAGCGGCCAGGGGCGCCCTGGGGGGCCTCCGAGAGCGCCCCGCCCGCTCACGAAAAGCGTCCGAGAACGTAGAACGACAAACTCCTGCCCCCGCGAAGGAGGAGGAGGAGGAGGAGGAGGAGGAGGAGGAGGAGGAGGAGGAGGAGGAGGAGGAGGAGGGGGAGGAGGAGGAGGAGGGGGAGGAGGAGGAGGAGGAGGAGGAGGAGGAGGAGGAGGAGGAGGAGGATTGGGAGGAGGAGGAGGAGGAGGAGGAGGAGGGAGGAGGAGGAGGAGGAGGAGGAGGAGGAGGAGGAGGAGGAGGAGGAGGAGGAGGAGGAGGAGGAGGGGGGGAGGAGGAGGAGGCAGAGGAGGAGGGGAGGAGGAGGAGGAGGAGGAGGAGGGAGGAGGAGGAGGAGGAGGTGGAGGAGGAGGAGGAGGAGGAGGAGGGGGAGGAGGAGGAGGGAGGAGGAGGAGGAGGAGGAGGAGGAGGAGGAGGAGGAGGTGGAGGAGGAGGAGGAGGAGGAACAGGAGCAGAGGGGGCAGGAGCAGGAGCAAGGGGAGGAGGGCGGAGGAGGGTGGAGGAAACAAGAGGAGGGAGAGGAATGGGGGAGTAGAAGGGGACATGGAGGCAAACGAGGAGGAAGACAAGATGACGCGGAGGTCAGTGAGGAGAACGACAGGAGGAGGAGGAGGAGGAGGAGGAGGAGGAGGAGGAGGACAAGCAGGAGGCGAACAAGCAGTAGGTGAGCAGGGCGGAGGGCTTGCTGGCAAGGCCTGCCGCTCACTCATCTCGCGCGTCGTCGGGATCCCCGCCGCGGCACCGCGGCGCCCATCCAACCGCGGGCGCGCGCGCGCACCTGCCAGAAGCCTTCCCGCGGACCCCCCCTGCGTGTCGGGCGCTGTCAGAGGTGTTGACCCTGGCCCTGGCCCACAGCGACTCTTCTCAGGTCTGCTCAATTCCGGCGCTTGTCGGATGGGCCAATGTTGTACCACCACAGCCGTAGGTAGGGCGGGGGAGACAGAAGGATGGGGAGGTCCTCCTCCTCCTCCTCCTCCTCCTCCTCCTTCTCGTCCTCCTCCCCCCCTCTCCTGCCTATGGGAAAGGTGTTGGAACATCGGCCCAATCATGGCCCCCTCCTGACGGCCCCCAGGGGGCCACCGGTGTCTCTGCGTGCGCGAGATCACTCTGCAGGGCGTGCGACGCATGCCTCCCTGCGAAGAGCTGTCCGTCGTGCAGCGGGCGCCCTCGGCCAGCCCCCGCTGCCGATCCCCCCCCCCCCGTGGGAGGCGCGCCGCCGCCCTGTGGAGGTGAGCCCGGCCCGGCACGGTGACCCCAGCTCTCGCAGCGAGGCTCGGGGGGCCTCCAACGGGAAATCCCGCGAGGCACGGGGAGGCGAAGTGCTCAGGCGCCCGTTCTGTTGGGGGCCTGGCCAGAGCCACTCCCGCCACTCGTGCGTCGATGATGCGTCGAGCGTCCGTCGGCTTGAGTCGACCTTGAGTCGAGATTGACTCGAACTTGGACCGAAATCGTCGAGCTTGAGTCGAACGGATCCGCTAGGCGGGCCCCAGGAAGGTCCCCGAATCGAACATGTAACCAATGGACGCCACGAGAACTGGTTCCGAGGGAGAAGACGAGCAGCACGCGACCGCTGGATCTCGCCGCAGTGAGGCTGGCGCAGCAGCGTGGACCAGGAGAGGGCCAGGCAAACCAAGAACGCCAGACCTGCCACAAGGCTAGCCGATGGCGACCAGCTGCGGCCTGGGACGAACAGCAACGGCGAAGCAAGTGGCCGTGTCTGGGAACCCTGGATCCCAACAAGTGTCTCGGCGGCAAGCGGGGTGGGAAATGAGGAAAAGGCCTTCTCAGAAGGCGGCGGGACTTCTCAGAAGCCCTCGCGCCTTCTGACAGGTTTTCTGCGGCTTCGGGGTAGGCCGAGACAACTTCTGAGAAGGCCTGTGGACTTCTGAGCCTTCTGAGAAGGCCCGCCCCTCTCACTTCCCCACCGGGCTCGCCGCCGAGTTGTTTCCGTATCATTTCTACTTTTGTCGCCTTTCGCCTGCCCCTCGCCTGCTTCCGACGGCGCACCAACCACCGCTCTGCTCCCCGCCGGCCACCCGCTGGGGGGGGAAGGGCGCGCCGAATGCGAGGCTCTGCATCTGGGGGAGCGAAAAGCTTGCCATCGCTCGGACGTCCATTCCCCGTGCATTGTTCAACTTCGTTCGTGCACTTATCCGCAATATGATCCAAGATACTCCTAGATGGCCCTCGCCGAGAAAAGCTGCACACGTTCGAGCGATGCCAACCAAGGTACCGATGCCGCTGCTCCCTGGACCTTGCGCAGGGCACGTTTTGACCAGGATGTCCTGGCGAATCCAGCCGTCGCGACGACGGGCGGGTAGCGGTATTAAGTGACGACAGCCAAACCCTATCCCGCGAACCACCGACTCCCCCGAATCGATGGGGGGCGGGGGCAGGATTTGGATTTTGCCACACGTTCGACGACTTGCGAACCCTACCACCGCCGCCTTTCGAGTTGCCTGCATCGTTACTCGGCGAGGGTAGGGTGCCGACCTCGCCGCCGAAGAATGGTTCCACCGTCTGATGATCTGCAACCAGGGCCGCGCTAACGGCGATGTTGGTTGACGGCGATGTTTGGAATCCGATGTTTGTCAAAACGAGCTCGCGCAGTTGGGCGAAAGTATCGAGCGGAAACTACAATTGGTTTTTCTACTTCGTCGTTAGCTAACACACCGTTAGCGCGTCTAGGGCCCCGACACAGGTGTGTGGTGACGGACCGCGTGGTGACCTCGGAACCCCCAAACGACCTCACCGCACGGTCCGTCGCCGCGCGGCTTTGGGATCTCGGAGGCCCGGCTCACCCGAGACGTCCCGGGGACAACGACCCGAGTCCCAACCACAGACATGATCGCGTCGTAAACAAAATCAGGACGGCAAATGTTTCACTAGTGTCGACCCTTGGGGGCCCTCGCCGGGCCCTGGGACCGTCAAAAAACGACTCAAGATGAAAAACCGGTCCCGGGAAAACGGGTAGGGACTTTCAGGGACGCCGTCCTGCAAAAAATTTAGGACGTCGCATGTCTGGGACGTCTTGCGGTGACCCCGCATCCCCACTGACTCACCACACGGCGTGGTCACCCCACCGCCTGGGAAGCCCCCGGAAGTCGGGGGTTGCTGAGGGCGCCCCTGGCCCAGACGCGCCCCTGGCCTTCCGCCCCATCTTGGAGCCCCTGGGGAGCCCCCTCCGGCCATCGCTCGGACGTCCATTCCCTGTGCTTTTCTCGGTTCCGTGCGTGGTTTTTTTCGCCACATGATCAAGGATGCTCCTCGATGGTCCTCGCGAAAGGGAAAAATGCACACGTCCGAGCGATGCCGAGGCCCCTGGCCTTCCGCTCGATCCTGGAGCCCCTGGGGCCCCCCGGGACCTCGTGGGGGGCGCTCCGGAGGCCGCGGGTGCCTCCTTGGAAGTCCTGGGAGCACCCTGCCCCGATCATTGGATACTGATTTTTTTTCGGTCGCGATCGGTAGCGACCGATCGGCACTCCAAATCGGTCGCGGCCGATCGCGAATCAGTCGCGTTCGGTCGCCACCGATCGGTCGCGACCGATCGTCGCGACCGATTTTGAAGCGAATCGGTCGCGACCAATACCGAAATTTGAAGCGGAATCGGTAGCGACCGTTCTCGTCGGTCGTGACTGGAAAATTCCAGTATCCAATGATCAGGGTGGGCCAGAACCTCCGGCGACGGCCCTGAGCTGGCTAATACCGTCGCTGTGTCGCAGCGTGGGAACACGGTACGTGTTGCCCTACACGCCGCCACGCTGGTCCCGGGCAGGCCGTGCTGCTGCCGGCGGAAGGGGACGAGGAGGGGAGAAGCAGGCAGACGACGGCCTCTCACCATCCAAAAAACGGGAACGGCGTTGCGGCAGAGCTGGGGACTCCGGGCCGGATGTCACCACTGGCCGTACGCTCGATCTTGGAGCCCCTGGGGCCCTCTGGGCCTCGTGAGGGGCGCTCTGGAGGCCGTGGATGCCTCCTTGGAAATCCTAGGGGCGCCTTGAGCCAGGGGCACACCTAGCACAATCCGAAAAACGGGGATGGCGCGGCAGCGCTGAGGCACTGCGGGCCGGATGTCACCCCTGGCATCAGGTCAGGCATGTCCCCCTACAGGCGGATTTTGAACTAAAAACAAAGCATACCTTAACAATGTTCAAACATATTCAAAAAATAATATGAACCAAAAAACGCCCCCAGACTATGTTTGGACTATTTCTGACTATTCCTCCTATTGAGGGACAGGCCCGACTTACCTTTGGTAGCGCTCGACCTCCCGAAAAACGGGAATGGCGCAACGGTAGAAAACAAAACCAAAAACATTACCTCTTGGCGCTCCGCGCGGATTTCTTGGGTCTGCGCTGGACCCCCCTCCCTGGCGCGCTCCGCATTTCAGGGTCGGCGCCCGAGGCGCCGCTGGGGGGCCCCAGAACGGATCGAAGAAATCCAGCCCGGAACGCCACCAGTTCATGTTTATGGCATTGTTTCTCCTTCGAGCCAGAGCTGGAGCACTCCGGGCCGGATGTCAACCCTCCCTGATGGTCCGCTACCGAAAATTTCCGGTAGCGCTCCGCAAAGATCGGTCGCTACCGAAATACCGAAATGTAGCGCCCAATACCGGTATCAGACCGTTCTGAAATCCGCTATCTCAACGCCCTCAAACGAAGATCCGGTCGCTACCGAAATTCGGGGTGCGTCGAAATCGCTACCGAAAATTTCCGGTACCAGACCATCTGGGCTGGCAGCGCCCGACCTCCCGACGAAGACGGCGGGGCCGAGGGGGGGGGGGTGCCGGCCGGCTGGGCGAGGGGCCGCGGCCCCGCGGGCGGCCCCCCGCCGGCTGCGGCGGAGGCGGGAGCGAGGAGGTGCAGGGAGAAGTGTCCACCTCCTCCTCCTCCTCCTCCTCCTCCTCCCTCCCTCCTCCTCCCTCCTCCTCCCTCCTCCTCCCTCCTCCCTCCTCCTCCTCCTCCTCCTCCTCCCCGTCCTCCTCCTCCTCCTCCTCGTCCTCCTCCTCCTCCTCCTCCTCCTCCAGAGGAGTGCAGGGATAACCAAGGCCGCGCTAACTGCGAGGTTGGTTAACGGCGATGTTGGGAATCCGATTTTTGTCAAAACGAGCTCGCGCAGAACAAATGGTAGGAAATCACGAACCACACTTTCCTACATTTCAAGTGTGCGAATGTATCGAGCGACGACGACACACAGCGAATTGTAAGAAAACGCCAGCCACGCGTTCCTACAATTGGTTATCCTACATCGCTGTTCGCTAACACACCGCTAGCGCGTCTAAGAGAGAAGTGTCCAACCCAAGATGTTAGCCACAGGGCTGGACCTAAAAGATGTTTTTCCTTTCGTGCTCGTTTTGTTTTTCGTTGTGTTTTGCCTGCTGTCCTGCACCTCCCTCCAAAAATGAAAAAAACAAACAAAAAAAACAGAACACAGGCGAAGTCCATCAAAACAGCTTTTAGGTCCAGTCCTGGTTAACAAGTCGTGAGAAGTAGGTGGAAACGTGGAGCAGAAAAGGCGGACTTAGCAGATTGAGTTCGGGCCTGCCCAACACCATCAACAACAACAACCACAACAACAGCAACAGCAACAACAGCAACAGCAACAACATGCACAACAACAGCAACAACAACACCAACAACAACAACGACTGCAACATCAACAACAACAACAATCATTTTAAAGTTGTTCGCTCTTATCTGCTCAAGTGTCCGTCAACGCGTATTTCCCATACCCTTGCTGCCCGCCGTCTTCGTCTTCGATCGCACCCCTTTTGGGGGGTAGACCTCTTCCATGCAGGCAGGGCCCCGGCAAGCGGCGGGGCGGCCGCGGACCGTCGGCCTGGCCAGCGGCAGCGCTGATCGGCGGCAACCCGACCCCAAGAGGGACGGACAGGGGACCGACCACGACGACGACGACGAAGACGGCGACGACGACGACGAGCGAAAGCGAGAGCGAGAGATAGAACGACAGCAGGGCCACGAAGGGCACGAAGTAAGCCACGACGGGCGACAGCGGGGACATGAAGGGAATGCGTATGGGGCCACGAAGAGCGCGAACGAGCGGGGACCACGAACAGCAAAACATGCGGGGCCACAGAAGGCAACGACGGGTCCACTGACGGTAGCAACTGGGCCACGTATGACAGCGAAGGGGCCACAAAGGGTAACAGCGGGGCCACGAAGGGGATGCGCACGGGGCCACGACGGGCGAGCGGGGGCCACGAAAGGCATACGTACATCGGGCCGCCGAGGGCAAGGACGGGGCCACTGAGGGCAGCAACGGGGCCACGAAGGGCAGCGAGGGGGCCACGAAGGGCTGCAACTGGGCCACGAAGGGCATGCATATGGGGCCATGACGGGCGCGAACGAGCGGGGGCCGCGAAGGGCATACATATATGGAGCCACGAAGGGCAGCGAGAGGGCCACGAAGGGCTGCAACGGGGCCACGACCAGCAACGAGTGGGGCCACGCAAGGCTGAAACGGGGCCACGACAAGCAGCGAGTGGGCCACGAGGGGCTGCAACGGGGCCACGAAGGGCAGCGACGGGGCCACGAGGGGCTGCAACGGGGCCACTAAGGGCATGCATATGTGGCCACGACGGGCGCGAACGAGCGGGGGCCGCGAAGGGTACATATATAGGGCCACGAAAGACAACGAGGGGGCCACGAAGGGCGGCAACGGGGCCACGAAGGGCATACATATATGGAGCCACGGAGGACCGCGAGGGGGCCACGAAGGGCTGCAACTGGGCCACGAAGGGCATGCATATGGGGCCATGACGGGCGCGAACGAGCGGGGGCCGCGAAGGGCATACATATATGGAGCCACGAAGGGCAGCGAGAGGGCCACGAAGGGCTGCAACGGGGCCACGACCAGCAACGAGTGGGGCCACGCAAGGCTGAAACGGGGCCACGACAAGCAGCGAGTGGGCCACGAGGGGCTGCAACGGGGCCACGAAGGGCAGCGACGGGGCCACGAGGGGCTGCAACGGGGCCACTAAGGGCAT
Organism: Prorocentrum cordatum; assembly: GCA_963575745.1. NCBI lineage: Eukaryota > Dinophyceae > Prorocentrales > Prorocentraceae > Prorocentrum > Prorocentrum cordatum. The sequence continues at coordinate 219,559 of CAUYUJ010014425.1, forward strand.
GCATATGTGGCCACGACGGGCGCGAACGAGCGGGGGCCGCGAAGGGTACATATATAGGGCCACGAAAGACAACGAGGGGGCCACGAAGGGCGGCAACGGGGCCACGAAGGGCATACATATATGGAGCCACGGAGGACCGCGAGGGGGCCACGAAGGGCTGCAACGGGGCCACGAAGGGCAGCGGCGGGGCCACGGGGGGCTGCAACGGGACCACGAAGGGCAGCGAGGGGGCCACGAAGGGCTGCAACGGGGCCACGAAGGGCAGCGAGGGGGCCACGAAGGGCTGCAACGGGGCCACGAAGGGCAGCGAGGGGGCCACGAAGGGCTGCAACGGGGCCACGAAGGGCAGCGAGGGGGCCACGAAGGGCTGCAACGGGGCCACGAAGGGCAGCGAGGGGGCCACGAAGGGCTGCAACGGGTCCACGAAAGGCAGCAAGGGGCCACGAAGGGCTGCAACAGGGCCACGAAGGGCAGCGAGATCCCGACTCCCAAATAATCTGAAGGGAGCCCTAAGCGTGAGCGCGACTCCTGGGTGCCTGAGTGTCGGGAGCGCGGCGCTTGAGTCAATTGCGGGAAATTCCAACGCAAGGGCGCTATTCTTGAGTATATTGCAAGCGAGTCTCCAGCGAAAGCGCGACTCCACAGCGCCGAGAGAGCGATTCCTGAATGCATTATAAGGACCTCCCAAGCGAGAGCGCGATTCCTGAAACAAATACGAGGAAGTCTCAGGCGGGAGCGGGGGTCCTGGTCAAATTGTAAGAGAATCTCAAGCGGCAGCCGTTGTTGTTGTAATCTGGGGACAAACAACACAGTTTGAGGAGGAATACTTTCCCAGATACAAAACAGGGTGCGAGCGCCGGGAGGGCTACTTCAATTGAGAAAATACCATGTGCACTGGAGGGGGGATCAACAATAGTTCTTCTTCAATCGTGAGTTCAATTGCAACAACAACAGCAGCAACAACAACACCACCACCACCAACAACAACAGCAACAGCAACAACAACAGCAAAGACGCATCGGTTCTTGAAATAGGGAGGCTCTTGAAGTAGACTGGGGTCTTTGAATCCAAAAATGGATAGTTTCAGCGACACGCGTGTACGTACGCATGTGAATGTAACATAGTGCCGGTCGCTGCGAATGAAAATGACGGCGGCGGCGGGGTCGTCGGCAGTCTGTGAAGCAGCCCGCCGCAGGCACCGATTTTGTCCACATTGCACAACGAGCCCGCCGCGGGCGTCGAATCTACGTCAAAGCAATGTCGGTGGGTCGCAGGTGGATCACGGGTGGGTCGCGGCTGGGTCCCAGGGTGGGTCGCAGGGTGGGTCGCGGGATGGGTCGCGGTTGGGTCGCAGGTGGTGGATCACGGCCAGGTCGCGGACGAGAACACCAGCTTTCTGAGCCCCATCCAACGAGGCATGTTTCCCCGTCGCTCCCCACAGGAAGTACGCTAGGTTTCTGACGCCCCCTCTGAGAAGGCGGGGGGAGGGGGGGGAACACCGCATCGCATCGCACTGGCCTCCCATGTTGTTTTTTTTGTTGTGGGGGGGAATCAATTCGATTCCCCGATCCTGTGGACGAGCCTAAGTCGCCTGCAAGCGTCGAAACCTCGCAAACCATTTCGTCTCCACGCAGTCTCGGTCTCCGCTTTACCCGGAACGGGGAAACTCAATCAATAACCCCTATCAAGAAATTCTTCCGTTTTGTCTGAAAAAAACAACATTACGAATATAAAATTGGTATGTAACCCAGACAATATAATCAACATTGAATACTCCGCAAGAGCGAACCGCTAGTCAAGTATATGTACTTGGGAGCCCAAAGTAAATCATCGTTACAAAATAATGTATATCGTCCTTACTAACATAATCCGAACTCAAGACGCCATGCTGAAGAATCCGTGGTGGGAAAACCGTTCGCGAATCCTTGCTCAGGAAACCTGGGTCAATAATCATTCGTAAGGTCAACCACCACAACAAAAGCCAACACAACGACGCAACAAAACAACAAACAAACGTCCCAACCCCTCACGCGCACGAGCACGTTCATTCCACGGCGGTCGCATCATCAATTGTTTTTTTGTACTGGTCTTCTTAGCTGGCACGGCAAGTGGCTTGTTGTGCGCTCAAACGGCTCAAATAATTAGTTTCTGAATTTGCCGCCTGCAACTCGCGCAACATCGTGTTGTACTTCTGGTGTTTACCGTTCAACTTGATCTTGGCGGCCTCCAACGGGCCTTAAGACGAAATGACGATCAAAAACGGGTCTTACGCGAGATGACGTAGCGACCTTACGCGGCGGCTTATGCGGGCCGCTGGCACGGCACGCCGAATTGGAAGCGAGGGCGCTTACAAGCGCCCTTACGCGAGAAGCTTATGCGCCAATGTCGGCGCAGACGACCCCGTTTGTTTCCGCCGCTCAGATGAGCTGGTGAAGATTTCCTCAGTCCACTGGTCTGGGGGCTGTCGGCCAGAACTCCACGACGCAAACCTGTCGGAAACGAGGGATCACCGTGTGGAGAGGTGCAAGGCGGCGACACGCAGGGCCACGCAGGACGCAGGGGGACCACCGTCACGATGGCGGGGCTCACGCCGCATGTGACGCGAACGACTGGAACACCGAGAATGCCGCGCCTACAGTGAAGGCCAGTCCACGAGAAACCTTCCACGAGAAAACCAACCCTGAGACCCCAGGACGCCCATGGATTTTTGGTGTGGGAACGTCCAATTCTCCAAAGCAGAACCGTCGAAACCCACAAACAAAAACAGGGCATCCTGGAGGCAAGCAGGGTGTTTCTTGGCATGGGTCCCCACTGTGTGCTATTTGCCCTGGCCCTTCCTCGAAGCACCCTGTACGGTGCGCTGAACGTGATGTCGGGGCACAGGAAGGGACAAGGAAAGGAAGGGGGGCACGGAAGAGGAGCAAGGGGAGGACGGGGGACGCGGGGGGGGGGTGGCGGTGCTGAGCGGAATGACGGTTCCCCAAGTGGCCCTGTCTGGCAAAAGCTTGTATAGCCGCTACTGGAGAGATGTTGCTCATCACACCGATGCTGGCGATCTCACAATTGCCAAGGTCAAGGCCCACAGATCCGTCGACGAAGCCACTGACGAATCGGATCGAGTTCGAAGCTTAGGCAATAAGTTTGCCGACATAATGGCCAACGAAGGTGCCCAGGCCAACGATCTTCCGCAGGATGTCGTGGATGAGCATATCCACAGTCTGGAGGCCTACCAGTCCATCTTAGAAGGTGCTGCCAAAATTCTGGCATCAAGGCCTCCGACTCGTTGTTTGGGCCCCCCCGGCGTGCCCCGAAACAGCGAAAACCTCGCCCTTTTGCGGTTAGTCATCAACCTGTTTGGCAAGGTACCCATTTTCGTTGCCTCAAATGTTTGAGGAAATTGAGCCCCAACTCTAAAATGAGCTGCGCCGAAATGTCTCAACTCTTCAGAGACATCATTGTCCGTGCTCCTGCGTTGCACCACTCCCTTGTCATTTCTTGGGTCGAGGGTAGCATGATGCCAATTGTGTACTGCACGATTTGCGGTGGTTTCAGCATGGGCAGAGGGACGAAACTGTCCGGTCCTTGTAATGCCCCCCGCCTCCCCACCTCCGAGTTAAGAAAGCTATGGAAAGGAGAGGTGCCTGGCACCCAACTCAAGTTTGGAAAGGTGGCCCCTATGGCCTTTTAAGGGTGTCCTCTGGATTAGTGAATCCAATAAGCTGGCTTTGTACTTGCACGACCAGTTTCGCAGAGTCCAGGGTCCAGAGGGGGGGTGGGGAGAAACAGGAACGAGGACGCCGAGGACGAGGAACAGTGAGCGGTAAAGGGGGGGAGCGAGGAGGGCAGAGGAGAGCGGTAGGAGATGGCGGAGGCGGAGAAGGCGCGGCAACACAAGCAACCAGCCATCGAACCGCCCGGCAGTGCAGCGTGCCAGTCGTCCTCCACCACGTGGTGCTCCATGACGGGGTCCGCCACGCCCCCAATCCGCTGCAATTCCTCGGGCTTGCAATCCGTGGGGGGTGCGGGGTTTTGCCATCGACCCTCGACCAAGTAGACTCTCGCACCACCACTCCCTCCCTCTTATCTGACTGTGCTCAAGGCCCACGCCGACGCCTTCCGACCCGCCCGGTCCAGGCAGTGAGCCATTAGAAATTGGCTTTTGCACCAAACCTCCCGCCACTCACACGAAGCATCCCGCACACCGCTCATGTCTTCACGATCCGGCTGCTGCCGATCTCGCGCACAAATGTCTCCTCCTCCTGTCGACCATGCTCCTGATCCTGCTGGTCAGTGCTGCTGCTGCCACTTCTCCTCACGGCTATGCTGCCGGTGCCGCTGGCCGGCCGCATCGCTCCTGCCCGGGCGCTCCACCAAGGCATGCCGCGGAGCGTGCCGAGTGGGGTGTGCTGCTGTCGAGCAGGGACTCCTACGATAGGGGGCCACATGCGAACCCTACCCCTACCCCCCACGATTTCTGAGGGTGGGGGTGGGGTTCACGTCGTTCGGAAGCTCCCGAGCGAAGTGAACCCACTCTCCCCCTCAGAAATCGTGGGGGGTAGGGGCAGGGCTCGCATGTGGCCCCCTATACGATCTCCTGCCAAACCTGGCGCCCCCTGTCGGGCACGGGTGCGCAGCGCTGCCACGGGCACTCCAAACCGCGGCGGCGCGCCGGAGCGAACGGAACAGGCAAGCTCGGGCGTGCGCTCGGGCGCACGGAGCAGCGGGAAAATGAGGTGAACCAATGAGCGGATGAGCAGGAGGGGCAGTCGTGGGGTGGTGTCGGGCGAAGGAGGAGGACATCGAGAGGAAGGGTCTCGAGGAAGAGGGCGAGGAGGACGAGGGCCTCGAGGGCGAGGACGAGGAGGGCATCGAGGAAGAGGACGAGAAGGGATTAACGGGGGGGGGGCGTGACCTCCTGCACGCGCACCGCCCGCGCCTGGGGAGTGAGCTACAGCTCGTCCTTGGCAGAGGCCTCCAAGGCGGGGATGATCTGCTTCTTGCGCGACAGCACGCCGGGAAGCACGATGGTTCCGTCCGTGCCGAGCGTCGCCTTCCAGGCTTTCTCCACAATCTTGGCCGCGCTCGGCCTGCACGACACGAAGGTCGCCTCCTCCTTGATGATGTCCACGACGAAGAGGAGCATGTCATCCAGCGCCTCCTCCTTGATCTGGTCGAGCTGGGCGGCCACCATCTCGGCCATCTTCTTCAGGGGCATCGCGGGCTTCGTTGTCTCCAATACGGAAACGCGCAGCTTCTTCCCGCCGATCTTGAAGATCTTCGTGTCCATCATTACCAGCTCTTTGGGGGAGAGGTGATCGATCTGCGCCTTCGCCTCGAGCATGCCCTCCGCAAACTCGTGGACGTTGAGGCCGGCAAGCTCGCCCAACTCCTTCGCGTACACCTTGTCGATCTCGGTAGTGGTGGGTGAGCGGAACTCCAGGGAGTCCGACAGCAGGCCCGCTAACATCAGGCCGGCGACGTTCGGGTGCTGCTAGAAGTGGTCCTGGCTTGAGGTGCTCCGAGTTCTTCGCGCCACTCTGGGGTCCCTTAGGCCCTCCGGCTTCATGAGGGGCACCCTGAAAGCCATCTTTAGGTCGGGCATGTCCCCCTACAGGCGGATTTTGAGCGACCAATTTCAAAACATGTCAGAAAACATCAAAAGCAGTCAACAAATGATAGAAAAATCGTCCCTAGACCATGTTTTGACTAGTTGGGAATATTCCTCCTGAAAGCCATCTGCGCCTCCCCAGGAAAGCTGGGGGCACCTCGGGCCAAGGCCGCTTCTGGCAGAACCCGGTCTGTGCTTCGGCGGCGTGAGGCCGAAGGCCTTGGCCCGCGCGTACAGGATGCTGCCCGCGGAGCACAGCGGCCGCATGTCTATCTCCAGGGGCTCCGCGTTGGCGAGGCCGCTGAGCTTGTGGTGGTCCACGATGGAGTGGATGGAGGCCTTGTCGATGCCCTCCGGCAGCTCGTTTGGGTTATTCGTGTCCACGATCGCGACGGGCTCCTTCTTCGCGATGGGCTCCTTCAGCAGCGGGGGCTTCTCCACGCCCAGCTTCTTGAGCACGAAGGCCGTCTCGGGGTTGAGCTCCCCGAGCAGGAACGGCTTCGCGGGGATCTTGCGCTCGTTCAGCTCCCAGGCGTACGCGATGGCCGAGATGGTTGGAAGAAGAAACGACGCTATAAACAGCAACTGTTGGCGCTCCGAGCGGATTTCTTGGATCTGCGTTGGACCCCCTCCCTGGCGCGCGGAGAGCGCCAGGGGCGGCGCCAGAGGCGCCGCCGGGGGGGCCCAGCGCGGATGCAAGAAATCCGCGCGGAGCGCCACCAGTTCATCTTATGGCATTCTTCCTTCTTCGACTGGTGGTGTCTGTGTCGGGCACCTTGTGCCCGAAGACCGAGAGCTCGGCGCTGGCCTGAGCGACCAGTGGCGCCAGGGCGAGCGCGCGCAGCGACGCGGCGAGCATGCCGATGCTGAGGGCCCCCTCGTGGCAGGCCCCGGGCGCCGCGCGGCGACCCCCTGTGGAGGCTTCGAGGTCGGGGCCCAAATGGCTGCGGAGAGAGAGAGGGGGGAGGCTCGGCCCTGCGCGCGGCCTCCGCGCTGGCCTGCTGATGCTGCTGGGCGTGCCGCTCAAACGGAGCACTTCGTTCACCATGCGAATAGGGCGACCCACGGCTGAGGAGAAGGGGAGGAGGGGGGGAGGGGGGGCGGGAGATGCCGCCCAAACGGAACACTCTGCCTCGCACTGTCGTGCGCTGTGCGCAGGAGGCGAGGCGCACCGCGCAGCCCTTCGGTGGGGGGCATTGGATAATTGGATGAGGAGCCCTTCGGCAAGGAATCCAGGGTCTGGAAGCTGGTGGAACTCGAGTTAGGTCGGGCATGTCCCCCTACAGGCAGATTTGGACGAAAAATAATACATGGGAAAATAATGCCCCCACCTGATCAAACATATCAGACAAATCGTCACCAGACTATGTATGTTCTGACTTTTTGTTTGAATATTCCTACTGTAGCGGAACATGCCCGACTTAAAACTCAAATCGTGGATCGGCCATGGATATCACCGCCGCCCTCATCAGATAAGGAACCCTCCAGGGCCTGAAGCGTCCTGGGCACGTTCCTTAACGAACGCCCCCACCGTATCGCTGGGAGGGAAGGAGGGAGCCCCACGGCTGAGGACAGAGGGAGGAGGAGGGGGGAGGAGGGGGAGATGCCGCTCTAACGGAACACTCTGCCTAGCACTGTCGTGCGCTGTGCGCACGAGGCGTGGTGCACCGCACAGCCTATCGGATCGGGGGGAGGGAAAGAGGGAGCAGGAAGGCAATCGGCAGTCAGACCTCCAATGCTGCCGGGTGGCCTCCCACGCAGCGCCGCAGACGGCACAGAAGCCTTACTGCTCAGAGGCCCGCGCGGTTTGCCCCCACTAGGCATTCATGTTTTTGGAGGCCCGCGCGGTTCTGGCCCCCACGACTGCCCTCGTCGCGTACGCGGACCTTGGTTGGCTGGCGCGCCTGAGCCCCCCCCCATGCAGCTCTCTTGGAGGGCGTAGCGGAGCGCACGCCTGTATACGCTGGTGGAGGCAAAGGAGGAAACACCACGTCACCTTACATCTTCGGGGGGCCCGGGAGCCCGTGTCAAGTCCGTGCAGGATGCGTGCCGGATCCACGCCACATCCGCGTCGAGCCCGCATCGAGCCCACGTCGGGCGCAGTAAAAAACACGAGCTGTGGGGACAGACGAGGCCCCCCGAAGACGCAAAGCAAGCCATGATCACTCAAATGCGCATTGCGTAGGGGGGACCACGGCTCCCTCCCACGTCTGGGGATACGGTCGGACCGACGTGTAAGATCGAGGTCGGCTCGGGGAGGGTACCCTCATGATTTTCGTGCTTGTTGGATGTGATTGTGCATCCTGGGGGAGGGTGCCCTCGAGTTTTCTTCAGTTTGGCTGGCGGAGGGTCTCATGTTCTTGGAAGATTTTTCTGTCCTAGGTCGGGCCATGCCCGCAACCCCCCACCCCACCCCACCTCGGTGGCCGCGGCCAGAGGGGAGGGGGCAGAGGAGAGAGGGAGGAGAACGAAGGGGGAGGGCTGCGGGGCGAGGTTGGAGCAACCCCGAGGGGAAACCCTCGCGAGACCGAAGCACCCGATTGGGGCAGGCGGCATCAGGGCGGAACGCTTGCCACCCAGGCGGCCAGAGGGCGACTGCCTCCAGAATCTGGATCACGTCTCCCCCGCGTAGGCCCTCGCGGGGTCTGATCCGCTCGCGCGGCCCCACTGTTCAGGAAGATGGCGGGACAGGGAGGACGATGAGGGCAAGAGGAAGTGGAGGGAGGCTACAAAGGATGCGAGCGTCGGGGCGGTGCTCGACAATGGTCGTAAACTCCACTGAAGCGTGCGCAAAGAAAACACATACCCCATGTGCAATCGGTACCGTTACCCAGGAAGGGGTGGAGGGGGGGGGGCCTGGGTAACGACGGATACGCTCCAGAAGATTCAAACAACACACTCTCCAACTCGCCCTCCTTGGATACCCCCAGTTGATTAGCAATAAAAGGACCCCCGACCCTTCGGGATGGGACCTAAGTCAGGAGGGCAGAGAACATTAGGGCTGTGGCGGTTTCTGCAGATGTGTCGAACCAAACCGCCCAGATGGATTATCCCTAATGTAGAGACGGGGACCTCAGGGAGGCCACGTCTTCACTGTGTTCTTAAGGTCAGGAGTTCTCTTTTACTCTCGATGATCCTTGGATCCCCCCAGTCGGGAACCATCCTCCAGCGCAGCCTTGTCGGCATAGAACTCCCTCAGCTCCTCGTTGACCTTCCGCATGGCGGCCGGGATGCGGTGTAGGAGCGCGGCGGCGCTCTCGGTGGCGTCCTGCGGGAGCGCAGCCGCTCGACTCGCGGCTTCGCCCGCGAGGCCGAGCAGCGAGGCACACCCCGCCGCAATCTCTGCTCGTTCCGTCTCGGCTCCGGCTCCATCCTCCTCCCCGTGCTGCCCTTCCCTCGCGCTTCTTCCCCCGCCTCCTGCTCAATTACCCCTCCGCCTCTCCCTCTTCCACTCCCGTTCCTCTCCTCAACAATTCGTATACCTAGGGCGACAATGATGTCATGGTAAGATTGGCTCAGGATCATCGATTTCCAGACTATCTAGCGGCACAGCCGATGCGGAACAGCAGGAACTTTGGGAAGCCCTGGAAACCTTGGAAATCCTGAACACACATCATTATCATGACCTCTTGCTCCTCTAACGATGCTTCTTCTTCACCTCTTCTCGCGCGCAGGATCGCCCAAAGGCCGGTCTGCTCGGGACGTCTTTTCGGCCTTACCCCCCGCAGGAGGCCGGGGGCGAGGAGGAGTGAGAGGCCGGGCGGGGGTGGGGGTGGGGAGGAGGAAGGAGGGGCGAGGAGGAGGAGGAGAAAGGCGTGGGGGGAAGCACGTGGGGGGGGAGGGGGGGAGGGCGACGGGGCAGAAGAGTTGGTAAAGGGAGGATGGCCAAACAGAAAGTGGCGGGGGGCGTGCCATACATCAAATTGGCGACGAAAAGAACATGGGCCCTACGCGAGATGGCACGGCGACCTTGCGCGGCGGCTCACGCGGGCCGCCAGCACGGCGCGCCCGCTTGGGAACGGGCGCGCTTACCCTTTGACCTTGGGCGGGCAGCTTACGCGCCCATGTCGGCACAGACGGCCCCGTTTGTGGGCGTCGCTCACACGACTTACGACAAAACAAAAACGGGCACAGCCGAGCCTGCCTCAGCTCCAAAGAGATCCGACTGGGGATCTCGAAAGGCACCGCTACCGCTGCTCCCCGGACCTCTCCCGGGGTGCACTCTGACCAGGGTTTCGGGGCGAATCCAGCGGCGGCGACGAGGGCCGCCAAGGAGGCCCAGAAAGGGGAAAACCAGGGAAGGGTAGCGGTGTGGGTACCTTTTCCTCCTCTGACCGGACGCCATGGGACGCACAGAGACGTACTAATACTGTATGTCCTCCTTGGAGGCGCGAGTCCGACCCAAACATGTACCCATCTTGAAGTATACCGCATAGACCACCCTTCGGGTGATAAGGAGGGGGGAGGGAGGGACCAACGTCGCACTCGATTGATCTCACTATCGAACTCACTACCGATCTCACAATCGATCTCAATCGATAGATCTCACAATCGATCTGACTATCGATCTCACAATCAATCTCACAATCGATCCCACAATCGATCTCACAATCGGTCTCGCTATTGATCTCATCATCGATATCACAATCGATCTCGCATTCGATCTGACTATCGATCTCACTATCAAACTCACTATCGATCTCATTATCGATCTCACATTCGGTCTCACTATCGATCTCACTATCGATATCACAATCGACCTCACAATCGATCTCGCATTCGGCCTCACTATCGATCTCTCTATCGAACTCACTTTCGATATCATTATCGATCGCACTATCGATCTCACTATCGATATCACAACCGAACTCACAATTGATCTCACATTCGGTCTCATCATCGATCTCACTATCGAAATCACTACCGATCTCATTACCGATAGTGATCTCACTACTAGCACAATCGATTGATCTCACAATCGATCTGACTATCAATATCACAATAGAATCCACAATCGATCTCACATTCGGTCTCACTATCGATCTCACTATCGATATCACAATCGATCTCACAATCGATCTCGCATTCGGTCTCACAGTCGATCTCACTATCGATCTCATTATCGATCTCACATTCGGTATCACAATCGATCTCACAATCGATCTCACAAGCGATCTGACATTCGATCTCACGTTCGATCTCACAATCGATATCACTACCGATCTCACTATCGATCATCAAAACAAAACATCAACATCGTCCAGCGGGACACCGGCGGGACACCGCGGGGCCCCGGCCGCCCGGAAGGGAATCATTTCGTCCGGCCGCGCCTCAGCCACACGGGACACCAGCGGGACACCGGCGGGACACCGCGGGCCCCCGGCCGCCCGGAAGGGAGACATTTGGTCCGGCCGCGCCTCAGCCACAGGAGACTTTCTCTCGCCCGCCCACGCAGCTTCGCCTCGCCCGCACGGCACGCACGAACACGAAACCGAAATCGATTTCCCGGTAGGGGGGCTCTCCGTTCCACTTCGATCTCACCCCCTCACCTCCGATCGCTTCCCGAGCGGAGTGACCAGAAAGCGCCCGCCGCGACACATATACTATTAGATTTCTCGGTGCGCGCGTCGCCCCTGGGGGGGCGACGGGCACATAGTATAAGTATATTGGGGTGACGCCAATGCCCCATCGAAGATTCGCTTCGGCTCTGCACCCGGGGCAGATCGGCCTCCCCGAGGCCGAACGGACCCCAAAAGCTTGCTGCTGGGAGGCGCAGCCTCTGGCCGAAAGAAGCGCACACCGGCCCCCGACCTGCCCTCCGCTGTCCCAGGGCCCCCCCTTTAGCGTTAGGTCGGGTGTATCCTTCGACAGGCGGATTTTGGATGGAATCTCTCTCTCTCTCTCTCTCTATTTATATATACACATATATAGATTCAAAACGTACCCCACAATAGACAACATTACTAAAGCAATCATGCCCCGACTATTGTTTTGACTATCATTGAATATTCCTCCTGTAGAGGGACAGGCCCGACTTAACTCTAGCGCTTCGGCCCGAAATGGGACGAAAATGATGTCATGATGCGACTGGCTCAGGAGAACCGCGTTCCGGGAGTTCTGGAGTACCTGACGGCCCTCGCTTCTGGTGCCCGAGCGGAGCAATGGGAAACCTTGGAGATCCTGAGAATCTCGGAACGTATCATTCTGATGGCTCCTGGCTCCTCTGAAGAGCGGGAGGGGAGAGAAAGGAGGGCGAGAGAGAATGGAAAGGGACAACAATCGACGCCGACGCCCCCCACCCCGCCCTGAAGACCTTTTCCGGAGGTCCGTGCTGACTTCTCGGATCGGCGCTGGACCAACCCGCCCTGGCGAGCTCCGCGCGCCAGGGGCGGCGACAGAGTCGCTGCCCAAGGGGAGCCTCAGCAAGGACCCATGTCCGCGCGGACCTCCGAAAGTTCATGCGTCGTGAGCTTTGCCTCTTTTTTAACAAGGCAGACGTTCGTGGTCGCGCCGCTCACCTCCTCTGTGACAAACCATGGGAACCTCCCATACCATCTTGTTGGCTCTTGAGAATGCGTTCTTGTCGACACCATTCGACGCTAAATCGACACTTATCGGCGCGAATCGACGCTGGTCGATGCTACATCGGCACTATCTCATCGAGTACCAGGCGCTGACCGACGCTAACGCACTTAAAAGACGGAGCTGCCGGTGTAAACGAGGCTCCCATGAGTTGATAGCGGACGAAAACACACGCGCAGGTAGGTGGCGACATCCAAAATCTACTCCCAAGAACCATTGATCCTCCTGGATCGATGGGAGGCGGGGGCAGGGTTCGGATTTGCCACGTGCTCGGTGAATTCCGAACCCTGCCCCCGCCGCCCATCGCAGAACAAAAACGAGAAACAAAAACAACCAAACAACTCTGAACAACAACAAGCTGAAACAAACTGAACAAACACAATACAACACGGTGTTGTGAGCGTGTTTTTTTCGGCGTTTCGACAGTGGGCGGGAGGGGGGGGTGGGGCGGGGTCTGGCTCCGGACCTCTGCTTAGTGCGGCTGTTTGGAGCAGTGCGCCCATTGTGGGGGAGGCTCCACCTGCTCGAAACGGGCGACAAAAAAAACAGCCGAGATCTGCTCCATGCGCGTGGGGGGAGAGGGGGGGCTGGGGGCCCGCGCCGATCGGCAACGAACAATGCACAAAACAACACTCGCTTTCGTAGGTTTTTTTTCTGTGCTTGCTTATGTATTGTGTTTTTCTTGTTGTTGCCTTCCCTCGTTTGAAGGGGAACTGGGACACACAAATACATACATACACACAAATAAAAAGATCCCCCATGTTTTCCTATATGTTCTGGGTTTCTGTCTTCCCCCCCGCTTCCGATATTTTCCTATATTTTCTGGGGAATCGAGGATCCATTGTGTCTGTGTGTTTTTGTCCTCTCCTGACCGTTGCCCGACGAGGGCGGGAGGCGAGCAGGGGGAGCGGGCGGGCCTCGGAGAGCCGCCGCTCTCGCCCCGGCGGGCCAGTCGGCGACGACGAGCGCCGAGGGAGCGGCGCGCGGCGCCGACGGAACGTCTAGGGGGCCCACGTGTGAACCCTACCCATCGGTCGGAAGAAGTAGGTAGAAACATAAAGTAGGAAGGCGTTGGAAATCGATTGGGTTTCCGCCCGCCTCCTGAAGAGGAAGGAAGAGGGAAACCCACTCGACTCTTGAAGTAGGAAGGCGCTCAGAGTTGATTGGAATCTGGGAATCCAAAAATACCTACTTTCAACGACCGATGGGTAGGGTTCGCATGTGGGCCCCCTATCGTCGAGAGGGGCCCCACCCTTCGCTCGCCGCCGAGCTGCTTCGCACCCTCGAAGGCGAGGAACAAAAACGCCGCGAGCAGAAACTGTTGGCGTTCCGCGCGGACTTCTGGGATCCGCGCTCGCCCCCCCCCTCGGCGGCGCCCCTAGCGCCGCCCCTGGCGCGTTCCCAGCGCAGATCCGAGAAACCCGCGCGCAGCGCCAAACATTTGCGTTTATGGCGTGTCTTCTTCTATTCTAAACCCACGGAACCCCTCGCCGAGTAGGCGCCGCATCGCCGATGCACAGGTAGCGTCGACGAGCGCCGACTCGCAGGAGCCAGCAGGATGGCACGGGAGGCTCTCACATGCTTTGACGTCGATAGGGGTCCACTTGGCGTCGAGGTAGCGTCGACAGGCGCCGACTCGCAGAAGCCAGCAGGATGGCACGGGAGTCTCCCATGCATTGACGTCGACAGGGGTCCACTTAGCGGCGAGGTAGCGTCGACGAGCGCCGACTCGCCGGAGCCAGCAGGATGGCACGGGAGGCTCCCAACCTTTGACGTCGATCAGGGTCCACTTGGCGTCGAGGTAGCGTCGACGAGCGCCGACTCGCAGAAGCCAGCAGGATGGCACGGGAGGCTCTCCCATGCTTTGACGTCGACAGGGGTCCACTAAGCGTCGAGGTAGCGTCGGTGGACGCCGACTTGCAAGAGCCAGCAGGATGGCACGGGAGGCTCCCATGCTTTGACGTCGATAGGGGTCCACTTAGCGTCAAGGTAGCGTCGACAAGCGCCGACTCGCAGGAGCCAGCAGGATGGCACGGGAAGCCCCCAACCTTTGATGTCGATAGGGGTCCACTTAGCGTCGAGGTAGCGTCGACAAGCGCCGACTCGCAGGAGCCAGCAGGATGGCACGGGAGGCTCCCAACCTTTGACGTCGATCAGGATCCACTTAGCGTCGAGGTAGCGTCGACAGGCGCCGACTCGCAGAAGCCAGCAGGATGGCACGGGAGTCTCCCATGCATTGACGTCGACAGGGGTCCACTTAGCGTCGAGGTCGCGTCGACGAGCGCCGACTCGCAGGAGCCAGCAGGATGGCACGGGAGGCTCCCATGCTTTGACGTCGATGGGGTTCCACTTAGCGTCGAGGTAGCGTCGGTGAACGCCGACTCGCAGGAGCCAGCAGGATGGCACGGGAGGCTCCCATGCTTTGACGTCGATAGGGGTCCACTCAGCGTCGAGATAGCGTCGACGAGCGCCGACTCGCAGGAGCCAGCAGGATGGCACGGGAGGCCCCCCCCCATGCTCTGCTGCCGAAGCAGCGTGCATGGGGACGCTACCGAGCGAGGGGAGAGAGAGAGAGAGAGAGAGAGAAAGAGAGAGAGAGGGAGAGAGGGAGAAAGCGATAGATATATAAAGAGAGAGATAGAGGGAGAGGAGGATGAGGAGGAGCAGCAGCAGGAGCAGCAGCAGGAGGATCAGCAGGAGGAGCAAGAGGAGGAGCAGCAGGAGGAGGAGGAGGAGCAGCAGGAGGAGCAGCAGGAGGAGGAGGAGCAGGAGGAGGAGGAGGCGGAGCAGGAGGAGGAGGAGCCTCCAAGAGTGAAAACCCTGGGCGCGCGGGCCTTCGAGGGCTGCTGGTCGCGCCACCATCCTCCTCCTCCTCCTCCTCGTCCTCTTCCTCATCTTCCTCCTCCTCCTCGCCTTCTTCCTACTTCTCCTTCCTCCTCCTCCTCCTCCTCCTCCTCCTCCTCCTCCTCCTCCTCCTCCTCCTCCTCTCTTCGCCGAGGGCATGGCAGAGGGCCGGCGCGAGGGCGACACGCCGCCGGCCGGGCCGCCCGACGGCCTCGCCCTCGGAGCTCCGACGCTGCACACAGACTTGCAGTTGCTCTGGGTTTCTTACTATGAAGGGGAAGTGGGACACACAAGTAAATACACACAAATAAGAATATCCCCCATATTTCACCATAAGGAGGGATACCGAGAACTCAAAAATGGAGCCCTCCGTCCCAGAAGGCGCCCAGAAGGTCCCAAAGAGGCCCCAAGAGGCCTCCAAGAGGCCCCAAGATGTCGCCAAGAGGCCCCAGGAGACTCCCAGGAGGCCCAAAAGAAGCCCCAGAAGGCTTCAAACATGTCTCCCAGGCGCCCCCGAACGGCCTCTCAACAGACCCCAAGAGGCCCCCCAAAGAAGCATCTTGACGACGACTCTATTTCGCCCCATCGAGAGACGACCCCCAGGGAACTGCTTCACCATCAAAACTCCCCACGCAACGCGTCCGAACGACACCCGCCCCCAAGAGCGCAACATGGGCAACGAACACACAGACAAAAACCAGCGATGCCATATCACGGGCCGGCGGAATGAGCGAAGCGATTCAATAAGAATATCCCCCATATTTCACCATATTTTCTGGGTTTTTGTCTTCCCCCTCACTTCCCATATTTCCCCATATGTTCTGGGACTCGCCGATTAATTGTGTCTGTGTGTTTCTTTCCCTCCTGATACTAGGCGTGGCGGGGTACCTCGGACTGCAAAAAAACGAAGGATTGCAACGAAGGATTGCAAAACGAAGGATTGCAACAAAAAAAAAAAAACGAACGCAAAAACCTTCGTTTTGCAACGAAGGATTGCAACACGAAGGTTCTTTTGCAATCCTTCCTTCGACGAAGGATTGCAACGAAGGGTTGTTTTGCAATCCTTCGTCGAAGGGTTTTTGTTGCAATCCTTCGACGTGGGTCAGCCTCGCCTCGTCGTCGCGCCGCGACGGGGGTCGGAGCGCCTTCTGGCGCGCGGTGGCTGCCCGCGACGGGGGTCGATGTGGGGCTGTCGGCGGGGGTGACGCCCCCCCGACGCTTATTCAGAAACTCGGAGTAGGTCGGGTATGTCCTCCAACAGGCGGACCTTGGACGAAACATAAGGCATACCCAAACTATAGCAAATCAAATTTAAACATATGCAAAACATGATACAAGAAAACCGTCCCCATTCGATTATTCGTTATTTTTTATTTTTTGATTATCCCCCCTCCAGGGGGACACGCCGGACGTAAACTTACAGCATCGCCAACATGCGCCCCGTTGCAAAGGGCCTAAGAATGCCCCGAGACAAACCAAAAGGCCCCCCATGAGAGGCCAACGGGGCCCACAAGGGCCACTATGAGCGCTCGCGAGCGTCGTCGTCGTCGCTGTCGTCGAGGTCGAGGTCGAGGTCGAGATCGACGTCATCGTCGTCGTCGTCGTCGTCGTCCCCTCCCAGGGTCGGCAACACCGGCCGTACTGTGGCAGCAGCAGGATGAGCAGATGCATTTTGGCCTTGAGCCAGAATGTGACAACGACAGTACATCCTTCCCTGAAACACGTACGAACAATCCTGGCCTCCCGTGAGCTGGAATGTTGGGCTCCACGGGAAAGAACATTATGCTAAACCTATATCGATAAAACAGGAGCGTCTCCACATGGATGAGACTTTCTCCTAGGTTCAGCACCCCAAAACAGGATACAGCAACTGTACATGCAAATCAGTGATCAGGGAGAGAGCGGTGAGGGAGGAGAGAAGAGGGAGAGCCCGGGTCTCTTGACTCCGACACCGCTGGGCTGGACTGGAAATCGGCCCACGATATGAGCCTGGAGTCTTGATCCAACATCCTCCGAGATGCTGCCTGAGATCGGTCCTTACTCCCTGGTTGGTTCCTCCTGCGGGATATCTCCCCAGCCTCGTCTATCAAAACTAGCTTGCCGGTCGCAAGTCAATTGGACAATGCTGCATTGCCCTTGCTGATGTCGTCCTTCGTGAGACAGTCCACAGGCATGCGGCCGCGCGGGATCCACCGAATAAAACCTCGAGCCCCCTCCAGGGCCTGGCACACGGCGGCTAAGTCAAGCGCCGTGCGACGGTCGCGGGCACTAGCATTCCCTTCCTTCAGCATCGTATCGTAGATACTCTTCGCATCCACCACGTGAACCTGATCTTCCCGCCCGCCTAGTCGGCAGTCCCTACGGAGTACCGTCGTAAACGGACCTGAACACCGGGACATGTCTGACACATCCACATCTCCGAAAACCACGTCTCTATACAAGACCTGGAGAAACTCTACTTCCGCCACTGCCGCCGAGAGAGCCTGAGTCTCGCCGGCCAGAGTAGACGTGACTTTTCTTCTGAGCTTAGAACTTCGCCATCCCAGGGTGGACGCGCGAACAGCACAGTTATCTATCACGCTCTTATCGGTCGCTAAGACCATCCAAGCCCCCTGAGTTGGGTCGGCGGGGAGCCCCTGGTGGTCCAGAAGTCCTTCGTTGGCTCCTACACCCCCCGCATCAGAAAAAGAAACGAACGCCATCCGTTCCGGGTCCAAGCGCCAAATGATGAGGCCTCTCGAGGCCGTAGCACGGAGATGCCTCACCATCTTATTCGCAATGGCAACGTCCCCCGTGGTGGCGTCCTTCAGCCTACTAGCAAGGATGCTCGCGGTGCCGGCAGCCTCGGGACGAGATTCACGACCGACCCAGTTCAACTTATAAATCAGGGAACGGAGGGCTTTGACCTCGGGTTGGGTAAGGGGAGAGGACTTTTGACCCAGTCGACCCCGTTCGAGGCTAATCGTCCCCACCTCCTCCAGTATATACTTTTCCTGGTCGATCGTCGTCTTCTGGCTGGGGCCCGAAACTCACGCTGCGGCCAGCGTGCTCGACAGGACCGCGGTGACAGTCCCTGTACTTCCCAAACTTGAACCGAGAGACCAAGGTCTCCCGGATCCAGGCTCGGGACGCCTCTGAATTGCTGGCGATAAAGAAGTCGTCGACTTCAAGTAGGATCATGTTGAGAATGGTCCCGTCTGATGCGTACCTGATCCACCAGCAGGGCTCTAGGAGACTGCGCGTGAATCCCTTTGTCCTAAGATACCCTACTATCGTTTTGCGCCAGGCCAGGGGGGCATCGTCCAACCCGTAGACGTTCACCAGCAATCTGATGAGAGACCCCTTTTCAACCTTGATGCCTTCGCATGGTTCCACGTAGATCTCTCCCTGAGCACGGCTCATAGGATCCGATTGGCAGAAGGCATTCTTCACGTCCGCAATATCCCCTAGGTGGCCTAGATTCATCATCACCTGGATGAACATAAGTATGGAAGAAGTCTGGGGGGTGGGAGAGTAGACGAATAGCGTCCCGGTATCCGGATCCTTGTGTCCGTGGACGCACCACCGAGACTTGGCGGTTGGTTCAGAAAACGTGCCCTCTACAGGTTTCCACCGTCGAACCATCCGACTCGTGATGATGCGGTCCGGTCGCTCTCGCCTAATCACCCCCGCCCCCCTAGGCGCTATGATCTCCACAGCACCCGAGTTGGCCATATTTTGCCACTCGGTGTCGTCTGACGCTTCAAACTTGCTGCGCTCGGCAGGCGTCAGTCGGTCGAGGCTAACCTCTCCTCCGCGGCTGGCCGCCAGGACCTCAAGATCGGCTCCGCGCTTCTCCTCAACCAAGAGAACGCCCGCCTCCATGGTTTCGACCGCGAATGACACCCAGCCTTCCGGTCGGACCCTCGACTCGATTTCCTGAACCCTACGCCCCACAAAGCCTGGCCCCCCGTCCTCGCCTCTTTCCTCGACGTCGGCAGCAGCAGCACTGGCACTCGGCCCTTCGCTCACTTGGGGAGAGCTGCTGGAAAGACCCAGTCCTGGAGGTGGCTCTATCCTGGCACGCTTGACTTCGACGACCTCGGGAGGACAGCTCGCCGCTCGAGTCTCAGCCTGACGCTGGCGAATATAAGCTGGCACGTCGCTGGGCTGAGGCAGTCTAGATCCCCCTGGCCTGCTGGCTCCACCAGAGGCATCCTCGTTGACGGTGAGAGCGGGCGCAGGGTTAGAAGGAAGGAGAGGAGGAGGAGAAGAGGAAGAGATAGGGGGAGCCGGGTCGAGGGTGTCCTCGTCCTCTGGAGTGTCTTGCCTCGTGGGTGGCCCGCCCTCTCCCTGGCCGTCTCCCTCGGAGATGGACGGGAGTCGAGTTCGCTCGGATCCGGCCCGGGCGACCGCAGAGCCCCCGGCCGATGACGGCCGGGACCCGACTCCCCTCGGAGGCCTGGGCCCGATCGGATCGAACCCGCGGTGAACCAGAGCAGGCCCTGGAGGTCTCGCACTCGGAACTTCTCGAGGCGCATCCGGCCGTGGTTCTGGCTCGGGTCCCGGGGGCACTTGAGGCGCCGAGTCCACCTCTGGAGACAGCGGCTGGTCCCACGCTTCGTCGGGGGGGGGACCTTCTCGCTGGACGTCCACCGCCGTCGCTCTCCTGGCCTGGGCCTGGGAGAGAAGCTCGGACCACCGGGGATCCTGGGCAACCTGGATGCCGCATTCCTCCTCGGCACTGGCCAGACGAACCTGTTCTGGAGAGCATTTCCAGAGACGCGCCCGCACCGCGACCCAGACGGTGCCACGCTCGCACAGGACCACGACCCCGGGACCCGTCCACGCGTCCCGCCTGCGACCCAGGGTGTCGGCCCTAGGACCCGCTTTGGTCAGGCGTCGCCAGACGAAAACCCACTGGCCTGGACGGAACATCGCTTGGTCCTGGCTGGGTCCCCTCGCCTTGGTGGCCTTGGCAACCTTGTCCCGGGCGGTGATCTCTAGAGCCAGGCGACGCGCTAACTCCCTAACACGCTGCGACCGGGCAAACTCCGCGCCCGCGGAGTCGAGCTCCGAGGCCGGTCGCATGGAGTCCTGCCAGCCTGGAAGGCCCATGTGATCATCCGACAGCATTTCGTGTGGCATCCGGGGGTTCTCGCCAAAAACGAGCTGGACCGGAGAAAATCCGCCCCGGTGCCAGAAACGGTTTTTATGGACACACAGCTCGTAGACAAGCTCCTCGAGCTCCCCTACGTCCCCGGGAATGGCAGAACCGGCCTCCACCTCTCCCTTGATCCTGTCTTTGATCCAGCCTCCGTGTCTCTCGACGCGTCCGTTCTGCCACGGGGAGTTCGCGTCGCACACGTGGTGGAGAACTCCCCACTGCTCGAGTCCTCGGGCAAACCGACCCTCGAACTCAGAGCCCCCGTCCGACAAAACAAAATGAGGAGCCCCGAAAGGACGGATCCACGCTCTCACGAAAGCCCCCCAAACCTGAGCCGCTGTGGGCTCCTCCACCCGCACACAGACCTGCAGGTTGGATCCGTGGTCCACGACGTTCAAAAACGCTAGGGTCCTCTCCTGGAAAGGAATAAAGAAAAGATCGACACCCACTATGTGGTTGAACCTGAACGTCCTGGGAAGTGCCACCCTGCGGTGGCTGCTGGTGCGAGCTCGCTCGGCACACTCCGAGCACTTAAACGCGTCTCTGATCCAGCGAAGCAGGTGTATCTCCACGCCTCCGGCCCTGAGGACTCGCACGAACTTTCGGTTGCATGGGTGACCCATATTCACGTGTAAACGGAACAACAAACGCTTTTCTTCTTCTGTCGGCTCGGGAGGGGGTTCCTTTGGTCCGGAGGCTCCTGGGCCCTGCGTCTCGTGTTCTTCCGCCTCGCTTCCGCTTGCTTCCCCGGGACCTTCCAGATCTTCGAGGGAGGGCTCCGCGTCCTCTGGAAAGTGGCTCTCGCTAAGCTCGGCCCACGTGGGTGACCTTGACCTGCTGACGCCGCTCCACTGCTCGGTCACGGCACGAGCCGCGGCTTCAGCAAACGCGGGCGGATACTCCTGGGCCCGGGAAGTCCTGCTACTCCCCTCCAGGAACACATGCTGGCGGTCTCCGGAACACAGCCTACCGTCCATGATCTCTGAGAGCCTAGGGTGGTTGGTGAGCAATCCGGTGGGCTTCTTGTTGAGGCCATCCTTAGTGACTCGGAGCCCGAACATACACATATCGATCCGAACCCGGCGAACGCCTGGAAGCTGAGCGACCAACTGTACTACCTTAGTCGCCCAAGAACTCGCAAACAGAGGGTGTTCAAACGCGAAGTACCGCCCTCGCTCCGACTGGTACAGGGCTATGCGCATGCAAAGGATTAAATCATTGACCCCGTCAGTTACGGCTTGCTTCCATTTAAACGGGTCTCGAACGGCTCTGCTGATGCGACTAATAGCCGAGAAAACCTTGCAGGGCGGGCACAGCCAGATCATGTCTGGCTTCTCTTTCTCTATGGCCGCCCAGAGATCTAACTGGTCGTTCGCTCTCCTAGAATCCCACCCGGTCCTCAGATCCCAACTAGGCTTGGCCCCCAGAGTTCCCCCACGGCGCTGCACTCTGGGCGCGATCCTAGGAGGCGAGAACACTTCCATAAAGCTGATTCCTCGGTTCCTTGAGACAAGCAGCTCCGTAGTTGGGCCCTCCTGGGACCCGTCCGGCCTAGCCCTGAGTTCTAGAGCTCGCCGAACTTGCTTGGGCAGCGCGACCTCGTGGTCATCGTTAAAGTTGTCCCCGTCCTGCCACTCGATTCCTTCGAAATCGCTTTTCGAGCTGTGTCCCTCCACTGGCGACTGAGGTCCAACGACCGAGGCAAACACAGGAAACGTCGGAATCGAGCGACCATCTCTGACTTGGGTGGATGCTGGAGATAATGATGATGCCTTTTGCGCTGCACAACTGCAGCCGCCAGAGGCAGCTCGGCCACACTGAGTGGCAGCAGCCGGAATCACGTATGAGCCCGCTAGATCATTGGCCCGGGATCGCTCCCGAGCACCTCCCATGAGTCGAGGCTCGTCTCTGGGATCGTCGGCAACGGAGGACGCGTCGTAGTCGCAGTCGTTGCTCCCGACATGGTCGGTGCTGTAGTGGTCCTCGTCCCGTACGGGTCGGTAACCGTCCAGGGGTCCCCGTCTGCCACTGTCGCCTGGTCGTCGATCGGTGGCGGGTAGGACGGCGGAGGAGGGCTGGCTGCCCCGGACGAGGATGCCGCCGCCGAGCCGGCCGCGCCGATGGCCGCTGTCGGGGCCTGGTGAAAGGGAGCTGCTGCCACCGCTGCTGCAGCTGCCTGCTGAGGAACGTGCCACTGGTCCTCGACCTGCTGCCCCCCGTTGGCCACGTGCGCTATGGCCGCCACTGCCGTGCCCACGTTCACGAGCATGAATCCGATCTGGCCGATCGCTGTCTCCATCCCGGAGAGCGTGCCCGCGATGGCGTTGACCGACTCCTGGAGCGTGTCGATGGCTATCGCGAAGTCCGCCATCCCGGTGAGCTGCGTCTTGATGGCGGTGATGCCCTGGAAGATCTGCTGGAGCCCTTCCTCCATCTGCGTGGGGAACTGCTGGGTCTGCGTCGCGACCTGGATCATCTGGTCCACCACCGACTGTACCTGGCCCAGCGCACGAACTCCTTCTGGAATCACCTGGAGCTGCCACTGGAGACCCTGGAGCAAACCGCACAGCTGATTCACCGTCGTCAGCGCTGCGCCTCCCGCCTTGAACTGCGGGTCGCTGGTCAGGAGGTCCACCGCCCTCTGAGCGGATGACGCCGCTGCCCGCGCGGCCTCGGCCGCCGTTGGCACTGCCGGTACACCTCCTTGACCGGCGCGGCCTCCTGGAATCCATGCAATGCGCGCTCCGCAGAGAGTGCACCTCGATCCCGAGCCGTGCTGGTTCCCGTAGTACTTGATCGCCGAGGCTGGATGACTGCAGTGGGGTGCTGCCTTGGGGGGTGGCTTCCCCGCAGGTGGCCCGAATAGCACCCCTGGTGTCGGCGCCGTCGCTCCCCCTCCAGCTGCCGTGGCGGCCGCCGCCCCCTCCGCTGCTACGGCCGCTGGAGGCGGTCCTGATGGCAGAGGTGGCTGGCCGCGGTGCTCGACACCCGCCTGGGCTAGGGCATACAGCGCCTGGGGCATCGTCGGCTGGATGGCCCCCTCGATCGGTGGAGCTGGGGGCCACTGAGACTCCGCTGCTGCCGCCCCCCACAGCGCTGGCTGCGGTCTCGATGCGGGTTGGTGCTGCTGAAGGTGTGGAGGAGGCGCCTTCACCACCAGGGGGCTCGCCGCGGCCTGGGCGGGTCCGAGGCTCGTCGGTGTCGGCAGCCCTTGTAACGCCGCGAGCGCCTGGTGCTGCTGGTCGCCCGAGGAACTGCTGACTCCGTGTGGCTGCTGGGGCATGGGCACGTCGCTGCCCGCCGCCGCCGTCGCCTCGCTGCGTGCCGCCGAGCCGGCTGCTCCGGCTGAGGACTCGAACACCTCCGAGGACACCTCGGAGTCCTCCTCTCTCTCGGCGTGGCGCTGCGCCAGCAACTCCTCGGTAAGCTGCTTGGCAACAGGCCCCTTCTTCTTGCCTCCGACGGCGGGGTGCACGCCGAGAGCCGGCACCATCGCTACACGAAACATGAACATGGAGTGAATCGCCCAGGATGTGACTCCGAAGGCGATCGAGATTGGAAGCTTGGAATCGCCTAAACGAGTTTGAGCCCAAACTGGCCACGGAAATCACCAGGACAATCTGAACCCACATGGTTATCGCCGAGAGACCGAGAGCCCCGAGGTCGTAAATAGCCCTACGCGCTGATCCGAGGTCGAGGGCTCTGGTCGTCTCACTGGCCTGGTTCTGGTGGTACTCCTCATCCTTAGCTTCTCCGCGGGATCCCGAGGCCCGGACCGTCGATTGGCCGCTCCGCTGAGCTCGCGGCTGGTGCTGGTCGCTAAACTCGAGCTCGATCGATAAGTGTTGTCCCCGGGCTCGGCCCTGACGTACGGTACTGTGCTCGATCCGATTGAAGCTGAGGGGAAGGAGGTAGAGGGCAACCCTGTAAGCGCTCATCTCTCCGCTGGCGCTCATCGCAGGTGACGGTTGCCCAGTGGCCAATACAAAAGAAGACGCTGTCAGAAAAGGATACTTCCGAAGCGCACTGTCTGGGGTAGTGTGGCTCCCCTTAGTCTCCCGCACGATATCGGCCATGCGGTGACCGGAGCCCGGCTTGGCGACAGGAATGTCCTGAGCTAAAAACTGCGAATTCAGAAGATTACGAGGAAGGTCGAGCACGCAGCCTAGGACATCCAGCAGATTGACGCTCAGTATATGCGGAACGTCTTCGTTCAGCACCGTGGCCCCCACAACTCCCATCACTCCGCCGAGGCACATCGGATAAAGGATGGTACAGATCACCTTTGCCTCGCCTCCGATGCCATGCGCCTTCTTGGGCGCCTTGAACTCTCCTGGTACTACTACGTAGCGAAGACCGTGACGAGCCAGCGCCTCGGCCTCTCGGTTCAGTGATGGCAGTCCCACTATGTCGCTGCCGGCCCCTGGGTCCACGAGGCCCTGCGTCGCGGAGGCGTTGAGGTAGACCTCGATGGCCCGCGCCTCCTTCCGGATGTCCTTCAGCTTCTCGAGCTCGTCGCTGTTCATGCTGGGGTAGCTGCAGCCGTCGAACGTGTACCCGGCCAGGCCTCGCTTTGACCGATCAGGACCCTTGCCGCCGTCCTCCTTCCGCGGCTGGGGACACCCCCGTGACCAGTGGCCCTTCTCGTTGCAGTTCTTGCAGCGGGTGACCTTCATGAGCCTGAGGATTCTCTGACTCGTGGCGCCGGCATCCTTCGGCCTGTCTCCTCGGCCTCGCCCGCGCGCGCGGCCTCGGCCGCCTGCGCCGCCTCGGCCGCCCCCACCACGGCGTCCATCGTCGTCGCCCCGGCGAGGTCGTGCACCGTAAAACTCGCGGTCCTGCTTCGCCGCGCGCTTCAGGTCCTTGTTCTGCTTCCAGGACCTGCGCTGCACCTTGCCCGTCATCTGCACGAAGGCCTCGGTGGCATCGTCCTCGTCGAGATCCAGATCCTCAATCTCCGCCAAAATGGCCATGAGGTCTGTCTCGGATAGCTCTTCGTCTTCGTCTGGATCCTCTCCCGACTCGTCGTAATACGATTCTTCGTCCTGTCGAGCGGTCCCGGAGCTCGAGACCTGGTAAGCCTGGGAGGACGAGTGAGGAAGAGGGAGAGAGCTGTGGCCTCGTCCGTCCTCGCCGTCTTCTGCGGCCAGGACTGGGTGCGAGGCACTGCTGCCTGGCAGCAGCTTCTCGCCGCTGCCGTAGTCGAGCTGCCTGAGAGCCCAGGCCACGTCCCTGCAGTCTAGGCTGCCCTTGGTGAGGGCGCGCAGGTTCTGTTGACCTTGCGCGCTCAGACCCGCACCTTCCTCGAGCATGAGGCCCTTCATCTTATCCGACATCCATATGTCGTGGCTCTCGGCGTCAGTCATCTGCTGATCGCGTCTCGCTACGAACTGCGTGAGACTCTCCTTCTGACCCTTCGTGCACTCGAACAGTGCTCTGCGACCCGCTCGGCGCATGTCGTCGCCCTCTCGCTGGCCGCTCATGAGGTCCATCCTCTCGAGGAGAGTGTCCAGCCAGCGTGGCCCGCACAGCACGTTCTCGCTGATGTCCTCGAACTTCGCCTGCATCGTCCAGTCAAACAGCTTCAGGAAGCGCTCCGACCGCCTCCACAGCTGCACGTCCGTGTTGCGGTTCCACCGCTGGATCGCCTTTTTTTCCACAGGCGGTAGTGGCCCCATCCTGGCCATGTAGGTGGGTCTGAGTAGTCACCTTTTGACCAGCCGCCCTCGTTCCAGTTGTGGTTCCTCCAGCCGCCCTTGTCGTCGTCCTTCCAGTCGGAGTCCCTGACGTCGTCCCGCTTGGTGTCCTGCTGCTGTCGGCCCCCGGGGCCCCACTTGCTCTCGTCAGGCTCCGGCTGTCCATTCTTCCATGGATCGCGGCCGTCGCTCCAGGGATCCTGACCCCTCGAGCTCTCCTGCCGGCCGCTCTTGGTGCCGCCGTAGTCGTCGCCTGCGCCGGCGGCGCTCTGGCTGAGCCCCAGGCCGAGGTTCCTCACTGCGTCCTTCACGGCCTGCTGGATCAGCTGTTTCAGCTGCTCTGTGACCTGCGGGCTCGAGCTCGCTGCGCCTCCGACGGGTGGCGGTGACGCCGTCCCCTCCCCAGTCCCCTCTGACTGGGCTAAGCGTCCTCCGCCTATGACGGCGTACGTCTCGTTCTTCTCGTCTCCTGGGCCAGTGTCATCTGGCCCTGGCATCAATGCCTGCCGTGGATCCGCGCTCTGTCCAGTCCGGTGAGAGCAGCGCCCGCGCAGCCGCCCGAGCTGCCCCCGACACCACCGCTGATCAGCGGTGCCTGGGGGCGCCCATGCATGCCGCGCCGAACACTGCTCCGCTACCAACTGTGGCAGCAGCAGGATGAGCAGATGCATTTTGGCCTTGAGCCAGAATGTGACAACGACAATACATCCTTCCCTGAAACACGTACGAACAATCCTGGCCTCCCGTGAGCTGGAATGTTGGGCTTCACGGGAAAAAACATTATGCTAAACCTATATCGATAAAACAAGAGCGTCTCCACAGTACGGCCTCCGCAATGCAACATCGCAAGACAGCCAGACCGGAGACCGAGGCCCAATCTTTAGAGTGACAGAAACATGCAAAAATCAGAGCTCCGCGCGGATTTCTCGGATCGGCGCTGGGGCCCCCTGGCGGCGCCTCCGGCGCCGCCCCTGGCGGGCTCCGCGCGTCAGGGAGGGAGGTCCAGCGCAGATCCAAGAAATCCGGGCGGACCTCCGACTTGTTTGTGCTTGTGCAATTTTTAGCAGGAGGAGGGAAGGAGGAGGAGGAGGAGGAGGAGGAGGAGGAG
This sequence comes from Prorocentrum cordatum, assembly GCA_963575745.1. Lineage (NCBI taxonomy): Eukaryota > Dinophyceae > Prorocentrales > Prorocentraceae > Prorocentrum > Prorocentrum cordatum. The sequence continues at coordinate 246,543 of CAUYUJ010014425.1, forward strand.
GAGGAGGAGGAGGAGGAGGAGGGGAATGATCAGAAATAGCAAAAACATAAAATGGGCACGATATCTTGAGAACTGCTTGCCTATTCAATCTGTCTAGAATCTGTTTTATGTTTCGTCCAAAATCCGCCTGTAGGAGGACATGCCCGACCTACTCCGAGTTTCTGAGTAAGCGTCGGGGGGGCGTCACCCCCGCCGACAGCCCCACATCGACCCCCGTCGCGGGCAGCCACCGCGCGCCAGAAGGCGCTCCGCCCCCCGTCGCGGCGCGACGACGAGGCGAGGCTGACCCCCGTCGAAAGGGGTAGCCCCCCACGCTTATAATGAAGAAACCCGGAGTATCGAAACCGACATCACCGTTACCTACATCGCCGTCAGCATGTCTACGGCACCTGTCGGGTAGGGAAAACCAGGAAATATTGCGGTGACCTCAACGCCCTCAAAAAGATCGTCGTCGTCGTCTCCCTTCAGGGTCGGCGGCACCAGCCGTAAGGCCTTCGCAACATTGCGGTGACCTCAGCGCCCCCAAGAGAGAGCTCTCCGCGCGGTCCCAGACCGCACGGTGTCTTTGGGAGTCTCGAGGCAAAAGGGCCGCCCGAGACATCCTCGGAGCACGGTGGTCGCGAATCCACGCGGACTTGGCAGGGGATGCGTCGACTCCCCTCCCAGGCCTCCTGGGCTTTCGGAGTGGACCAGAAATTCTGGCCCCGACCCCGGGGTATAAGAGAGGGGGGGGGCGCTCATCATCGACGGGCGGGCACCCGCATGGCCCCCTGGTGGTGCATCCCAGGATCCCCTTCCTTTCCTGAGCGGCTTCGCTCTTCGTCGACGCGTCGGGGGCTGGGGGGGAACCACCGCCTGCGAGGACTCCCCACGCGGCATGGTCACCGCGCCGTGGCCCCCGAGCGGGTATAGGCTGAGCGGCGCGGGATGCTCGACGAAAGAGCAGGAGAGAGGAGACTCACGCGGGGCATCGCGAAAGCTCCTGCACCTCCCGTCGGGCGGGGGAAGAAGAGGAAAAAACGGAAAAGCGCGCAGAGCACCGCGGGGGGAAGCCACAGCGCACCGATACCCGTACTCCCCAAACCTCTCTCCCGGGGGTGGTGCGTTCCGACGAGGACCTCCAGGCAAATCCAGCCGTGTCGACAAGGGCCTTCCAGGAGGCCCAAAGCCGAGAGTAGCGGCATCGGCTCGGGGGACAAAACATTGCATCAACGTGAACTTTCGGAGGTCCGCGCGGATGGATGGGATCTGCGACGGGCCCCCTTCCCTGGCGGCGCCAGAGGTGCCCCCAAACAAAGGGCCCCAGCGCGGACCGTCGACAATTTGTGCTCATGCCGTTTTTGCCCTTCGATCATCTGAGTCTCAGGGCTCCCCACAAATGTGATAAATGTAACACTTAGCCGGAGCATCGGTGCCACGCCATGCAGCGCATGATTGCGAACACATTGCCGCATGATTTGCTGCAGGCGTGCATGCAAGCATGATTGCTGCGCCACCGGTAGCCGCCGAGGCTTGCATCTGGAAGCCAGTCGACACCTTCCAGAGCCAGGCAGCGGACAAGGCTGCGCAATCATGGGCATGGCTTCAGAGCATCGCTGTCGTGCTGAGACAATGAAGCAACTCCACTAACATAAACTTTCGGCGTTACGCGCGGATTTCTTTGATCTGCGCTGGACCCCCCCTCCCCCGCGCGCGCGGAGCGCGCCAGGGGCCCAGGCGCGGATCCGAGAAATCCGCGCGGAGCGCCACAAGTTGATGTTTGTAGCGCTTTTCCTTCTATCGGCAGGTTGGGGCTATATCGGGCCCCTATCGGCGATCAAGGGGCGATTAGGGGCCGATGCGTCCCCTCCTATGCCTATCCCCCCCTATCGTTGCCCCTGAACTCGACACCTTCCAGAGCCAGGCAGTGGGAAAGGCTGCGCGGGGGAGAAAGAGGAGGAGAAGGAGGAGAAGGAGGAGGAAGAGAAAGGAGGAGGAGGTGGAGGCGGAGGCGGAGGAGGAGGAGGAGGAGGAGGAGGAGGAGGAGGAGGAGGATGGAGGAGGAGGAGGAGGAGGGAGGAGGAGGAGGGAGGAGGAGGAGGAAGAGGAGGAGAAGGAGGAGCATCAGCCTCAGAGCACCTCTGCCGTGCCGCCACTGCTGGGGGGCTCCTGCACCTCCCCGTCCATCGCCTCCAAGCGGGCGGCGTCCACCGCCGCCGCCGCTCTGTCGGTCCACACGCGCGCGGCGCGCGCCACGGCCTCCGGGCGGTGCGGCGGCCGGCGGGCGGGAGGGTCGAGGAGGGGGGGGGGGGATCGAGAGGATCCATGGGGGGAGGGCTCCTCCTCCTCCTCCTCCTCCCCCTCCTCCTTTCTCCTCCTCCTCCTCCTCCTTTCTTCTCCTCCTCCTTTCTTCTCCTCCTCCTTTCTTCTCCTCCTCCTTTCTTCTCCTCCTCCTCCCTCCGCCGACGCCGCGCGAACCCACCTTGCCTGGGGCCGCCCGCCGGCCGCCGCCAAGGGGAGATCAACCTCCGCCGGCTCCCTGAGGGGGTGGGATCGAGAGCATCCAGGGTCCGTGGGAGGTGGGGATCGGGAGGATGCGATCGAGGGGGGGATCGAGAGCATGCGATCGAAGGGGGGGATCGAGAGCATGCGATCGAGGGGGGGTGATCGAGAGGATGCGATCGAGGGGGGGGGATCGAGAGCATGCGATCGAATGGGAGATCGAGAGCATGCGATCGAATGGGGGATCGAGAGCATGCAATCGAGGAGTGGCGGGGGGGATTCCGCTGGGAGGGTGCGATCGAGGGGGACGAGGATCGATCGGGACGCGATCGAGAGGGGGGATCGAGGAGGACGCCATCGAGGGGGAGGGGGTCGCCCGCCTCCGACTTGTGCGCGGTGCTCTCGGACCCACAAGCGAGTCAGCAGACCCCACGGATCGAGAGCATGTGACCGAAGCGCGGTATCGGGAGGATCGGTGGGTAGGATCGATCGGGATCGATCGATCCTGGGGATCGAAGAGGGAGGTCGCGGGGGGGGACCGGAGGCCGGGGGATTGTGGAATCGCACGTTGTTTTGATATGAATTTTGTCGAGTGGAACGCTCCTTCATCTTTATAAGCCTTGATGTTGTTGTCATTTCTCTGCTCGCCGTGATCCCCTCATAAAATGCTTCTCCCGTTATATCGTTCTCTCGTGTTCTCTCTCTCTCTCTCTCTTTCTCTTTGTCTCTCTCTGTCTATCTCCTGCACCAGGCCAATGCATGCCGATGCGATACCAATCCATTACCAACCAATGCCAATGCCAATGCAACGTGAATGGGGGAATCCTTTCGCTCGGTGGATCTAATTCGAATCCTTTGTTGACGGTGTCATTACGAATCCTTCTTCGGAAAATTTCAATTGGAATGCCTCTGTGGAGGGTTTCGATAGGGATCCTCCTGTGGAGGGTTTCACTAGGAATCCTTCTTGTGGGGGGTTCAGTAGGAGTCCTCTGCGGAGGGAGCCATAGTACTCGCCAGCGCAATGCCAACGCAATGCCGAAGCAATGCTACCGCAATGCCAACCCAATGCCAAGGCGATCCCAATGCCTGCGGAGGAATGCCAATGCATGCCGAGGATCGAGAGCATCGAACATCGACGTGCCAGGTTTTCCGGGACGCTATTCAGGCCTTGCTACCGCGGCTGCGCCCGCTCGGAGATTCGTGCCGGGGCGCATCCCATGGAGAGGTCCAGCGGGCGGCTTTCGAGGGGACCGTCGTTTTGGAAAATCAGCGCGAACTTGTTTCCCAATTTTCTGACTACCTACCAGACCACCCCAACCCAAACCGAAGACCCGAATTTCGGGTTTGGGGGGGTAAGGGTTCCACATGTGTTTTTTCGATGTTTCCCGACGCCCCCCCCCCACTGGAAATCGAGGGTAAATCTGAGGCTTCGGGTTGGGTTGGGGTGGTTTGGTGGGTGGTGATGCTCGGCCTCTGGGAGCCGTGCCCTGGGCCCTGTCGCCGTCCACGAGTGATCTGGAATGAGCAACTGGCCCCCGGGAAGGGATCGAGACCCCTGGGGCCCCCCCTCCTCCTCCCTCCTCCTCCTCCTCCTCCTCCTCCTCCTCCTCCTCCTCCTCCTCCCTCCTCCTCCTCCTCCTCCTCCTCCTCCTCCTCCTCCTCCTCCTCTCCTCCTCCTCCTCCTCCTCATTGAAAAATATTATCCCGGCAAAGCAACCTAACAGCGATGTGTAGAAGCATATCTGAAAGCATTCCCCTTAAGATTCAGATGAAAATCCAGTTGTAGAATTCTGCTGTTCTCGCAGTCGTAGTCGCATTCGCGATGACAGTCGCAGCGGCAACGGCAGTCGCAGTCACAGCCTCAGCCTCAGCCTGCCTCAGCCTCAGCCTCAGCCTGCCTCAGCCTCAGCCTCAGCCTGCAGCCTCAGCCTCAGCCTGCTTCAGCCTCAGCCTCAGTCTGCCTTCAGCCTCGGCCTCAGCCTCAGCCTGCCTCAGCCTCAGCCTGCATCAGCCTCAGCCTCAGCCTCAGCCTGCCTCAGCATCAGCCTGCTTCAGCCTCAGCCTCAGCCTGCCTCAGCCTCAGCCTCATCTGCTTCAGCCTCAGCCTCAGTCTGCCTTCAGCCTCGGCCTCAGCCTCAGCCTGCCTCAGCCTCAGCCTGCCTCGGCCGCAGCATCAGCCTGCCTCAGCATTCAAAATGTGGCCCAGGAATGGAGTTCTGGGAACTAGAAGAACACGAAGTGGCCTACAGTTGGCTCCGGGCATTCAAAATCATGCCCAGGAATTGAGTTCTGGGAACTTGAAGAGCACGAAGTGGCCTACAGTTGGCTCCGGGCATCCAAAATGTGGCCCGGGAATGGAGATCTGGGAAATCGAAGAGCACGAAATGGCCTACAGTTGGCTCCGGGCATCCGAAATGTGGTCCGGGAATGGAGTTCTGGGAAGTCGAAGAGCACGAAGTGGCCTACAGTTGGCTCCGGGCATCCAAAATGCGTCCCGGGAATGGAGTTCTGGGAGCACCAAGAGCGATTTTGCGAGGATGTCCCAAGCGATTTCGGCTTCGGCGGCAGCCGCGGCGGCAGCCTGTCCGGGTCCCGCCCAGACCCCCCTGAGGAGTCATGATGCTCTCTTTTGAGACCACTAGAAACCTATCAGCAAGAGCTGTTAGGTAACTGGCACTGAATCGGAAGCTTCAGCCTGGAACCTCCGAGACCTGAGCCTGATCACTCGTAAGTTCTCTGGCCTCCACTCGCAGCCGAATCCGACGAGCACCATGTGTCGCTGGATGTGGCCTGATGTCACTAGCTGTCGCTGCTTCATGTGCTGGGTGTCGCTGATGCCGCCGCGCGTTGATGGATGGCGTCGTCTGTCAGAGGTCTGCGCGGATTTCTCGGGTCGGCGCTGGACCCCCCTCCCCGAGGCGCGGAGCGCGCCAACGGCGGCGCCGGAGGCGCCGCAAGAAGAGAGTCCCAGCGTTATGTCGGGCGTGTCCCCCTACAAGGGGATTTTCGACGAAAAAATGAAATTATCCCGGCAAAGCAACCTAACAGCGATGTGTAGAAGCATATCTGAAAGCATTCCCCTTAAGATTCAGATGAAAATCCAGTTGTAGAATTCTGCTGTTCTCGCAGTCGTAGTCGCATTCGCGATGACAGTCGCAGCGGCAACGGCAGTCGCAGTCACAGCCTCAGCCTCAGCCTGCCTCAGCCTCAGCCTCAGCCTGCCTCAGCCTCAGCCTGCCTCAGCCTCAGCCTCAGCCTGCTTCAGCCTCAGCCTCAGTCTGCCTTCAGCCTCGGCCTCAGCCTCAGCCTGCCTCAGCCTCAGCCTGCATCCGCCTCAGCCTCAGCCTCAGCCTGCCTCAGCATCAGCCTGCCTCAGCCTCAGCCTCAGCCTGCCTCAGCCTCAGCCTCAGTCTGCTTCAGCCTCAGCCTCAGTCTGCCTTCAGCCTCGGCCTCAGCCTCAGCCTGCCTCAGCCTCAGCCTGCCTCGGCCGCAGCATCAGCCTGCCTCAGCATTCAAAATGTGGCCCAGGAATGGAGTTCTGGGAACTAGAAGAACACGAAGTGGCCTACAGTTGGCTCCGGGCATTCAAAATCATGCCCAGGAATGGAGTTCTGGGAACTTGAAGAGCACGAAGTGGCCTACAGTTGGCTCCGGGCATCCAAAATGTGGCCCGGGAATGGAGTTCTGGGAAATCGAAGAGCACGAAGTGGCCTACAGTTGGCTCCGGGCATTCAAAAATGTGGCCCGGGAATCTGGGAAGTCGAAGAGCACAAGTGGCCTACAGTTGGCTCCGGGCATCCAAAATGTGTCCCGGAATGCTGGGAGCACCAAGAGCGATTTTGCGAGGATGTCCCAAGCGATTTCGGCTTCCGGCGGCAGCTTCGGCGGCAGCCTGTCCGGGTCCCGCCCAGAACCCCCCTGAGGAGCTCTCTTTTGAGACCACTAGAAACCTATCAGCAAGAGCTGTTAGGTAATTATCCCGGCAAAGCAACCTAACAGCGATGTGTAGAAGCATATCTGAAAGCATTCCCTTAAGATTCGGATGAGAATCCAGTTGTAGAATTCTGCTGTTCTCGCAGTCGTAGTCGCATTCGCGATGACAGTCGCAGTGGCAACGGCAGTCGCAGTCACAGCCTCAGCCTCAGCCTGCCTCAGCCTCAGCCTCAGCCTGCCTCAGCCTCAGCCTGCCTCAGCCTCAGCCTCAGCCTGCTTCAGCCTCAGCCTCAGTCTGCCTTCAGCCTCGGCCTCAGCCTCAGCCTGCCTCAGCCTCAGCCTGCATCAGCCTCAGCCTCAGCCTCCCTGCCTCAGCATCAGCCTGCTTCAGCCTCAGCCTCAGCCTCAGCTCTGCTGCCTCAGCCTCAGTCTCCTTCAGCCTCGGCCTCAGCCTCAGCCTGCCTCAGCCTCAGCCTGCCTCGGCAGCATCAGCCTGCCTCAGCATTCAAAATGTGGCCCAGGAATGGAGTTCTGGGAACTAGAAAAACACGAAGTGGCCTACAGTTGGCTCCGGGCATTCAAAATCATGCCCAGGAATTGGAGTTCTGGGAACTCGAAGAGCACGAAGTGGCCTACAGTTGGCTCCGGGCATCCAAAATGTGGCCCGGGAATGGAGTTCTGGGAAATCGAAGAGCACGAAGTGGCCTACAATTGGCTCCGGGCATCCGAAATGTGGTCCGGGAATGGAGTTCTGGGAAATCGAAGAGCACGAAGTGGCCTGTTGGCTCCAGGCATCCAAAATGTGGTCCGGGAATGGAGTTCTGGGAAAAGAGCTTTTGCGGCCCAAGCGATTTCGGCTTCGGCGGCAGCCTCCGGCAGCCCGCCCGCCTAGACCCCCCTGAGGAGTCATGATGCTCTCTTTGAGACCACTAGAAACCTATCAGCAAGAGCTGTTAGGTAAATTATCCCGGCAAAGCAACCTAACAGCGATGTGTAGAAGCATATCTGAAAGCATTCCCCTTAAGATTCAGATGAAAATCCAGTTGTAGAATTCTGCTGTTCTCGCAGTCGTAGTCGCATTCGCGATGACAGTCGCAGCGGCAACGGCAGTCGCAGTCACAGCCTCAGCCTCAGCCTGCCTCAGCCTCAGCCTCAGCCTGCCTCAGCCTCAGCCTGCCTCAGCCTCAGCCTCAGCCTGCTTCAGCCTCAGCCTCAGTCTGCCTTCAGCCTCGGCCTCAGCCTCAGCCTGCCTCAGCCTCAGCCTGCATCAGCCTCAGCCTCAGCCTCAGCCTGCCTCAGCATCAGCCTGCCTCAGCCTCAGCCTCAGCCTGCCTCAGCCTCAGCCTCAGCCTGCTTCAGCCTCAGCCTCAGTCTGCCTTCAGCCTCGGCCTCAGCCTCAGCCTGCCTCAGCCTCAGCCTGCCTCGGCCGCAGCATCAGCCTGCCTCAGCATTCAAAATGTGGCCCAGGAATGGAGTTCTGGGAACTAGAAGAACACGAAGTGGCCTACAGTTGGCTCCGGGCATTCAAAATCATGCCCAGGAATGGAGTTCTGGGAACTCGAAGAGCACGAAGTGGCCTACAGTTGGCTCCGGGCATCCAAAATGTGGCCCGGGAATGGAGTTCTGGGAAATCGAAGAGCACGAAGTGGCCTACAGTTGGCTCCGGGCATCCAAAATGTGGCCCGGGAATGCAGTTCTGGGAAGTCGAAGAGCACGAAGTGGCCTACAGTTGGCTCCGGGCATCCAAAATGTGCCCGAATGGAGTTCTGGGAGGTCGAAGAGCACGAAGTGTGTGACTGTTTGCGAAAAGCGAGTGCGGCGGCAGCCGCGGCGGCAGCCTGTCCGGGTCCCGCCCAGACCCCCCTGAGGAGTCATGATGCTCTCTTTTGAGACCACTAGAAACCTATCAGCAAGAGCTGTTAGGTAAAAACACCGGAAGAGGCGGAGGAGACGAAGAATGATGGGAGGGGGGAACGAGGCGAGACAGGCGGAGGAGGAGGGCTAGCAGGGACACGTGTCGTGGACAAACATACCCACCGCGCACCATAAGTCCCCGTTGGCGTGGTGGTCCCTGGAGGACGAGCGGGGCGGCGGCGAGCGAGGCGTGTCCCCGTTTATGGTGGGCGGTGGTTCGTCAGGATGCCCCCCCTGGATCGCATCTGGCACCCAATGGCCCTTCCCTGGAGGCTGGCCGCGCACTCCCCTTCTCAACACTTGCGCGGCCACGTGTGCTAGTACCGGGCGGCGTGCGGATGCATGCGCCGTTGCACCCCCGAAAGAGGGGCGAGGTCTGGAGGGGGAGGGTAGGGGTCACACAGCTGCGGGTACGACGCACATCCGTATCCACTGCGTCCTTGACTTGTGGGGGAGGGAGGGTAAGCCCGAAGTGCAGTGGGTATGGAGAAGCATCCGGCCTCGCTGAAGGGCCATACCTTTTATCTACATCCACTGCGTTTGCGGCTCCCGGGGAAGGGAATCCGAACATCCGAGGCGCAACGGATGTAGACGTAAGGTGTTGCCCGGAAGAGGCATGGGCGTGGCTGAGGCGGAGGACGCCGAACAGGAGCGGGCGCAGAACAATATTAGATGATGAACAAAACAACATCGACATAAACTTTTGTCGCTCCGCGCGGGTTCGCTGGACCCCCCCTCCCTGGAGCGCGGAGCGCGCCAGGGGCGGCGCCAGAGGCGCCGCCTCGGGGGCCCCAGCGCGGATCCAAGAAAGCGCGGAACGCCAAAAGTTTAATGTTTATGGCGCCTTTTCTTCTTCGAAGTCTAGCAGGAGCGGAGAAGCAGAGAGGTGCGGGGGGGCGAGGATTAGGTCGGGCGTGTCCTCCTACAGGCGGATTCTGGACGAAACATAAAACTAGTCGAACAAATACGTATTCAACAAAGCCGAACCTAGTCGACAAATCTTCCCAAACTAGTGTTTGTCAATGTTTGATTTTCCTCCCGGCCCTACTTGAAGCGAGGACTGGGGGCCGACCGCGGGAGGAGCGAAGAAGGGTAGGGGAAGAAGAGGAGGGAGGAAGGTGGAGGAGGAGGAGGAGGAGGACGAGGAGGCGAGAAGGCGAGGAGGAGGAGGAGGAGGCGCGGCGGAGGGTGTGGTGAGGAGGAGGTGGTGGAGGAGGAGGTGGAGGAGGAAGAGTGGGGCGAGGACTCGGAGCCGACCGCGGGAGGAGCCGAGGAGGAGCGGTGCGCAGCCCCCCGCTGCGAGGGCACGGGGGGGGGGCACTCCATGGCCGCCTTGGCGTGGTCCACGGCCGCCTCGAGCCGACCCGCCGCCTCCGCGTCGCCCTCTTCCTCGGAGCAGAAGGGGGGGGGAGGAGGAGGCGGAGGAGGAGGAGGAGGACTTGGAGGAGGAGGAGGGAGGAGGAGGAGGAGGAGGAGGAGGAGTTGGAGGAGGAGGAGGAGGAGGAGGAGGAGGGAGAAGGAAGGAAAAGGAAGGGGCGCGCGTTGAGAAACCCAGAGCGAGGGAGGGCTCACCCCGGAGGTTGGATGGGGGAAGCCTTAGGTCGGGCATTTCCGACTACAGGCGGATCTTGGAGGGAAACTGCAAGATGATAAAACAACTGCCCACAGTGATCAAACAACTGCCCACAGTGGATTTGGCGCGCTGTCGCCAAATCCATGGATCGGGGGAGGTGCCCTCCCCAACACGCGGCCAGCCCCACCACTCTCGGCGGCGGAAGTCCGCGATGTCCCATGGAAGCGGGGCCCGTCGCCAATACAGGCCCACCTGATCCATGCTTGCGATCGCCTGAAGGGGGGGGGACGGGGTGGGATGGGGGAAGCATCAGGTCGGGCATGTCATCCTACAGGCGGATCTTGGAGGGAGAATGCAAAATAATCAAAAGATGCCCACAATGGTCAAACATAGCTACTCAAACAAATCGTCTCGAATATTCCTCCTGTGGAATTCGGTTGCGGCTTGAGCCTTGTATCGCTTCCGTCTGGAAAAACTGGCCACTGGGGAGGAAGAGGCTTCTACAGATTCCCGGAACTGTAGATAGCTTGTTGGTCCCAATTCTAAACTTTGCTGTGTGATGTGTAGAAGCAAAGCCCGTTGTGCCCTTCTACAAGTTTCTGCTTCAAATGTCGAATTTGCGTTGTGCTTCTACACGTGTCTGTGTGATGTGTAGAAGCTACGTATACTGATGTGTAGAATTGGCTCGCCGAAGAAGCCTGATTTCTGGTTCTGAACCCCCACTAGTTTGAGGGCGTGCATACAACCAAACTGTGGAAGGACATGTCCGACTTACTGGAAAGGGGGGGAGGAGGTAGGATGGGGGAAGCAGAGGGGGGGGGGAAGGCGGGCGGAGAAATGGAGGGGGGCAGGGGGGTGGAGGGCGGACGCCACTGAGGGGGGGCGTGGGGGGGGGCCATGGGGAGAGGAAGCGGAGGGGATGGGGAAAACACTTAAAAACAAACGAGGAGGAGGAGGAGGAGGAGAAGGAGGAGGAGAAGGAGGAGGAGGAGGAGGAGGAGGATTAGAGGAGGAGGAGGAGATGGAGGAGGGGGAGGAGCGCACGTAGCATAGAAGGGAAGGCGTCCTCGATCCTCATCTACGCATGGCACGGGGAGACTGCCTGGCGGTAGCTCTCGAAGAAATCTGGCCGTCTAAGCACACAAGTGGAGGAGTGGGAGGAGGAGGAGGAGGAGGAGGAGGAGGAGGAGAAGGAGCAAGAGGAGGGGGGCTCCCGGAATTCAGGCCCCGAGGGATTTGCACGGGGGGGCAGGCAAACTGAGCCCACCCAGGGAACGGTCCAGTGGAGCATGTTGCCTCCAGGCGAATCTTTACGCTCCAACTATCTACTCCACATCACCGCGCGCCCTGCGTCTTAATCAGGAGGACGATGAGGAGGAGAGGAGGAGGAGGAGGAGGAGGAGGAGGAGGAGGAGGAGGAAGAGGATGAGGAGGTGCAAGAGAAAAAGGAGGAGGAGTACCTCCTTCTTCTCGCTCAAGGCTTCCGGTTGTCCTTGGTGTGACGGGCGGGTCGATGGGTCGATCACTGCAGCGCTTGGACAGTCCTCGAATTTGTCCGCGACTGGAATAGCATCTACACCTGAGGCACACAGAGAGCAATGCACGATCACTGCATTCAAATGCGAAAACATTGTGGCTCAGAGCTCAAAGGGGGCAGGTCCCGCGAGGCCGCGCACCTCTGTGCACACTCCTGACGCAGGCCCCGACTTTCCTGGCAATCGTTCGTTTTCGCTGAATTTGTCTTCGCAACCTGTTCGAACACTTGATTTTCAGCTCTCCACCTTTCAGATACTCCTGAAAACCCACCCGCTCCATCGCTTTCTTTGTCCGATGCGTTTCCGATCCGTTTTCACCGATGCGACTTCACCTCTCTCAGCACTGCACCGCCCGTGCCGCTTGCGGAGCTGGCGATTTCACCTGCCACCGAGCGCTTTCGCCTGCCACTTGGTCCTCACTCGCGGTCAGCCACATTCTTCTCCCCCATCCCCGCCACCACACAGCAAACACCAGACACACGTAACACACACAAGCGGCTAGGGAGAAGGGAGGAGGGAGGATGGAGGATGGAGGAGGGAGGAGGAGGAGGAGGAGGAGGAGGAGGAGGAGGAGGAGGAGGAGGAGGAGGAAGAGGAGGAGGAGGACGAGGAGGATAACGAGGAAAAAGAGGAGGAGGAAGAGGAGGAGGAGGCACATGAGACTTTTTTTTGGGACTGGGGGAGCGCGAAAGCGCGGAGAGAGGTGCAGGCGCCGCCAGCTCGACACTGTGCACTCGAGCGAGCGGCGACGGGGCGGCAGCAAGCGAGACGAGCACCTGCAGAGACCGCCCTAGGGCTCGGTTGACCCTCGAGGCCAACGCCACTGCCCGAAAAAGGCCAACGGAAAGATTGGCTGATGGGCTAGGCCCCCCACCAAAGGACAGGTGGAGCGCGCCACTGGGCTCCCCCCAGTCTGCCGCCCAGCAGGGCAAAGCAAGGCGGGAGAGGGGCTGGACAAGGGGGGAGCCCGCGGGGCGGCCAAGCCTAAAGAGATCGTCTAGTAGAAACCACCGTTTTGCATTGCTTTGCCCTCTGCTGTGGAAGTTGGCCCAGCACGAGGGCCGCCAGATTCTTGCGCCCACGGCGCGTGATCGGTCTACAAGGTTTGCCCAAGCCATCGGAACGGACCCGAAATCGGCCATACAGTCCACACGCAGAACAAAACAAAGTGCCGTGGACCCCAGTCTGGAGTCGATGAGTCTGATGAATAAATCGGCCGAAAAACACCGTCGGCCCCACAAAACGAGCAACAGCACGGCACGGCGTTTTCAGAAAATCGTAGGCGAATGTCCTAGCCGTGCGTCCATCACACAAGGAGCACTGCCAACATGGGCGGCGAGGATTCGGGATCTTATGCTGCGGATTACTCAGGGCACGGCTGAACTTTACAGTTTCACGAGCATGCTTTGAAAGTTTCGGAAGTTCAACCTTGGGCCGCGGCGGAGGAGGGACACGGTGGGAGGCACAGTCCAGGAGGACCACCGCTAAATGCTTCCTGACCAGAGCCGCGACTTTATCAACCAATTCAACCTGCACACGCTGCGAATATGGGAGCTGGGCCGCCTAAGCAAAAGACTCGGCCAACTCGTCCGCTCTTTGATTCGCAAAGAAATGTGAGAGCGGGATCGAGCGCTCCTGGGCTTCAGCAACCGAGAGGTGGGACTCAACCTTGAAGAGCCGCACAACACGATTCGCTACACCACAATCCAATCGGGAAACTGTCGCTCCGCGAGTCGCGGCGGAGGCCCCAGGGGCACGCGAACGATGCACCTTGCAAGCAGATGGCGTGTCGCGTCGCTCCACGTGGCGGGAGGCTGGGAAAAGGCTCGGGACGCTGACGTTCGAAAATTGCGAGGCTGGGAATTATCCAGATCCACTGGGAACCGACGTCCTGGCGCCCCGGCGGGCGGTGGATATGGATATAATTCTGCCCCAAAGGGGCTCGGATATATCCATATCCAATGCCCGTGGAGGTCCGCGAAAATCGGCCCCCGAGGCGGTGGCTATAGATAAATTCCCGCCCCTGAGAAATGGGAAGGAAGCAGTTGAGCGTGTCATGCCGAAACGTTGGGGGCCAGAGCCCGCGGCGCGACACGCCAAGCATACATTCCTGAGCGCGCTGTTGGCAGATCAGCAACACGGCAACAGCGGTGGTATGGCTTTCTGTGACCCCGGTCACCAGGCGAAGGGAGACACAAACTATGGAAAGGTCGTCCTCCTGGGCAAAGGCTGCGGCAGCGAGGCTGCGCAGTGCCAATCCAGCACCCACCCTATGCGGGATGGGCATCGGCGATGTCGCGCTACCCCAAGGACCTCTTTCTGAGCGGGCGGGGGTCCATGTTAGAATTTGCTCCCGGAGGCTCGCGAGGTGTTTGTGGCAGATTTGCGCAATATGCAAAGGTTCGCGCGCGGCCAACCTGGTCCTGCAACAAATGGCCGACTTCGGAAAACCTGAACCCAAACACGCTTTCATCTTGGAGGGTGATTTTTTATGTGCGCCGTCTTCCGCCCGCCTAGTGCTGGCTTCCACAGGCGGACGGAGTCTCGTTTCACTCCCGCCGCTGAAGGGATGACAACTCCTTCGATCCTCGAATTCAAGGCCCTGTTTGGAACGCCTCAGATGTTTTCGGTGTGGCTGAACCGTGTTCCTCAGCCTCCGAGGTGACTTGGGACACGTAACGAAACTAAAGGGGAACGTTCCCCCGGCACCGATCCACTGGTAAATGGCCCCGTGCCCTCTGAGGCCACAACCCCTCCTTGCAACTCTCAACGGTCCCGCGCTGCTCCTTAAGGAGAGAGGGCGGGGGCAGGGTGAGGCGAAGAGAGAGAGAGAGAGAGAGACAGAGAGAAACAAGAGAGAGAGAGAGAAGGGAGGAGCGCCAGTGAGGGGGGAGGGGCGGCGGAGAGGAAGAAAGGTAGGGAGGAGGATGAGGACGAGAGGAGGAGGAGGAGGAGGACGAGGAGGAGGAGCAGGAGGAGAAGGAGGGGGAGAAGGAGGAGGAGGAGGTGGAGGAGAAAAAGGAGGAGGAAGAGAGGAAGAGGAACGAAAAAAAGGGGAGGAGGAAGGAGGAGGTGGAGGAGATGGAGAAGCAGCAATAAGAGAGGAACAGAGCACTAGAAGGACGTGGATGAGGAGGAAGGAGGAGGAATGAATGAAAGAATGAGTGAATGAATGTGCTTCGTGGCCCATGTGTCTACTACTTCGGATTGACTGTGCACTACACTGCTCGCAAGTGTACCGGTCGGACGAAGACGTGTTCCAAATCTGCTGGAGTCCGGCCGATCCGACTGAAAAGCTACAAGGCCAACGAACCCACCGACCCAATACTCCGAACCTCCTACACGGCCGACGGAGCCCAGGAGGCCAGAGCAAGGCAGGGGCACCGCCCCGTGGCCAAACCTGCTCGGGCATTAAGCTGAAGACGCCTTCACCGCGACACCCGATTGGGGGGGGGGACTACAAAGAGCCCCTTCCCCCCCAATAGGAGCGACACGGCAGCAGAACGCCATCGCTCCCAACGACGAATTATCTCACGTTCACGCTGTGACCTTTTGCGCACGAGCGCATCGATCGATATGCACGACTTCTCGCTGAGGAGGATGAGGACGAGGCGAAAGAAGAGAAAGGACAGGAGCAGCAGCGAAAAGGGTGGCCTCACATCCCGTGCTCTGAGGACGCTCAGCTGCATCCAGTAGTCGAGGAAGCGACCCCGTCGATGACGATGATAATACTCGTGAGGACTCTGTCTCTCTCTCGTTACCATAAGACGAGCTCAACGATAACACTCGAGTCTGCGACTCTCTCTCCCAGCGTCCGAAAACGGGCTCGATGATAACTCTTGCGGCTCCCTCCCAACATCATACGATGAGCTCAACGGAAACACCCGTAACTGCAACTCTCTCCCACCGTCCAAAATTGAACTCGGTGGTAACTCTCGAAACTGCAGCTCTCTCCCTGCCAAAGATGAGCTCAACGATAACGCTCTTCGCGACTGCGACTCTCGCTCAACTCCTTGAGCACCCGCTGCGCCCGACGCGCGATGCCGGAAGACGGCGCCATCCCGTACTTCATCGCCCCGCCCTGGTTGGTGAGCATCGCCTTCGCGCGCTCCCATGCTGGCCACGCCGCCGCCCGGTGGTTCACTCTGATCTCGAGCTTCGCATAGTCTCTCGCGTACGTCTTCACCCTGCAGTATGTAGTGTCTTTCTGCAGCGTCTGGTGCAACATCTTCATGCCGCTGGCGTATTTTATCTGCATGCCGTGTGTGGTGCAGCGCTCGAAGTCGGTCTTCGCCTGGCCGTCGATTGCTGCTACCTGCTGTTCGACCATGTTCATGGTCGCCAGGAAGATTGCCGTGTGCGGGGGCCCTAGATACTGTTCCCGATCCTCCTGCGCGACCCCCGCTGCCTGCTGAGCGCATCCACGACCCGCCTCGAGCCCCGCCTGCGCCATCTCGATGCCAACCGGGCGCGCGCGCGCACCTCGAGGCCCGATGCCGCGCGAACCGCTCGTGCCTGATGCCCTGCTGTCAAACCAAGCTTCGCCACTGGGATCATCATCTCTTTGATCGCCTTCAGGTTGTTTCTGTCGGCCTCCTCGGGGCTTTGCCAAGGGGCCCCTCTCTGCGAGCTGGCCGCGCGGGCGGGCGGAGGCCGAGCTCGAGCGGCGCGACCTCTGGAAGGTGTCCGAACCGAGCCGCCAGGTCGGGGATAATCCCCGAACGAGCTACATACAGATGAATGCGTTGAGGGTCTCATACGCGTGAACGCACATGAATATGATGCACAGTCACTCACACATGAAGGTCTGCTCGCACATGGGGCATGTGAGATCCGATTCGTCAAGTATATATATACATATATATATATGTATATATATATATATATATACGCCGCGGTGCAATAGCATGGTCGGTAACAAATCTACTACAAGCAAAAGCGCGGGGTACATGAGATACAGCACAATCGCGACGACTAAGCGCAGATGAACACCATGACCAGATTCGCCAATGAATCGCCGAGCCCGAGACTGGTGGACACGCAGGGCTCTAAGGGCCTCGAAGGCCCCCCCGCAATCCTGTCCGCTCGCGAGGAGATCATAACAACAATATGCACGTCCATGTGGAGGCTCATCCTCCAGAACCTGCAGGGCCAGCTGGTGGTCTGGCGGAGAAACCGCTAGTGTAATAGATTTACTCCGAAGCTCCGGGACGCCAATCTCCAGATAGTGGGCCCTCAGGTCTTCTTCACGTCAGAGCTCCTGGGGGGCGCCATCATAGTTTTCCACGACAAGGCCCCCCTTCTCGAGTTCAGCAAGAGACCCAATGTCCTCGATCATCCTTGTCGCGAAAAAGTTAGACGATCCGTTCCTAGCATGGCCTACGGGGGCCGACTCGAAAAGCATTTGGGGAGCCAAGAGGATGGCGAGAAACTGGCCATTTTTCTATGGTTTCTATTTCTTCCGGGGCCCTGAACATTGCCTGGCATCGCCTGATTCTTTGAACTCTGAGCTCCAACGAGACGGGTGGAGGTCGAAGCAGTTGCAAAATCCGAGCAGACGCGAGACTCTCCCCCTTCTCGGCCCCGCCGGGGAGGGCAATCGTGGAGGCTGCCGCGCCCTTGATCAGCTCGCGGCAGTACCATATCTGAGTCTTGTCAAGTTTGGCCTCATACTCCCCGCAGCAAGGGTGGCCCAAGACACCGTGCATCAAGCGCGCAATCCACGCGATACGAAGAACAATCAGCTTGAAGTCGCGACAGACTGTGCTGAACCACACATTATGAAATATGCTCCAATTATTTTTGCAAGATTGTATACGACGCTGTAATTCCACTCCAGTCCAGCCTCGATGGTGAACCATGGGTCCAAGATAGCGTGCTTCGCGTAAAACTCGTCCTGGCACCCACTGATGCGAATACTCGCGTCTCTGTGTTGTGCCGAGATGTTTGCCCATGAAGCAAGCAGTGGCCTCCAAGTTCTGCCCGTTCGGTTCGCAGCCGATCTCCAAAAGCTTTTCAGACAACGGATCGATGCATTGAGCCGTCGATCCCCGCGCCTGGGCGAAACCACTCACGCAGCTAATGCGCCTGACGTCGTCCGCAAATCTGAAAATCGAGCAGTCGACAACGCTGTCACGCACGACCGAGGGTACCTGCATTTGTGGGTCCGAAACAGAGCTCGCCATTCATCAATAGCTGTTCCGCATGCTTTGTCGAAAAGACCCGTGCCCAATGAACTGCCTTGCGCGACTCCCTCGCCACGATGGAAAAACCCTGCCTCGCGTCAAACTCGGCAGCGCCGTCCCCGACGCGGTCGCCAAAAAGTCTAGAGTCTCTCTCTCTGAACTGGTGGGGAAGAGGGTGCTGTCCTGTTGCGCGCAGTTGAAGGCATTGACGGCATCGAAATTGAGAGCGACCTGTGCCTTCATAGCTGATCGGGGCCGGTCCTTCATAACTGCGGCAGCGGCGGTAGCTCCTTCGCGTCGGCGCCCAGGAATGCGATTGGTGCGCGGGTGCACAATCCCGGCAGGTCGGTTGCGAGGCAGGCCTCGGTAAAAAGCGCCTCTGCATGACCCATATCCGTGAACCCAGCGCGTGTCCCTTCCGATGAAACAGTAGAAGATGATCATAAATGCACTGCAACAGCTCCGCGGGGGGCGCCTCCGAGCCAACGCCGCGCCCTCTGGTCGTACTTCGCGGAAGGGGGGGGGGGGGGCGCGCGCGCTGGGCCTGGAGAAAAAGCATAACGCCAATTATTCTTCGAACGCCCCATCCCTTTGATGCACCTGCCAGTTAGAATCGATCTTCCGCTTCGGCCATGCCTGCGCGCTTCGATGAATGCCAAGTGTCGATGTGCCTGCGCCTGTTTGATATGTTCCGTAACCTTCTCCGACGGAAGTAGAACTGCGGCCCTCCACCCATGCAGAAGACCACGCAGAGAATGCGCAAACGAGCCCATGTCAAGGAGGCGAAAGATTCGTCGTATAGGTCCCTGCCCGTCATGCGTCCATTGCTGAAACAAAAAAAAAACGGCTTGTCTATGGTCGCGTCGTTCCCGAAGAAATTCGAGCATGATGCTTTGACGATTGCGTAGAGTATCATGTTTTACTGGGGCAAAAAACTTCTGCGCGATTCCGCGGGGTGCTTCGATAAGAAAATCACATGATGGAGTAACCGAACCGTTGTCCACTAGCCGCTGCCATCGCTCCTCGCTTTCCTGGCGCAACTTGGCGGGTTCGTCGCATATCCGGTCTCGGTTGGTGCCGCGAGACATTCCTTGCATAGCGATGTCTCGATTCCATCGTGTAGCGTGGGAGGGTCCGTCGTACAGCAGTTGAATGTCTAGATTACTTTGAACAGGTCGGTGGTCCGCTCGACGAAGACTGCTGATGAGCTGTAGCCTAACACCCGCGCGTTCCAAAACACATGCCGGATGAATAGCCCCTGCGGTAAGATACCCATGTGGGATACATATTCAGTCGATCATAGGCTGAATGTTGGCGCCAAGGTTATAATGAGTAGGTCTCGCGCCATGCGGTTGCACACATATGGTGGTGAATCCAAAACTGCCGAAGAAAACTGCCGTTCGTCTTAATTGGCTCTCAAAAGTGTGGTCCTATGGCCGGGCACTCGTCACGGCGCTGTACTCTTTCAGGCCCTAGAAGGGTGCCGATTCTGCCGTTGCCGCCCATCATGATGATAAGTGAAATACGAACGGGAAGCGTGGCCACGATCTGAGATACCCATGCTAACAACTTCTGGAATGGAGACGGTGGCTTGTGGTTTCCGATGCTCTCTGGAGGAAATATACCGATATCCATGTAAAATCATGATTTGCCGTTTTGGTACGAGCGCAGATCCCTCGTGAGTGAGAGCTGGGGTCCTTGGGGACCCTGATGTCATTGATGCAGTAGTATCGAACTACTCGTCGAATAAGCCAGATGCAGACACCTGCGCGTTTGTTCGATATGCGCCCATATCCTGCTGAGAGGAAGACATGATTACCATTACTTCGCTGCTCGATCGCGAGGTCCTGTCCAGGGAGACGGGCACCCTGTAGGCCGGCAGCTGCCTTGTTCTTGAGCTCTCCGAAGATGTCGTCCAATCTGCCGCAGCCGAGCACGGACATTGGGTTCTAGCTGACCGCCTGCGCGGCATCGGGGTGCGGACGAGAAGCGGCGCTCGTCGCGCCCGGGCAGGAGAAAACATCGCCCCCCTGATTTCTCGCGTAGAAGCACAGAGACATACTGATCGCGCCGCAGCCCCTGAGAATCTGTTCGGGCCCGCGGGCTAGGAGGAAGAGGAGGGGGAGGAGGAACAGAGGAACAGACCGAGCGCACCCAGGTGCGAAGTTCGGGCGATGCCAAACGCTGTCTAGCCCTGACCATGAGCGGCGCATGCAGCGGCAGGCGCAGCGGCAGCTGAAATTTCTTCCACGGCCATGCCGCGGGTAGCTGCGCGCAGGAATTTGGTGAGGCCATCGCGCCCAGCGTGGGCGCGAGTGAATACTCCCTTGTCAATCTTGGCGAGGTTCTCTCGCCCTTTTTTGGTGAAGCCCGCGCGGGGTGCGGCAAGGTCGCGTGGGCCCTCGGTTGCCGTCTTACCGCACCCGCGGCAGAAGTGCAGGCGGTACTTCTGCATGAAGTGAAGCTCATGGCTGGCGTGCAGCTCGCGCCTAGCAATGGTGATGGTGCCCGGTACTGGCACTATCTGGTCACTCGCAGACGGCTGGGGCGGCTGGTGGGTGCACGGCGTGGCACAGGCCTGGCGTACTTTACACTTGTCAGTGGTGAGCCCGCACCGAGAGCAGAGGTACTTGCCCGCCCTGAGCTCAAAGGCGTGCTGGCTCGATTGCATGGCTAACTGCAGCTTGGTGAGGCGCGGGCCTTCGGCCTGCGAGGGTCGCTCCGCAACCCGCGGGTCGACTGCAAGCGTGTCAGCCAGGGCTCGGCGCGCCCTCCTGCGGACGAGGGCGCACTGGGCATCGTGCAGGTCTGTGGGAGGGGCCTGTCCTACAAGGGTTGCCTCGTAGGACTGTTGGGCCGCTACCCCTGCCCATGCATCGGCCGTCGCGTTGCCGATCGTGTGAAAGTATCGCACAGGGTCAGAGGCTAGGCCAGGTGACTCCTCGCTGTGTGAGGGCACCCAGATCGCAGAGAGCTAGCTGCCTAGTGCCACGTGCGCGAATTGCTTTGGCAATTCGTGCCCGCAAGTCCTGATTGGCGCCATCGCAAGGGCGCAAGTGTCGATTCGACCGCCATCCGTCGTAAAGCGGCAGCTGGTCTGTGATGAAACAGAGGTCGCCCTTCCAGTGTTCTAGGGAGAGCGCAAAAGCTAGCAGCTCAGCACGGGGCACAGTCTGAAAGGGGCCCTCGAGGCCCGACATGATTCCTCCCCAGGGGACCCACTCCCCGAAGAGGCACTTCACAGCAGCACAGGCGGTCCCCACTCTTCGGCGTCGTGGGTCATCACTGTACTGACCTCCAGAGCCGTCCCCGAAGAGAGTGAGGGTGCCGTCGCTGCTGACGCAGTCCCCCCCATCCCGCCCAACCCAGCTCCACCCGCGGTCCCCTCCCAATGAAGCGAAGAGCGGGTGCGTGTCAGCGCACGCAGGCAGGCCGCGGAGACAGCATGCGGGAGCAGCCTCTGATCCAGCCAGGGCAGAGGGCATGAGGGCGTCAGAATCCGCGTGGTCCTCGTGGTCGCGGCTGCAGGGGCACAGCCAGACCCTGTGCATGAGCGTCTCGTCGGCCCCGCCGCACCTCGGACAGGTTGGTGTAGCGTTGTATCCCGCCTCGATGAGTCGGCTTCTGGGCCTTTGCGCCCCCGCGACCACGCAGAGGTTGAGGGCCGCCTGGTCGTACTGGCCCTTCCTCGTGAACTTCTCCATCTCGTTGGCAACTAGATGGGCGTCTGGGGCCCCCCGTTGCAATCCTTCTCCATGTGGATGTTTGGCAGCATCTCCCCAGAGGCTCCTCTCGAGGGACAGGCAGAACTAGTTGGCGAACTCCGCAGGGTCCGCGTCGTAGCGCTTGTCCTCCCAGTCGGCTTGTCCCCTGCGGGGTAGCTGCCACTCCTGGGCGTAGGTCTCGCCTGCCCACGGTGGTCGTGACCACTCCGTTGGCGCCGGGCAGGTCCAGCCCGCGTCCAGGAGGATGGCCTGGATGGCGGAGATGGGGCCCATAACCTTCCTCCACTTCTTGTTGCCGCGCTTGATCGACTTGTCGTAGATCAGCTTCCACGCCTGCGTGACCCGCATGTGGTGTTCTGGGTATTGCATTGAGAAGTTGAGCCACTCGGCGATCGACTGGCGCCTGAGCTCGGTGGCTGGGTCCTTCTTCCTCATGACGACGGCCAGGGCCGTGGAGAGACAGCGGCCAGGGACCTTCCCCGCCGAGGCCTGGACGGCCTGGCGCCTCTGGTCGAGGATGGCCGCTGGGGCGAGGCCCATGATCTGGTGGCCGTAGGTCCCCTGCGGCCTGGAGCCCGTGTTCCACAAGCCTTTCGCGATCTTGGCGAGGGAGGCGTGCTTCCTGACCTTGGCGACGATGCGGTGAGTGCGCCTCCTCGCAGTCCTGGCCCTCTTGGTTGCCTTGGCCACAACCCGTCTCTTGGCACCGCCCACGTCGATGCCGAGGTCGACCGCGCTGTTGGCCACCTTGACGTAGTAGCCCTTCTGCTTGAGGCCGTCGTGCACCGCGTAGGCGATCGACTGGCTGGAAGCGACGACGGTGGTCTTGGGGGAGACTCGAAGCCCCGCGCCCATCATACCTGCGCACAGGTCGGCGCCAACCCCGATCAGATCCTTAATGACCTGCTTGGTTTGGCCCTCTGTTCTCGCGACCGTGTCGTCCACGAACGTCCACAGGCCCGCGTATGCGTGGTTGATGTGGGCCCTCTGGAGGATCGGCCCTAGGTAGACCTTGGCGAGCTTGCCGCTGGGCCCCTCGGCATCTATTATGTCGCTGACCCACCCGTGCATGCGCAAGTACCTGGGCGCCAGGTAGAGCTGCACCTCCAGCGCCACGACGATCAGGGGGAAATTCACCCCGATGGCGGCGTCGAAGAGGGGCGCGTAGCAGACCGAGTCGTAGAACTTCTCTACGTCCATCAGCAAGGTCGCGAAATTCAATGCCAAAGGTCGCCGCCGTCTCGTCAAGCAGCGCCCTGACCAGCGCTGCCCTTAAGGCGCTGGAACCTTTGATGGCGGTGTCCCAGAACTCCCCGAGCTCCTTGGACCACTCGTCGGTGACGCTGGAGCGGACCTTGGCCCACGTCTCGGGGATGGTGGGGAGCATGCCCAATATTCTCTCCACCTGCGGGCTTGGGGGCCATGGCCCCAATGGTGGCGCAGAGCTGCTGCGGCCACAGTCCGTTGGCCTCCACCTGGTTGTAGATGTCGGCGAGCTCCTGGATCCCTTTCTTGGGGAGCCTCTGGATGTCGATGGGGGCGATGTTGTCGACTCCTCTCGCCTTCTTCGGGTTGGCGGTGCCCACGATGGCTTGCACGTGCTGCGGCTCGATTGGCGAGAGAGGGTCCTCTTTCGCAAGTCGCATGGCCTTCTCGTAGGCGCTGATGATATGCTTGGCGTTGTTGCTGTCGGACGCCCAAATGGAGCGCCAGGTGCCGGCGGAGTGGTTCATGAGCGCGGATGGGTCGCCCACCGTCCTCTGGGGCTGCTTGTCCTCCAGGCGCGGCGCCTTGGGGACAGTGACCATGCGGCGCAGCTTGCCTGGTGACTCCTTCCACGCCTGCTTCGCCCAGTCGAGGTATCGTTTACGCGCTCTGCCTGCAGCTCTCGCCATGGCCTTGTGGGCCCACTCCATGGTGGTGGCGCTGATGTGGTGCAGGTCATCCTCGTCGCAGTGCTCGAGGGTAGCGAGCTGAGCCTTCCACTCTTCGATCTCCTGCGGGTCGTTTTTTTTTTTTGTTTCTACCGAAGTGCCCCTTGGAGAACTCAGGGTTCT
The DNA here is from genome assembly GCA_963575745.1 of Prorocentrum cordatum. Classification (NCBI taxonomy): domain Eukaryota; class Dinophyceae; order Prorocentrales; family Prorocentraceae; genus Prorocentrum; species Prorocentrum cordatum. Next base: position 269,946 of record CAUYUJ010014425.1, read on the forward strand.
CTAGGTCGTCCAACTTTTTCATGACAGTCTTGTGGATGTGCTGGCGGGCTTTGGGGTCCTTGCCGTTGGTGACCAGCGCGGTGTACCTCGCGACGAGGGTGCTGAGGTGCTGCCACCAGGTGGCCTCGGGGTCCTTGAGGTACGCTCTGCCAGGCGACGCCTTCATCGTCGGCTTGGTGGTCCTGTACCCCTCTGCCCTGCCCTGGTACCTGGCCCTGTCCTCGACGGGGACCGCGTGCGTCCCCAGGAAGGCGAGCTCCAGGGTCGCGATCCACTGCGCGTACTTCGAGTTGATGTTCCCCGGCGCATGGTTGTGGAAGATGTGTCCTCTGCCCTCCTTGGTGCCGACCTTTGCGCCATCGAACTTCGGGAAGTTGCTGACCTCGTCGGCGGCTTCGCCCCTGTTCTCCTGGGGGGGTGATGAAGGGGGTGGGGCCCTCCTTGGCCGTCTCGCGGTTGGTGTACAGGGCATCGAACTCGTCGCGCAAGTGCTCTGGTA
>CAUYUJ010014425.1:275544-285544 GCA_963575745.1 Prorocentrum cordatum
TCAAACATCCACCACAAACGAGCCCGACATCAGCAACCGCAATTCGGCAGCGGGCGAGGGGGGGAAGTGAGCCAGAGAAGGCCCTCTCAGAAGGTGGGGGGATTTCTCAGAAGCCATGGGAAGCGTAGAACACTTCTCAGAAAGCCAGGGGAACTTCCGAACCGTCTGACAAAGCCTTCTCCTTCTTACTTCCCCCCTTCGTTCGCCGCCGAACATTACTGAAGACAACAACGAACACTGGTAGGTCATACTTGATGCACTCGCGTCCGTATGCCGGCACCTTACACTGCACACCGTCGAAAAACATGCTCTGACTGCAGGGCCGGTTGCCTCGTCGTACATGTGCTACCGCTGCTGCTGCTGCTGCTGCTGCTGCTGCTCAGATCATCCTTTTCGCCACCCGCCCGAAAGCTCCCACGGTGCAAAGTCGGGGTCATGCAGCCTGAGCCCGTGCACATGTCGCAGGGCCGAGAAGATCTGGGGCTTGGAGGAGGGAGGGGCAAGACGAGGAGATAGGGAGGGAGGAGGGGAGGGATGGATAAGAGGCGGGGCAGTCATGCCTCCGGGCAAGGAGGGGAGCAAGCAATGGGTTAGGGACGGCAGGAAGGAAGATGGCGAACGGAGGCCACGCTCATTCATAGGAGCGTCCTGCACAACATAATTAACAGATTTCGAAGTTCCGAGCGCGCCAAGGAAGGAGTGCGGGGGCGGGGTGGGGTGGGGGAGGCAGCGCCAACTCAAGAAATACACGCGCACCTCCGCACCGTTCTTTGGGCGCCCGAGTTATCCGGGGTAACTCGGGTCCGGGGTAACTCGGGTTTGGATTCCCGAAAAACGAACCCGAGTTAGCCCTGACCCGAGTTACCCCTGATGATTCGGGGCTCTGGATGCCCGAGTTATCCGGGGTAACTCGGGTCCGGGATATCTCGGGCTCGGATTCCCGAAAAAGGAACCCGAGTTGGCCCTGACCCGAGTTACCCCTGATGATTCGGGGCTCTGAGTTCTGTTGGGCAACCACATGTGGGCATTGCCCCTGCGAAACAGATTCCTGAAACGCAGGCTGGGGCCCAGACTTCGAAAGATACCTGCGGCCTGGTAAACCCCAGGGTGTCCGACACCTCAGCGCCGGTTGGACCCGCAGGGGTGCGGTCGGACCTTCGACAGTAGAACAGAAGAACATCCGTCAAGATCATGAGACCCTCCGCCGGCCAAAACACACAGAACATCCAAGGGAACCCTCCCCAGGATGCACAAACGCGTCCAACAAGCACGAAGAACGTGAATTAGGGCACCCTTCCCGAACCGACGTCCGACCGTATGCGTTTGCTCTTCTGTTCGACCTTCCTCTGCCGGGAGGCAAGAATCGGGGATGGACAGACCCCCCTTCAGTAAAACGTGGTTTGGTGAAAACGACCCGAGGCCCAAACCTGGCGGGCGCCAGCCTGGCAACTAACGGCCACGGCGCCCTCTCGAGAAACCGACAACGGACAATTCACTGATCGACGTGTCACTGTTGGGGTTTCTTGAAGGGGAACTGGGACACACAAATAAATACACACAAACAAAAATATCCCCCATATTTCCCAATATTTTCTGGGTTTTTGTCTTCCCCCCCACTTCCCACATTTCCCCATATGTTCTGGGAATCGCCGATTAATTGTGTCTGTGTGTGTTTTTTCCCCTCCTGATTTCTGCCCACCCCCGAAAGACGGGGAGAGGAACCCGCGCGGGGAAGGGGCCTCCCTGCAAGGCCGCCCCCCCTCGGCAGTGCCCGCGACGAGGACCCGCTCCGCCCGGTAAGCCACACCCTTCGCGGGCTGCATCCCGGCCCGCCTCCCGAAGAGCATTGGGCGTGGCTTAATGGGGGGGTCACAAATGGGGGGGTCAGAGAAGGTCCTCTTTCGTGCCCCTTTCGGGCCCCTCCAGAGCCCCAGGGGGCTCGTTTAGGTACCGTTTGGGTACCTTTTCGGGCCACCCTCGCCGCCCCCTCATTTATGACCCCCCCATTACGCGGCGCCCAAGAGCACCGGCCGCGAGGACCTCCAGCCCCCGAGACCTCCGCAGCGACGGCGACTAGCGCGAGCCACCAGGTGGGGGAGCGGCTCTGCACCCGGGACCCCCGAGCCCTGCCCGAAGACATGGTTCCGGTGAGGGCACGGGATGAGGAACCCTTGGATTAAGGAATCCAGGGTCTGGAAGCTGGTGGAACACCAATGGAGGCTTGACCATTGAAATCACCGCCGCCTTTACCAGGCAAGGACTCCTCGAGGGTCTGGAGCCTCCTGGGCACACTCCTCAACCAACGGCCCCACCTTGTTCCAAATTTATCCTGGATGCGCTGACAACTTTCCGACGGTCACGGGGGGGCCAGGCAGGACCCCAGGGTAAGCCGAAACCAAGTCGAAGATAACATCGGGTGAGGAAACATCCGGGACCTCAGAGACCCAGCGGTTCTGGACGATGTCTCAGGCGCCGTGGCCTCTTCGGAACGTCCCAGAACGCTCCGAGAGCGATCCGGAACGCTCTGGAACGGATTTATCCTCGTTCTAGCGCCGTCCAACATGGGGGCCGAAATCGACGAAACATCTCTCGCATTTTCTCATGGGACCTCTTCGAGGAGGAGACAGGCGCCAGAGCGAGGGAAAGGAGGGCAAACCCCGGGGATCTCGCCCCCGCTGTTCATCCTGAGTCTTGGCGGCGAGCCTGGGGGAAGTGAAAAGGGGCGGCTCTTCTCAGAAGGCTCGGGAGTCCCCGGGCCTCCTGAGAAGTTTTCTAAGACTTCCCCGAAGACGCACAACAAATATTCTCAGAAGGCCAGAGAGCTGCTGAGAAGTACCGCCGCCTTCAGAGAAGGCCTTCTCCTTCTCCCTTCCCCCCCTCGCTCGCCGCCGAGGGCCGCCTCTTGACAGTCAGGAGGCTGGGAAACGGCCTCCAGGGGCCGAAGATGTCGACAAGCATCCGCCGCGGTTCTTCCTTTTGTTGGTGGCCTTGCCTTCCACCGCCACCACCCTAAGTAGGAGGGGGAGGGGGTCCTCCTCCTCCTCTGTCTCCTCCTCCTCCTCTGTCTCCTCCTCCTCCTCCTCCTCCTCATCATCATCAGCATCATCATCATCAGCAGCACCATCAGCATCATCAGCATAATCATCATCATCAGCATCATCAACATCGTCATCATCACCATCCTCAGCATCACCACCATCAGCATCAGCATCAACATCAACATCATCCACCACCTCCGTCCACCCTCCAACTCGTGGTGGTGGTGGTGGACAACGAGCCCATCAAACGCTGTTGCGACGCCCGGGAGGCCTGTAGGCCGCGGACAGAGCAGCAGCGCCACGGGGGAGGCCCGCGGGGCGCGGGGGCCGCACGTGGGGCCCCGACGCACGCGCCCAGCCACGCACAGGAAGCGTCAGGAGGCAACTGCTGGGAGGTTTTCGCCGGAAGGACGAATGAGGATCCAGCCACCAAACCACCCCAACCCAACCCGAAGGCATCAATTCGCCAGTTCCAGTGGGGGGGGGTCGGGGATCATGGAAAAAACACATGGAGCCCGTACCCCCGCCCAACCCGAAATTCGAGACACATTCGGGTCTTCGGGTTGGGTCGGGGTGGTCTGGTAGGTAGTCATCAAACGTACGCGCCCAACCACGCACATGAATAGTTAGGAGGCAACTGCTGGAAGGTTTTCGCTGGAAAGGCGAATGAGCATTAAGCCCCATTTGTTTGGGGGGGGTGTTGCGCCGGAATGGGCCTCGGATGAAGCGGGAATAAGCCGACTGAGCGGGATGAAACGGAATTAAGCTAGATTAAGCACGATTCGGTGGGATTGCCCCGGATTTCGGACCATGGCAGAATCAAAATTTGACCTCCCAGGAGTGGCATCCGAAGAGTAGGGCAACCCAGCCCGCGAGACCAGCCTCGTGATACCAACGTTCGCGCAAGGCGCACTTTCGAAACGAGCATGGGTTCATGTACGTGTGCGTCCTTCTCTCGCTCCTGACCAGAAGGAACAGCCGCAGCGCAGGTCACGAGGGGCCAGTGATGGGGGCCGACCGAGCGGGCCGAACGAGAATTTGCACGCCCGGCATGCAAACAGGAAAGTGGACACGACGCCAAACAGCAAGTGTGATCCAAAACCGACAGCTGATGGACCTGTTTTCCACCACCACCACCATGAGGGGGGAAGGAGGAGGAGGACGAGGAGAAGGAAGGAGAGGAAGAGGAAAAGAAGGAGGGCGAGGAGGTGGAGGAGGCGGAGGAGGACCCCCTCCCACTCCAACTTATGGTGGTGGTGGTGGTGGTGATGGTGGTGGTTCTGGTGGTGGTGGTGGTGGTGGTGGTGGTGGTGGTGGCAAACAAGCCCGTCAGGCAGCGGCCGCTGGGGGACCGCTCGCTGGGGGACCGCTCGCCCACGAGCCCGCTCGCCCACAAGCCCGCTCACCCAGGCGACAGGGCGCGGGGCGGGGGGGATGCAAGTGCACACGTAGAAGAGGAGGAGGAGGTGGAGGAGGAGGAGGAGGAGGAGGAAGAGGAGGAGAAGGAAGAGGAGGAGGAGGAAGAGGAGGAGGAGGAAGAGGAGGAGGACGAGGGGGCGGGGGGGAGAATAAGGAGGAGGAGGAGGAGGAGGAAGAGGAGGAGGAGGAGTAGGAGGAGGAGGAGGAGGGGGAGGAGGAGGAGGAGGAAGGGGGGCGGCGGAGGGGGAGGCGGAGGAGGAGGAGGTGGAGGGGCAGAAAGGGGGGGAGGAGGAGAGGCGGACGCTGACAGGAGGGCCCGCGGAGGCAAGGGACGAACAAAAACACGCGTGCACTTGCAAACCTCGGCGATGCGCTGCCACTGCCCCCCGCCGTGTGACACGACGCGCCCGCGGCGCGCGCGGAGCGCGGGGCACGGCCGACATCGTGAACCCGTTCGCGAAGCCACTGCGCCCGGCACTCGAACGCAAAGTCGGGTGGGCGGGCCCCAACGGGCGGGGTCGGGTCGGGCGGGCGGGAAATGGAAGTGTGGCGCACACTCGAACGAGCACGCGTGAGCCCTGGGCGGGTCGGGTCGGGCGGGCGCACCGTAACGGGCAGGTCGGCTGGGCAGGCGCACCCTGACGGGCGGGCCGGGTCGGGAAGGCGGAGCATTCAAGTATGTGAGCGTTTTCTTGTTCTTACGTGAGCGCCCCGCACTCGAACGCAGAGCCGGGCTGGCGGACCCTACTGGTAGGTCGGGCATGTCCTCCTGTACAGGGGAAATGTCGGACGAAAAATAAAACAATGGTTAAAACATGCTCCCAAATGGTCAAACATACTCCCAAATGGTCAAAAACGATGATAAAAAAAAATCGTGCCCAACTACTTGTTGACCAGTTGTGGCTCTCCCTCCTGTAGAAGGCCGTGCCCGACTTGACCCTCACGGGCGGAGTCGGGTCGGGCGGGCGGGGCACGCAGCGTGGCGCGCACGCTCGCGCGAGCACGCGGTGAGCCCCCTCATCGGCGGACCGGGTCGGGCGCGCTCGGCTGGGGCAGGCGCACCCCGACGGGCGGGCCGGGTCAGGGCGGCGGAGCATTCAAATACGTGGGCGCTTTCTTATTCGGCGTTTCGACTCTGGGCGTAAAGAGGGGGTCGGGTGTTGCTAGAAGTACCCCTGGCACATCCCTCACTTGGCCCAGAGGGCCCCAGGGCCCCCAAAATGAAGCGAAAAGCTGGGGGCACCTTGGGCCAAGGGCACTTCTAGCCGTACCCGAGGGGGGAGGGGGGGGGGGGTCTGGCTCAGGACCTCTGCTTCACGCGACTGTTTGCAGCGGTGCGTCCTGTGGGGGAGGGGCTCCAACTGCTCCAGGCGAGACCAGAAACAGCCAAGATCCGTAACCCTCCCGCGGGGGGGGGGGGGGAGGGGGGGGTGCGAGGGCCCGCGCCGATCGGCCAAACAATGAAAAAGAAAACGGCGGCTATGATGCGCACTCGAGTGAGCACGCGTGAACGGGCGGGTCGAGCCGGGCGGGCGCACCCTCACAGGCGCGTCGGGTCGGGCGGGCGGGACATTCAAGTCCGGGGGCGAGGGGGAGAGAGATCGCAGTGAATCGACGGAGAGCACCCCGCCAGGAAATAGGTCTCTCTATCGTCTTCGTGTCGCGCGTGCGGGCGAGGCGAAGCTGCGTAGGCTTGCGAGAAGAATGGACCCCCCTCTGGCTTGGGCGCCGACTGGCCAAAAGACCCCCCCCCTGGTTTGGCGGGCAATGGCCCGCCAATGTCCCGCGGGTGTGCCAACGATGTCCCGTCGTTGTCGGTTTTTCGTCAATGTCCCGTGGGTGTCCCGTCGGTGTCCCGTCGGTATCCCGCTGGTGTCCCGTCGGTGTCGGTGTCCCGTCGATGTCCCTTCGGTGTCCTGTCGGTGTTCCGTCGGTGTCCCGTCGGGAGTAAGATCAATAGTACGACCGATAGTGAGGTCGATAGTGAGATCGACAGTGAGATCGATGGTGAAATCGAAAGTGAGACCAATGGTAATTTCGAATATGAGATCAGTTATGATATCAATAGTGAGATCGACAGTGAGATCAATAATAAGATCGATAGTGGTATCGATAGTGAGGTCGACAGTGAAAACAACGATAGTGAGATCGTTAGTAAGATCTATCTTGTAATCGATAGTGCTATCGGTAGTAAGATCGAAAATGAGACCGATGGTGTTTTGGAATATGAGATCGGTAATGAGATCGATAGTGAGATCCATTATGATATCGATAACCGGGTCAATAGTGGTATTGATAGTGATCTCGACAGTGATATCGCTAGTGATATCAATTTGAGATCGCTTGCGAGATCGACGGTGTGATCGAAAGTGGAATCGATGGAATAATGAGATCAACAACGAGATCGATAGTGATGCCCTGTCGGTGTCCCGTAGTCAGATCGATACTGGTATCGATAGTGAGATCGGCAATGGTATCGATAGTGAGATCGATCGTGGGATCGATCGTGAAATCGATAGTGAGATCGATAGTGGGATTGACGGTGAGGTCGGTGGTGAAATCGATAATGATATCGCTAGCAGGATCGATCGTGAGATCAACAGTGGGTTCGATAGTGCTGGCGATAGTGAGATCGACAATGAGATCGATTCAGTGATCGATTGGCTCATCCCGAGAACCTGCTGGTCACCCGAAGGGTGGTGGCATAGGTATGGTGCCCTCTCGAGTTAGCACGCGTGAGCCCTCATGGGCGGATCGGGCGGGGCGGGCGCACCGCAACGGGCGGGCCGGGTCGGGCATCAAGGACATTATGAAGGGGCCCTGGGACACACAAATAACTACACAAATAAAAAGATTCCCTATATTTTCCAATACTTTCTGGGTCTTTGTCTTCCCCCCCACTTCCCATTGTTTCTCATATTTTCTGGGGAGTCGACGATTAATTGTGTCTGTGTGTTTTTCCCCTCCTGACATTAAAAAGTATTACGCGCACTCGACTCGGGTGAGCACGCGCGAACCTTCATGGGCGGGTCGGCCCAGGCGGGCGCACCCAGAACCTTACAACGGGCGAGTCGGGTCGGGCAGGCGCACCCTAATCTGGGCGGGTCGGGTCGGCGGGCGGAGCCTACTCAGTGGGACGGATCGGGGGGGCGGGACATCAACGTATGGTGCTCGGGAGCGGCCAAGAGGGGGGTGTCCAAGAGGGGGGGGGTGCAAATCATGACCGGCGGCATGTGCGCGGCCCAGCGGGGGGGCCAGGGACGTAATGAACTAAGAAGAGGCGCCATGAAATCTGGGGAAAAATCATGGCCCCCGCCATGATATCCACCCCCCCCTAGTCATCACCCCCCTCTTTGCCGCCCCCGAGGTGCACACCCGAGGGAGCACGCGTGAACCCTACTGGGCGGGTCGGGTCGGGTCGGGCATGGTCGGGCGGAACCACGAGCGAGCACGAGCAGACCCTAAAACGCGGGCCGCGTCGGGCGAGGGCATCCGAACGAGCGGGTCGGGCCGGGCACACCCTAATGAGCGGGTCGGGTCGGGCGGGACCTAACGGGCGGGTCGGACGGGCGGGACATAAAGTATAGTGCGCACTCGAGCGAACATGCGTGAACCCCGACGGTCGGGGCGGGTCGAGCGAACGGACCCTGACGGGCGGGTCGGGTCGGGCGGGCGGATTTGAACGGCCCCCGAACGGACGGATTGGGCGGGAGGACGGCGACGGCGGCGAAGGTGGCCACGACGACGTCGACGGCGGCGACGTCGACGGCGGCGACGACGACGTCGGCGGCGGCGGCGGCGGCGACGACCATTGCGACAACGGCGACGGCGACGGCGGCTGCGACGAGGGCGACGGCGACGGCGGGAGGGAGATGGGAGGAGCGGGAGGGAAGGATGAGGGGAAGTAGCGGGGATGAGGGAGTAAAGGATGATGGATGAGATGAGGGGAGGGCTGAGGGATGAGGGAGGCAAGTTGGGATGAGAGAGGGATTGATGATGGATGAGGGAGGACATTCTGAGGGATGGGAGGACGTCGCAGAGACCAGGGATGATCGAGGGCGGGAGGAGGAGAACGAGGAAGAGAAGCAGCGTGAGAAACGAGGGAGAGCAGCAGAAGGGGCACCAGCAGCAACACATAGAGAGATAAGAAACGCTTCTGCCGGAGCGGGCATCTGCCAGAGCGGGGCCGGAGCGGGCTTCTGCCGGGGAGGCCTTCTGCCGGAGCGGGCTTCTGCCAGAGCGGGCTTCTGCTGGAGCAGTCTCTGCTGGAGCGGTCCTGCCGGAGCGGGGCCTCGGCCGGAGCGGTCTTCTCTCAGTCTTGGGACGAGGGCCTCCCTTCGATCGTGCCGGGGGCCAGCCGAGTGAGGGAGGGGAGGGCGCGGGTGGGGAGGCCAAAAGGTACCGATACCGCTTCTCCCCAGACCTCTCCCGGGGGCGCGTTCTGGCCAGGACTTCAGGGCGAAGCCAGCGGTGGCGACGAGGGCCTCCGAGGAGGCCCAGAAAGAGGGAAACGAGGCAGGGGTAGCAGTGTGTGGGTACCTTTCCCCTCCTCTGACGGGGGGGGGGACCGGCGCCTGGGATGGCGTCTTGCGCGCGCTAGGCGACGGCGGCGGCCAGGCTCTCCCTGCGCTGGCGAATTGCTTGCTCGAGCTCCGCCTGGGGGCGCAGCCGCGGCGCGGGAAGGGGCGGGGGGTGAGGTCCGGCGAGGGGGGCCATAGAACGGGCGGGAAGTGCCTCCTCCACCTCCTCCTCCTCCTCCTCCTCCTCCTCCTCCTCCTCGCCTCCCCCTCCCCCTCCCCCTCCCCATCCCATCTGCTGCTCCTGCTCTCTCCTCTGTCTCCTCTGTCTCGTCCTCCTCCTCTCCTCCTCCTCCTCCTCCTCCTCCTCCTCCTCCTTCTACTCCTCCTCCTCCACCCCTCCTCCTCCTTCTCCTCCAACTCCTCCTCCTCCTCCTCCTCCTCCTCCTCCTCCTCCTCCTCCTCCTCCTCCTGCAATTCCTCCTCCTCCTCCTCCTCCTTCTCCTCCTCCTCCACGATGAGGGGCCTGGAAGCCGGGGGCAACCACAAAAGGCTCGAGTATAGATGATCGGCTACGGAAGTGATGCACCCCAAACTTGACTTAAGTTCGTCGGATCTATGAATGATGCGTGGGGTGTTCGTAGATCTACGAATTTTCGACGTGTGACACGAAGGGAAGATCAGTGTTGGGGGCAAATCACTCCTGTAGGCGATGCCCTACTTGGATCGCCGCGGGGGGGGGCTGAGAGGACAAGGTGGGTTCTATCCAGCCTAACCCAGCTAAGAAATGGGTTGCACGTGCTGGCTGGAGGGCGTACAGATCTGGGCTCAGTGGGCGGAGCCTACTGAGCGGAGTTACCTCATTGTCCTAAGCCACATAGGGAGGGCACTTGTAACCCACTTATAAGGTGGGTCAGGCCAGACAAAAACCACTTTAGCATCCACTTCTAACACCTCCAGCCCCTTAGCAACCAGTGCAGTGGGGGCCGATCAACAAGAAACCTTCAACAAGAAACCCAACCCTGA
>CAUYUJ010014425.1:293044-318682 GCA_963575745.1 Prorocentrum cordatum
GCCGCCCATGGGCGTGACCCGTAACCAAGCACGACCACCATCGCAGAGAAGCGATGCTGGGGGACAACAATCGGGGAGACGTAAGACTCGGGTACGGGGGACTCGGGTTGGCCTGACGGGGGCCATCACTGAAAAGGACGAGGCCCAATCTGAAAGCTGACGCGGGCTCCCGCTGCAGACATCCCGCGAAAGCTGGACCATCAGAACCCAGGACGCGCTCGTCCAAAAACGACGGCAAGCCCGAGATCCGGCTTACTCGAGTCTTACGTCTCCCCGAGACAAGCCAAACAGGCGCATCCGAAGTCCAGGCCCCCAGGGCCTCTGCCCCCAGGCTGCCCGCAAGGGGCCCTCGCCCATGACCGATTCAAGGCCACGCGAGAGGCGATCTGCTTCACGGTGATGCTGGAAACCGAACTGCAGGACGTCACAAACCACACTCTCTCTCCCGCATTTCTCCGATCTGCGGATGTATCGAACGAAAAAGACGGACTGACTGAAGCCGTGACTCCCTAGCGGACGCGTGGGCAGAATGGGCGACACAGGCTACAACGGAATGTACAACTGCACACAAGTACAGGAGGAAGGAGGAGGAAGGAAGAAAGAGGATGCACCGAACGACAACGACACAGCGAACTGTAGGAAAGCACGAGCCGCGCGTTCCCTCGTTCGCCTCCCCCCCCTCGTTCGCCTCCTCCCATCCCTTTCTGTCAAAAGGCGCAATTCCCCCATCGCACCTCGTTGGAAACACAGGCTACAACGACGGTCCCCCGAGGCACCGTGCAACTTTTCGCTGTTTCTCTGCATGCCGGCACGCATGCGATCAGCACTTTTTCCATCTGGGTGCCCATGCGCCGTCGGGGCGCGGCTTCGTCCGCTCGTTCGCACGGCCGCGCGTTCCCACGACACCGAGACCTGCACATCGCCGCTGCCTGCGCATCGCCGCTGGCGCGCCTGCGGCCCAGATCCTCGGCCCCCCCTCCGCGCCTCCCCCCCTGGCGGCCACGGCAGGGGGGGGCGGCCCAGGGGGCCCGAGGGGGGGGCCCCTACGAGATGCACCACGGGGCTGCGATCAGGTCGGGCATGCCCCCCCCTACAGGCGGACGAACATAGCGAATACCCCAGCAATACACGTCGGCCGGAAGAGGTAGGTCAGAACATGAGGTAGGAAGGCGGATCAAGTCGGATTGGGTTCAGGCCCCCCCAGAGAATAACAAAGCACGGCAAAAGCGCGTCGATTCTTGAAGTAGGAAGGCGCTTGAAGTGGATTGGGATTTGGGAATCCAAAAAATACCTACTTTCAACGACCGGCGCGTACTCAAACAGGATCACAGATTCTCAAAAAATGGTCCCCGTACTATGTTTTGACTGTTTTTGAATATTCCCCCTGTAGAAGGACACGCCCGACTTGACGAAAACGCCGGAAAACACCGAACCTTGAACCAGAACGTTGCCCCTGCCGTCCTCGCTGCAAGCATCAAGACCTTCTGACTGGGGTCCGAGCAGATGGAGTCGGAGGATCGCGCCGCATCGACGATGCATCGGCGACGTCGGCGATGCATCGGCGACGTCGGCGTCGAGAAAATCGGGCTCCACATCGAGCCGCATCGCCGATGCATCGGCGATGCGGCGCGATGCTTCGCTCGCTACTTGGACCCCGCCCAGGAGGCCTAGACCCGGCTGCTGCTGTCGCCCTGAGACCCGACGTTCCGAACAAACTGCAACATCGCAAAACATCACGACTGGAGCCCGGGGAGCCAATCTTTCTGCGTCATTTCTCGAGCCGGATCGAGCTGTAAAAATCCAAGACCTTTTCTTTCTTTTCCGGGTGACAGTCGTTACCCGGGGGGGGGGGTCGGGCGGGAGGGCAACGGTAACGGCGGCCGCGGCGAGTGTGCACCCGCCAGGGTGCGTCATCGCCACCGGCGCATCAATAGCTTAACTATGTGCAACATAGCATGTAGGGGGGCGTCCAGGCCGGAAATGGGACGAACTACGACCAACTAGAAGTAAAACCGAACACCTTCGTATACATTCCAGCCCCGTTGGAACTAATTCCAACCGCTCGAAGGGCAATTCCGACCATCCTTTACGAGGTTGATGATGATGATAATGGCAATGATGAAGAGCATGATTATGATCATGGTGATGGTCATGATGGTGATGGTGACGATGCTGCTGATGGTGATGGTGATGGGGATGATGATGATGCTGATGATGATGACAATGCTGATGATGATGATGATGATGATGATGATGATGATGATGATGATGATGATGGTGATGATCATGGTGTTGATGATGTTGATGATGATGATGATGATGGTTATGGTGGTGATGGGTGTGATGATGACGATGGCGATGGCGATAGGGACGGTGATGATGATGAAGATGATGCTGATGATGACTATGATGAAGATGAAAATGATGATGATGATGATGATGATGATGATGATGATGATGATGATGATGATGATAGTGATGATGATGGTGATGATGATGGTGATGATGATGAATCCGTGAGCCCTCAACCCGTAAGCTCTCAATGCATTAAGCCCTTAACCCTTATATCTTTTAAAACCTTAAACCTCAAACACCTGAACGATTGAAACCCTTACATCCTGAAACGCTTAAAACCCGGAAACCCTACAACTTTTGGGCCCTCTAAGGCCTCAAACCCTTAAGCACCTGACCCCTTTCAGTTCTTACCCCCTTGAGTCCTTACGCCATAATGCCTCAAAAACATTGCATGCTCTACATAAACACTTAAGGCCTGAAACCCTAACACCCGTAACCCATTAGACACGCTTTAGCCCTGAAGCCATTCACTTGTTGAGCCTTTAAGCCCTTACGCCCTGAAGCCCTTAAACTCTCAAACACTTTAATCCTTACAATAGCATCCCTGGACATATCTGGTACACATTCCAGACCCAGCAATCCTGTTAGCTTCTGGGGAATACGTGCAGACATAAGCATCATACTTGGTTATGTAATCTCCTACCATCACCTCACACTTAGAATCACACAGTGACGTCATTTGGCCAGTTGGACTTAGTATCTGTTTGTCTTTTCGAGTCGGCTGGAACATGTACCAATCGGTTTGGATTAGTCCCAGCCGATTTGGATTAATACCGCATGCCAATCGGTTGGGATCAATACCGCATGCGGTTCAGGCCCCCCCCATGATACGATCGTTAGTTGTATCCGGGGGGGATGGCCGGGGTAGCGTTAGATGTCCATTCTGGGGACCTTCCTGGAGCCACTCGCTCCACTCGTGCGTCGAAGCTGCGTCGAACATCCGTCGACTAGAGTCGAACTTGAGTCTAACCTAAAGCGACTCAGAGACGAACCTGCGACGAACTTGAATCGAACCGGAGTGGAACTCGAGTCGAACAGATCCGTTAGACATGTGCCCCGGGAAGATCCCAGAAACGAGCATCGACGTAACGAGCGTTACCCTAGGGCGGGAGGAAAGCAAGCATCAAAAAACGCTCACCGGGGCCCGAAACGGGGCGAAAACGCCCGCTGTGAAACAAATGCGACGCCAGGAAAGGGGGCAACGATGGGGGGGGACTGGCACAGGGGGGGGGGACACATCGACCTGGAATCAGCGACACGTCGCCGATAGATCGGCGACATGCCCCCGATAGTGAGTCCACACCTTCCTGGGCGGGTTGGGGCTATCAGACCCCTGTCGGCGATCAGTGGGCGATTGGGGGTCGAGGCATCCCCCCCGATGCCTATCCCCCTCTTGAGGGGGTCCAGGGACACACACACAAATAGACACAACTCCCATGATTCCTCATATTTCCTACATTTTCGGGGTTTTCGTCTCCCCCCCCACTTCCCATATTTCCCGATATTTTCTAGAGAATCGACGATGAATTGTGTCTGCGTGCCTTTTTCCCTCCTGACCTCTGCCGTTGCCCCTGCGCGACGCCAGGATCTCATGGGCGCGGCCGGCGCGCGGCCAGCACCCGCGCGCGCCTCCTGCAGACGCGCCACGTCGTCCTTCCGCGCCGCGTTCCGCGCCTGGCGGCGGCGGCGGGGGCGGCTCTCGAGAGCGGCCCGGCGGCGGCGGCGCGGGGGCGAAGCGCCAAAGGCGGGGCGCCAGTCGGGGAGGCGTATAGGGCTCGAGCTCGGGGGAGCCTTCTCCTCCACCTCCTCCTCCTCCTCCTCCTCCTCCTCCTCCTCCTCTCGAGAGCGGCCCGGCGGTGGCGCAGGGGAGGCGGATCTTACCATGGGCGGGCCTCTCCAGCCTGGGAGACGCAGGACTCGAGTTCGGGGGAGGGGGAGGGAGGAGGGAGGGAAGGAGGAGGAGGAGGAGGAGGAGAAGGATGAGGAGGAGGAGGAGGACGAGGAGGAGGAGGAGGCGGGTCAGGAGGAGAAGGGAGGGGAGACGAGGAGGGAGGAGGGAGGACGGAGGAGGAGAGAGGAGCGAAGATTCCCGCGGGGGAGGGAGTGATGGAGGAGGGAGGGGGGCGGGGGGGAGGAGGATGGAGCCGGGAGGAAGGCGAAAGGGAAGAGGACCAAGGAGTGAGGGATGAGTGTAAGACATAGGGGGGACTCGGGTTGGACTGACGGGGTGGGGCCCTTATGACAATGACGGGACCCAATCGGAAATGTGATGAGAACTCCCGCTGCAAACATTCCATGAAGACTGGACCGTCAAAATCCAGGACGCGTTCGTCCAAAAGCGACGGCAAATCCGTACTCGGGCCTTACGTTTCCCCGATCCAGGTGAGGTGAGGGGCAGGGACATCCCTGACATTTCAGGAGGGCTAAAAACACCAAGCCCTCGACATCTAAATTCCCGTCGAGGTTTCAGCCAGTCCAGACAGGTCTATAGGTCTGGAGGGCTACTTTTTGAGAACTCTGGAAGGTCAGGATTAGAGAAGGGGACAGCTCAGGAATGAGGGGGGGGGAACCGTCCAGCTGGAATCGGCAATACATCGTCGATGGGATAGGCCCCCGATAGCGAGTCTCCACGTTCCTAGGTGGGGTGTGCTATCGGGCACCTATGGGCGATGAACGGGCGATGGGGGAGCGATGCGTCCGTCCCTGAGCCTGCCGCCCTATCGTTGACCCTGTCTAGGAGGTAACTGAAGTCTTGGTGAGGACGATGAAGGGCGATCGAGCCCGATGAAGAAGCCACTGAGCCAATCAGGCCGGCTGAAGCCCAGGATTAAGCAGGACTCAGCAGGATTAATCTGGATTAGCCCGGATTGCATGGGATTCTTCTGGATTCGGCAAGTTCTCAGCCGCGGAGTTGCATCCTAATCCAGGGGCTCCGAAAACCCAGACGGGGCCGCGCGCATTATCACCGGGCGCGCGTCATTCAAGACATTATTTCGCTGCCCGTGGGGCCTCTTCGCCAGCCATCGAGTTGGGCATCGCTTGATAACCAGCAGCTGGCATTCGGCGTCTTCGATGTCTAAAGCCATACTGAGCGCGTCGTCGCGACAATTCCATCGCTCCCCCTCCGTGCCCGAGGATCAGTCGGCATCGAGTCGGGCCCTCGATTCGAGTCGGAGTGTGCGTCGGATTTGGTGGCTGCATCGGCACGAAGTCGGCACCGGATCGGACCAGCTGCGCCACGATGCACAATGGCGGCATGTACCCGTCGGGCCGCATCGGATCGTCCGACGCATGGGAAGCGGACCTTGGAATCCGACGTCGTGAGAAATTGAAACATCGCAGCGGAATTGGAATCCGACTTTGGAAACGGACCCTCCTCCTTCTCCTCCTCCTCCTCCCCCTCCTCTTCTCCCCCCTCCCCCCTCCCCCTCCTCCTCCTCCTCCTCCTCCTCCTCCTCCTCCTCCTCTTCCTCCTCCTCCTCCTGCGCTTCCTCCTCCTCCTCTTCTTCTTCCCCCTCCCCCCCCTCCTCCTTCTCCTCTAAGACTCAGACCCAATCTATCTGATGCATCCTTCGAGCCGGATCGATCTGTGATGGCCCCAGGGCCCGAGAATGGGCGGGAATTGCAACGCCCAGATCTCCGAGGCCCCACGGTCCGCGTGGTAACGGTCCGCGAGGTAACCTCGGAATCTCCAACGACCTCCTCGCGCGGTCCGTCACCGCCAGGTGTGGGGCCTCGGAGGGCCCCGTCGCCCGAGACGTCCTCGGAGAATGACCCAAACCCGTGCGGCGACCCCGACTCCCCATCGACTCACATTGGCGGCGCGCAAAGAGGCCAAGGCCGTCTAAGAAGCAGGGTGCTTCTAAGAGGCCTTCCCCCCTCCCACCCCCTCCTCCTCCTCCTCCTCCTCCTCCTCCTCCCTCCTCCTCCTCCTCGTCCTTTTCCCCTCCTCCTCCTCCTCCTCCTCCTCCTCCTCCTCCTCCTCCTCCTCCTCCTCCTCCGCCCCCCCCTCTGCGCGTGGACGATCACCGAACCAGCCTCCGTGCCATCACTCGGGTCTCTGGCGGCCGCTCGGGACGATCTCCGTGCACCCCCAGATAACGCTCTCGGCGAGGCGCGGCTGCTGGACCGCACATCCCGAGGCAGGAGAGTCCCCACGGGATGCCCACTGACTCACCACGCGAAAGGGTCACCACACCGTTTAGAAGAAGAAGAAGTAAGGGCGTAAGCATGAACTCTTGGCGCTCCCCGCAGATTTCTTGGATCCGCGCTGGGCCCCCCTCCCTGACGCGCGGAGCGCGCCATCCATGGGCGATGCCGGAGGCGCCGCCCAGGGGGGCCAAGCCCGGATCCAAGAAATCCGCGCGGCGCGCCAAAAGTTTATGCTTATTGAGCATCGTTGAGCCGTTACCTATCCCCACTGGCGTGGCCTTGATCCCACTGGCCGACTTATCCGCCAACATGGGGATGCATGATGTTTCCGTCGGGTGTTGCCCGGCATATCCCCAACTGGGGGGGGCGGGATGGTGGGGCTGACATACCATGGCCCAGTGGTGATGGGGATCGGTTCACCGATGCAAATCAGAACCTTTCTTTCTGCTTCGACCGTTGGGGTGCCCCGGGAGATCGGCGCGGCCGAGCCGCAGTCGGCGACTCGGCACAGTGGCCCCGCCGGCCCCCGCGGAGAGGGCCGGGGCCGCAGCCGGAGGCCCCTTGGAACAGAGAGGAGGGAGGGACCGGGCCTGAGGCGTGGGAGAGCACTCGGCTCGAGGCCAGAGTCCCGAGCATGCTCGCGTCGCAGAACAAACATCAGGCCGGGATTTTTTTGCGCTATTCTCGGCCCCGAGGGGGTCCTCGTCGGGCCTCGGGGCCGTCCAGGACACGGCTCGGGGCGAGAAGCCGGTCTCGGGGAGGGGGTTGGGACTTTCAGGGGCCGTGTGACAAAATCAGGACGTCGCATGTCTGGGGACAGGCCTGGCGTGGGAGAGCACCGAGCACTCGGATTGGCGACGCGCAGAGATGGGTGGGGGGAGGGGGGAAGGCTTCTGAGAAGCAAGCCGAAACCTGAAAGGCGGCGGCCCTGCATCGACAGACAAGGCCCGAGCCTTCTGAGAAGCAGGGGTGCTTCTAAGACGCCTTCCCCCCTCCCTCTACCCCCCTCTGCCCTGCGCGTGGCTGAACAAAAGAATACCCTTTAAGAGCACGAGGCCCTCCGCCGGCCAAACTGCAGAGCATTCGAGGGTATACCCTCCCGCAGGATGCACGAGAGTACCCAAACAAGCACGACGAACACCAGGGTACCCTCCCCGAGCCGACCTCGATCTCATGCCTCGGTCCGACTGTACCATGTGGGACCTGCTCCAGCACAGGGCCATACCATAGACTGATCGGCCCTGTCTCCGACCTTGTACTGCGCCGAACGCGACGTCCGCGTTGTCTATAGACGCATCCACCAGAAGTGTGATTGCAAATGTAACGACATCCAACGTGTCTAATCATAGACGCTTGCGGCATAAAAGTGAAAATGGTACTTGGCATAGGCCCCACAAAGCCCTGCAAGCCTGGAGCTCCACGAAGCGGCGCTGCCGATCCTCCACGAGCTCGGCGCACACCTGGCAGCGAACACCCCCCATCTCTGAGGGGCAACGTTCGGGAAGCGAAGAGGGTCGAGGTTTTCGGGCTCGATGCAGGGCTGGACGGCTGGATCCAAACGACGTTGGTCGTGGTGATGTCGTGTTGTTGTTCGTTTTGCTCTACCTGATTTCCTGTACCTCCCTCCTAAAACGAACAACAAAATACCGCCGAAGTCCAGCAACACAGCGTTTAGGTCCAGCCCTGGCTCGATGTTCGAGGTTGTCGCGCGTTTTCGTCGGTTCTCGGCAGCTTTCCAACCTCGGGATGCCTTCCAGTGGTACGCCTGGACGAGAGCGCTCTGGGGGTCCCCAGATCGTCCAACGGCCGCCGTGGGCGCAAGGTATCGCCCGAAATCAACAGGGGGACAGGCTCAGGGGGGAGCAACATCGAGGTGGAATCGGCGACACATCGCCGATAAGCCTCGAAAGCAAACCCGCACGTTCCTGGGCAGGCTGGGGCAATCCCGCCCCTCCATCGGCGATGAACGGGCGTTTCGGGGACGATTCTTCCACCCCCCCTGAGGAGGAGGAGGAGGAGGAGGAGGAGGAGGAGGAGGAGAAAGTGGAGGAGGATGAGGACGATGAGGAAGCCTACAGTCGAGTTTGATTGGAGAGTACGCGCGAGAGGACACAAGAGCCCTCCAGAGGCCACAGTCCCAGCCACAAAAGGCACGGGTCGCGAACACGCACAGGCCACAAGAAGGCTACCCTTGATTTTGAAGGGCCACCCTGCCAATCAAATCCGACTGCATCTGCCCCAGGGATCGACCTAAACACTGTTGTTAGCTTTCGTGTTGTCATCGTGTTCCCTCGTGTTGTCTCCAATCCGCCTGTGTCGCAAAACGAAGTCGGAACGAACACGGTTTAGGCCGCCAAAACACCGTTTAGGCTGACCCCGGATCTGCCCTAATGTTATGTCGGGCAGGTCCCTCGACAAGGGGATTTTCGACGGAAAATAAAAAGATACACCCAAAATGGTCAAACAATGGTCCAGAAACAGTCTGGGAACTATGTTTTGAATCTGTTTTGACATTTGGGGGGCATTTCTGGGGTATGTTTTATTTTTCGTCGACAATCCCCCTGTAGGGGGACACGCCCGACGTAACCCTAGTGTGCCCCTGACTCCAAGGAGGAGCATGGAAGAAGAAGAAGATTACCAGCTTCAAACTTATCCCTATCCTTAAGATTGACACGACAAAAAGCAAGGGAGTCCCTAATATTAGCATCCTGATGAGGAGATGCCCAGCATAGGGATAGGGACATGCTCCAGGCTGGGAAGAAGAAGAAGAAGAAGGCTCGGCTCGGCGGCGCGAACAAGGGGGGCGCCCGTAGATCCCGGCGCGGCAGCACGCCTCGTCGCGCCCTGCTCTCCTCAGTTTTCGGCATCCAGGCCTTGGAACAAATTAGCGGACACTCATGATGTCACATTCATCTGGCAACGGCTCCCCCTCCCCCCAATGTTCAAAGTTGGCGGTGGGTCTGATGAGATGCACTTCGACCGCAGTCTCCCCCGCGCGTGCCAACATTGAGGTTTGGGGGGAAGGGGAATGTTCAGTAAGTGTTTCCCTCTACCGTCTCTCGGGGGTTCGTGAACACGGGGCTGTGAACGTGGGGTGAAGGAACGCACCTGCCGTGCACAGCATCGTCGCGCCCTGCTCTCCTCAATGTTCGGCATCTCTCGGGGGCTCGTAGAACACGGGGCTGTGCACGTGGGGTGAAGGAACGCACCTTCCGTGCACCGCATCGTCGCGCCCTGGGGGCTCGTAGAACACGGGGCTGTGCACGTGGGGTGAAGGAACGCACCTGCCGTGCACCGCATCGTCGCGCCCTGCTCTCCTCAGTGTTCGGCATCTCGGGAGTTCGTAAAACATTGGGCTGTGAACGTGGGGGGAAAGGACGTACCTTGACGCGGCAACAAACATCGACCCGCCCTGCTCTCCTCAGTGTTCGGCATCTCGGGAGTTCGGAAAGGTTGGGCTGTGAACGTGGGGTGAATCGGCGGCGAGCGAGCGGGGGAAGTGAGAAGGAGAAGGCCTTCACAGAAGGCGGCGGGACTTCTCAGAAGCCCTCCCGCCTTCTGAACAAAGTTCTGTCTTCGGGGAAGGCTTAGGAAACTTCTCCGAAGGCCGGGGGACTTCCGAGCCTTCTGAGAAGGCATTATCCTTCTCACTTCCCCCCCTCGCTCGCCGGCGAGTGAAGGAACGTACCTTCCGTGCACTGTTTGGGCCCGCAGTGGCAGTCCATGGGGCCATGTCGATGCCCACCCCCCGCCGCGTGTATTGCACTCTTGTGGCGTCCGCCTGGCTCGGGGACCGTCGAGAATCGGCTCAGGAGGAAAAGCGGGCCACGGGGAACTGGTCGAGACCCTCAGGGTCCTGAAATCACGCGCAAAAACAAGCCGAGGATCAGGTTGCCCCCTATCGTGCTTAAGGACCACATCCCAGGACAAATTTCGAGCACCCAGAAAGGTATCGGAACATTGTCAAGCGAGCATCGCCTCCCAGGGCCCGCCGCGTGAAAACCTTTCAGTTTCGGTACGTTCTCGGTGCTCAAAATTCTTTATGGCGATCAATGCTAAAGCAGGTTGGAACACCATAAGCCGAGGGAGTGGGTGGGAGTGGGTGGCGTGAGGGAGACGACCTTCTATGAGGGCGCGGCCCCTGCCGTCTGAGACGGCAGGGGCCTTCTGAGAAGCCTCCTGAGAAGCCCAGAGCCTTCCGATGCGTTCGCCCCTGAGCATATCCCGCCCCGAAGACGTGCCCTGACCCCTACCAAGCCCAGGACGACGAGGGCGGGATCAATCACAATCGGATCGGGGAATCAGAACGACTCGGAATGCGCGTCGGATCGGGCTGCATCGGCACGGAGCCGAAAGCGGATCGGATTCAGGGAGCTGCCTCTACGGAGGGAAGATGGTCCTGGAGTTTGGTGCTGGTGGTAATCTCTCGGCCGCCTGAGAAGCCAGAACAATACAAGCATCGCCACGATCAGGACCATCTTCTCTTTGTGGAAGCGACTGCCGATACCGGTGATGACGCCAACCTCTCGGAATCCGACAATGAAACTACCCCCTCTGAAATGGAGCTCCTCTTCCTTCCTCTCCCCTCCCATGACGCGCCTGGCGTGAGCTCTTAAAAGTCGTTTCTCTCGGCCTCTTCGGCCGAAGGCTTTAGTCGGCAATCCTCCAGACTGGGCCTTGGTCCCGAGTTCCCAAATTCGAGCACCCCCCCCCCCCGACCCCCTGGAACCCCCGATGGGTCCCAGAGACGACCACAGAGCTCCCACAAAATTCCATCGATCCTCGATCCTCCCTCGATCCTCGATCCGGGATCCTCTCCTCGATCTTCGATCCTCCCTCGATCCCCCCCTCCCTCCCCGGAGCCTGGCTGCCCCTGCAGGGAAGGGGCCCGCCAAGCCCTCCAGTATAGGCGGACCCCCCCCTGGGCACCCCCCCAAAGGCCCGAACGATGATGGGCCTGTTTTCCACCACCACCAGAGGTTGGAGGGGGAAGGAGGTGGAGGATGAGGGGGAGGACGGAGAGGAGGAGGAGGAAGAGGAAGAGGAGGAGGAGGAGGAGGAGGAAGAGGAGGAGGAGGAGGAGGAGGAGGAGGAGGAGGACCCCCTCCCCCTCCTACTTCTGGTGGTGGTGGCGGAAAACAAGCCCGTCACAGGACTCCCAAAGACGACCACAAGCATACGAAGCCATCCTCGAGCCTCGATCCCCCCTCCCAGGCCCCAGAAATTTATATACTGTACCCAAAAGCACTGGAGGGTGGACGAGGGTCTTGGTCGTGGGTCTGGTATACGAAATCCCCTCCCTGGGGCATGTGTGTTGTACACTGAGTGTGGCCCCAGGCGGTGGAATCTGACCAGGGGGGAGGGGGCGCGACCCGATCTGGGCAACCCCCGGAACGAACCCTAAACCGACCTCGATCTTAGACCTCGGTCCACTGTGCCCCCTCCTCCTCCTCCTCCTCCTCCTCCTCCTCCTCCTCCTCCTCCTCCTCCTCCTCCTCACTGTGCCCCCCTGGTCCTATCCCCATCCCCCCCCTGACGCTGCCCCCCAAGGGAGGCGGCGGCGCCTTCGGGGTCCGTGGGGCGTAAGGGGCGGGTCGGCTTCCCCGAGGAGGCGGTTATGGGGCTCCTCAGCAAACACGGGGTTGGGCGCCGCGTAATCATGCCCCCAAAAGTGATCAAACATGGTCATGTGCCCCCAGACGATCTTTGAACTACCTCTGCAGATTCCTCCCCGGACGCGTTTTTTTTGCACTGTCTTTGGGCATTCCTCCGGCAGAGGGGGCACGCCCAGCGTGCAGTGCTGCCTGGAGGCGCCGGCGCGGGCCCGGCGGCCCCTGCAGGGGGGGGGCCTAGGGCGCCGCGTAATGGGGGGTCATAACTGGGGGGGTGGCGAGCGCGGTCCGAAAAGGTACCCAAACGGTACCCAAACGAGCCCCTTGGGGCTCTGGAGGGGCCCGAAAGGGCCACGAATGGGGGCCTTTTCTGACCCCCCCAGTTGTGACCCCCCCATTAAGCCACGCCCAACGGGGGCTTCCTGGAAACCCGCCGGGCCTCGATCGGCGGCGAGCGACGGGGGGGGAACGAGCAGGGGCGGGCCTTTTCAGAGAGCTCGGAGGTCCCCCGGCCTTCCGAAACATTGTTTAAGCCTTCCCCGAAAACATATGCTACCTCCAGGAAGGCCGGAGCCCTTCTGAGCAGCCCCGCCGCCTTTTCAGCAAGTCCGCCGTCTTCTCATTTCTCCCCGTCGCTCGCCGCCGATGCTGATAAGCCTTCTTCCCAGACCCCCGACGTCACGTTTTGTGTCGACACCCAGAGGTTTCGACCGCTTCCCTCCCGAAGGCCGAGAATAGCGAAACGCCTGCCGTCGACATTTGTTTCAGGACCCAGGGGGAATTCTGGCTTCAGCAGCCTCCAAGGCCGGATCTTCGGTTCGGGTTCCCTCTCTTGGGCCCGTTCTGGGGCCGTCTTGGGGCCCTCTTGGACCGTCCTGGGCGCCTCTTGAGGCGTCTCCTGGCGCTCGTAGGCCTGCTTCTTGGAGCCCTCATGAAAACCTCTCGGGCCGTCTTGGGGTGGTCTCGGGGTCCTCTTGGAACCCTCTCGGGAGGCCTCCTGCCCAGAAGGCCCCCTGCCTCCCCGGTCGACCTCGCCCGCTTGACCCCGACGATCACTACCCCCCCTCCCGGATCAATAACCGCATGCCGATGATAATAAAGGGACCCCCCCCCTTCAGTGTTTAGAGTTGATTATCGTCGCCCTATACAAAATTCAAATTGGGCGGCGAGCGCTGAGGCCGAACTTCATTATCACCTCGAAACGCTATGTTGAGATAGCAACATCAAGCGATGTTGATATAGCAACATCAAGCGAAGCGATCACACTTTTTCAGGATGTGTCAAGCGAAACCAATAATTTTGGGAGGCAGACTCAAACGAAACGAGCAATGTTCTTAGTATTATTATACTTTCCTCTTCTTCTTTTATATTTCTATCTGTCCTCACGCTCGCCTGAGCTTTTTTTTATCCCTGGGGTTGATTATCTATGGAAAATGAAGCACATGAGCTACCCTACACGATCACTTTTTTTGTTAAAAAAAATCATACAGCGTTTGTAAATTAAAATTGATAGATTTGGAACTTTTGATTTTTCCTTTCTTCGTCCTCTTCGTATTCTCCTCTTCTTCTTCTTTTTTATTACTATTCTACTGTATTCTTCTTCTTTTATATTTCTCTCTGTCCCCACGCTCGCCTGAACTGTTTTATCTCGGGGGTTGATTATCCATGGAAATTGAGGCACATGAGCTACCCTACACGAGCACTTACAAAAAAAACAATTTTCATGAGAGATAAGCCATTGTTGAGGGTATTTCTATGAAAACTAAACGCCAAGGATGTCTCAAAACGTGCTCGGCTTGGTCTCCTCTTGATCATCTCTTACTTCGAGATTATGCTGAGGTCTGCTGGGCTACTTTTATTATCTCTCCCTGAACCCCGAACTTTATTATCCCCTAGTGTTTATTCCCACGGGCATGAGGTTACTTCCCCGACCGAGACGTCCCTGGTCGGCGATCGATAATTGACGCCGCCCCCGATCTTAGGGGGCAACTCCTGGGAGGCCTGCGTCGGAACGACGGACTCATGAGCACAATTCCAAAACCATTGAAACATGTTTTGCCGGATTAAGCCTGGGACGAAGCCGGATTTAGCGGGACGAACTCGGATAAGACGGCGTTCAGCCGGACTGCATTGAACTAAACGGGCTTCAATCAGGTCACGACCAGCGCTGATTCTGAATTCAACCACCCAGGAATTACATCCTGACAAAGCGATGCCTCTCTGGGCGATCGATTTCTCCCCCAACGATACCTCTCATATTGGCGGTCCGCAACTGACGCTGCCTTCAAACAGTACGGTGAGGGCATTGGATAAGAAACCCTTGGATAAGGAATCCATGGCTTCAAAGATTGTGGAACACCACACGAATCTTGGCCATATATGTCAACGCCCCCCTCATCAGATAAGAACTCCTCCAGGGTGTGAAGCCTCCAGGGCACACTCCTTAACGACCGCCCCCGGTCGATACCACCCCGATCGATACCTCCCCGATCGATGACTGACGCTGCCCCCGATCGATACCCTCATCGCTGCGCGGTGAGCTCCTTGCAAGGTCGGAACTGCCGAACCTGCCTCTTGCAAGACAAGGATCCATGCGCAAAGCGGCGCGTGCTGCAATGGATCCAACTCCGACGCGATGTCTGCGGCCATACTGATATCCATCCGCCACTGGGCCTCTGAGCACGGAGTGGGCGTGCCCTCAAGTCCTCTGCCCAATCCTTCCCGTCGCTCGCTCTCCTCCCTCCCCCGGCTCTGGGTTCGTCCTGGTCCCCGGGTGTCGTTCCCTCCTCTGCCTCGTGCTGCTGCTGCTCTCCCGGGTCGTCCAGGCAGGGCTGGGCGCGAGTGAGCAGACTTCTACACCACCCCATACGTTGGTGTACTGCTGTGCATACGCTCACGCACGTGATCTGCAATCTAGGCACGGTTCCTGACCTGACGTCTAGGCACGGTTCCTGACCTGACTTGGCCTGAGCCTCAGCCCCCAGTACTGACGAGTCTTTCACGGCCCTGGACCCTAAAATGGTCAAATCTCCCGGGGCTTGGCGCGTGCTCCCTGGGGCTGGTTCGGGCCCACGAGGGCCCCAACACGGGCCACGAGGGCCCCAAGAGGCCTCCAAGACGGCCCCGAGTCGCCGAACGATCGCCCCAGGACCCTCAAGATGGCCCCCAGACGGCCCAAGAGGCCTCCAAGATGCCCAAAGAGGCTCACCAAGAGTCGCCCCAACAAAGCTCCAGATGCCAAACTTATTGATTGTCCGTGGATTTGTTTTAGATGTTGGTGTTCTCGCCGTGTCGGCTCCCCGACGCGCCCAGACGACCCTAGAGGCTCCAAAAACCGCCCCAAGATGGCCCAAGAGGATTCCAAGAGGGCCCCAAAACGGCCAAAGAGGGCGACAAGGCAGCCCAAGTGGCGCCCCAAACAGCCCAGGAGGGCCCAAAGACGGCCCCAAAAGAGGAAGCACGAACAGAAAATCCAAGCCTTCCGCCCCAACAGGCTTCCAGGAGGCCCCAAGAGGCGCCGAAGAGGCCCAGGAGGTCCCCGAGGGGCCCTCAAGAGGCTCCCAAGAGGCCCCCAGTAGGCCCCCAAGATGCCCCCAAAGCTCACCAAACGGCCCCCGAGAGGCGTCCAAGCTGCCTCCAAGAGGCCTCTCACGAGATCCCAGTGAACCTCCAATAGGCTTTATACAGGTACGGTGGCGGGATGGGCCGAAGGCCATAAGGTCCGCCGCCCCGTTTGATTTATTGATTTAACAAAGGGGTGCCTGGCGTGCCAGAAGATATGGCTTTTGGTTTGGGTTCTTTTTCCAAAAAAACTCCCCCTGGGGCTTCGGCCCGTCCCGCCGGGGTCCCGGGAGATTCCCGAAAATCCGTCCGTCAATGCCTTTGTTGCCCAAAGTTGGCCCAAGATTGCCTCCAAGACAGCCAAGATGGCCCAGGATGGCCTCCAAGATGCCTCCAAGACAGCCAAGATGGCCTCAAAGACGGCTAAGATGGCTCCAAGATGCATCCAAGACGGCCCAAGATGGCCTCAAGATGGTCTACGACGGCCCAAAGGGCCCGCACGAGGCCTCCAAGACGGCCCAAGAGGCCTCCAGGAGGTCCTCCAGGAAGGCCCGACGAGGCCAAAATCATTGATATTCCTAAGGTGTTTGAAGGGTTTTGGCAGATGCGCCTTTTCGGCTTTTCGACGGCCCAAGACGGCCCAAGAGGCCCCCAAGATCGCTCAAGAGGCCCCCAAGAGGGCCCCATGACGGCCCAAGTGGCCTCCAAGACGGCCCCAAGAGGGCCCCAAGACGGCACAAGAGGCCTCCAACACGCCCAAGATGGCCTCCAAGATGGCGAAGATGGCCTCCAAGACGGCCCCGAAGCGCCCCAAGAGGGCCCCAAATCGGCCCAGAAAGGCCCCCAAGACGGCTCCCGACGGCGTCAGACGTGCCAAGAACCCACCAAGATGGCCAGAGTTGGCTCGAAGCTGGCCCAAGACGGCCCAAGATGCCCCCAAGAGGGCCTCCAGGAAGGCCAGGAGAGGCCCAAAACATTGATGTTCCTAAGGTTTTTGACGGTTTTTGACAGGTGCTTCTTTTCGGCCTTCCGACGGCCCGAGACGGCCCAAGAGCCCCCAAAGATCGCCGAAAGATCGCCCAAGGGGCCTCCAAGATGGCCCCAGAACGGCCCAAGAGGGCCCCAAGACGGCCCCAAGAGGCCCCCAAGACGGCACAGGAGGCCTTTAAGACGCCCAAGATGGCCTCCAAGACGGCCCTGGAGCATTCCAAGAGGGCCCCAAATCGGCCCATAGAGGCCCCCACAAACTGCTTCCGACGGCGTCAGACGGACCAAGAGCCCACCAAGACGGCCGAACATGGCCCTAAGATGGCCCAAGACGGCCCAAGAGGGCTCCAAGAGGGCCTCCAGGAAGGCCCGAAACGGAAAAAGCATTGATTTCCCATGGGTGTGTGAAGGATTGTGGCATTTGCTTTTTTGTCTGCCTGCCGACGGCCCGAGACGGCCAAAGTGCCCCCAACGATCGCCCAAGAGGCCCAAGCCACGGCCCAAAGATGCCCCCAAGACGGCCCAAGAGGTCTCCCTCAAGATGGCTTCCAAGACGGCCCAGGAGCCCTCCAAGACGTCCTCCAAGAAGGTCAAAATGGCCTCCAGACGGCCAAGATGACCTTCAAGATGCCCACGTGTTCCCCGAAGGCCTTCAAAACCGATTCGGGGAACACATGGTCCGATAGCTTGGCAGGTCTGGCCTCAACGTTCGGCCACCTAGGCGCTTCCAAACGGGCAGGGGGCGGCGGTGATGTGCTGTAGGCGTCTTCGATAGATTGATGAGTGCTCCCGATCATTCGCAACTCACATTCGCGATAACGGGCGTGTTCGGGGGACGTGGGGGGGGAGGCCGTCCACCCGATCGCACCACGGCGGGGGGCCGCTGGACGCAGGAAATCCCCAAGGAATGCGTAGGACATCTTCGCAGATGTGGGCAGAATAGCGTGGTGTGATGTGGGGGAGGATGAAGAGGGCCGATCACGGCCGGTGTCGCCCAGATCCCATATATATATATATATATATATATATATATATATAACAGGTATAGGTTTCATCCGAAAACGAACACAAAAAAGTCTCCAGCTCATCCTCTCCTCGCGCACCCCCCCGCTTACCATCGCTCGGAACTCCATTCCCCGTGCATCCGTCTGCTTCGTGCGTGTGTTTGTGTGTGTGTGTATGTGTGTGTGTGTGAGTGACTGGGTGAGTGTGTGTGTGCTGTTGCTCGACGATCCAGGATGCTCCTCGATGGCCCTCGCCAGGAAACAATGCACACGTCATAGGAGGAGTAGGAGGAGAAGGAGGGCCCTGCAAGCGGCATAGGGGGAGAGGGAGGAGGAGGACGAGGAGGAGGACGACGACGACGAGGAGGCACACCTCCCCCTCCTCCTCCTCCTCCTCCTCCTCCTCCTCCTCCTCCTCCTCCTCCTCCTCCTCCTCCTCCTCCTCCTCCTCCTCCTCCTATAGGTGCTCCTCGATGCACACGCCTGGACACTGCCACGCCTCCTCCCCTCAGCGAGGCGCGCCTGGCGCGCATCCTCCTCCTCCTCCTCCGCCTCCGCCTCCGCCTCCTCCTCCTCCTCCTCCTCCTCCTCCTCCTCCTCCACAATTACTCAATATGAATACTACTCTCCCTCTTCCCCTGATGACGGTTTGAAAGTGGCCAACCCCTCCCCCCGCGTATTGTTTTTTTACACACAGGTTTCCCCGGAGTTGGGTTTTGGCGTGCATTTTTTCAAAATGCTGCTCTCGCTGAAGCGCCGGCCTCATTTTCGGGCCCCGCTCGTTCCGAATCGTGCTCCCGCTGCAGCGCTGGCCTCATTTCCGCTCTTCCGCTCGTTTCGACTCGTGCTCCCGCTGCAGCGCTGGCGTCATTTCCCGTGCCATGCCACGACATGCAATGCAATGCTAGGTTGATGCTACGCTTTGCGGTGCTCTTCTACGCCATGCCATGCCGTGCTCTACAATGCATCGCGTACCCTTTCGGGATCATTGCCCTGCTCGCCATCCGACTCAGCGAGTGGAGAGGGGATCTGCGCCATGGTAAGGGATGGGAGGGAGGGGTAGGATGTCAGATATGACGCGAGCGCACCTAGCTTGCCCTCCTCCCCCTCCTCCCCCTCCTCCCCCCGGCGAGGCGCGCCTGGCGCGCCTCCTGCAGCCGCCGCCGCCGCCTCCTCCTCCTCCTCCTCCTTCTCTCCTCCTCCTCCTCCTCCTCCTCCCCTCCTCCTCCTCCTCCTCCTCCTCCTCCTCCTCCTCCTCCTCCTCCTCCTCCTCCTCCTCCTCCTCCTCCTCCTCCTCCTCCTCCTCCTCCTCCTCCTCCCTCCTCCTCCTCCTCCTCCTCCTCCTCCTTCCTCCTCCTCCTCCTCCTCCTCCTCCTCCTCCTCCTCCTCCTCCTCCTCCTCCTCCTCCTCCTCCTCCTCCTCCCTCCTCCCCCCTCCTCCCCCCTCCTCCCCCCGGCGAGGCGCGCCTGGCGCGCCTCCTGCAGCCCGCCGCCGCCGCGCCGCCGCCTCCTCCTCCTCCTCCTCCTCCTCCTCCTCCTCCTCCTCCTCCTCCTCCTCCTCCTCCTCCTCCCCCCCTCGGCGAGGCGCGCCTGCCGCGCCTCCTGCAGCCGCCGCCCGAGCTCCACGCCCCGCTGCTCGGACAGCAGCGCGGCCGCGCGGTCGGCCTCTGCCGCCGCGGCGCCCCCCGCGCGGCGCGCGGGGCGCGGGGGGCTTCGCACGGGCGGCGGCCTCGCCGACGACGTCGGCGTCGGGGCGTCGAGGGCGTCGAGGGGGTCGAGGGGTCGAGGGCGTCGAGGGCGTCGAGGGCGTCGAGGGCGGTCGAGGGCGTGGAGGGCGTGGAGGGCGTGGAGGGCGTCCAGGGGGTCGAGGGGGTCACGGGGTCCAGGGGTCCAGGGGCCGAATGCTCCTCTTCGGCGGCGCCCCTCGCCCGCTCCGGGACGCCCCGGGCTCTCGGGGCTCCAGAAGCATCCAGGTGGGCGTCGTCTCTCGGGGGCGCGCAAGCACGGATTAGCGATCCATGGATCTGACGCGCGGTCGCCACAGCCATGGATCCGGGGGGGTGCCCTCGCCCAAATGCAGCCTGTGCCGCCTCGCTCGGCGGCGGAAGCCCGCGACTTCCGATGGACACGGGGCCCATCGCGAATCCACGCCCCCCGTTGTTTGTTCCCCAGTTCGCGGCAAATCCTCACCCCCTTTGATCCGTGCGTGCGATCGCCTGAGCCCGGGCCCCACTGGCCGACGCGCCGCCCCAAATGGGCCATGGAGGCTGCCCCCTGCGGGCTTCCACGGGCGTGCCCCCCACCCGGGGAGGTGGGGCGTGGGGATCGGGGCGGCGGGGATGCGGGGGGGTCCTCTCAAGGCCTCCAGGCACCCCTGGAGACATCCAGAGTCCGCCGCCGCCGTCGTCGTCGTCGTCGTCGTCGCCGTCGCCGTCGTCGTCGCCCTCGCCGTCGCGGTCGTCGCCGTCGTCGCCGCCGCCGTCGCCGTCGCCGTCGCCGTCGCCGTCGTCGTCGTAATCGTCGGGGAGGCCCGACGAGGCTCAAAGCTCCCAGGGGGGGCCCGTCCGAGGGGACATTCTCGTCACCCCGGCAGAGGATGAAGGCCCCGCCGACAGGGGCCAGCGACAGGGCTGCCGCCTCTCACGGAGCCTCGCACCGAGGGACCGGGCCTCGACCTCGCCGAGGCCGCGCGAAGCGTAATGAGGGCACGACAGGAAAGCAGCCGACCCCTGTCCCAGGCTTCTTGGGGTGGTCGAATGGACCAGACATTGGGGGCCCAATCCCGGGACACGGGATGGGGTGGGGGCGTGCATCCTCGCCAGGGGTGCACATCCGAGTAGCCCCCTTGTGCGGTGTATCTAAGGGTTCCCCCCTTCTTCGAGGATGGACAGAACCCCCTCTAGCAAAACGCGGTTGAGTGAAAACGACCTCGGGCCCAAACCTGGCGGGCGCAAGCCTGGGAAATTACGGCCGCGGCGCCCTCTCGAGAACCGAAAACGGACCATTCACGAATCGACGTGGCGGGGGTCCTGCCCCCCCCTCCCCCGATGTTTCTGAACGGCCGAGCTTTTCGGGCGGAGCTCTGGGACCCGCGGGGGCCGGGAAAAGACATCGGGGCCGAGAGCTGCCGACGCAGCACCAGGAAGGAGTATAACGCGCGGAGCAGGGGCGCCCAACGGCCGCGTGCCATAGTTATTGGTGCTCTCTCCCCCCCCGCCCCCGAGGAAACGAGGAGAGGAGGGTGAGATTGTCAGAGGGGCGCGACAGGCGTATGTTGCTCCCATCGCAGTGAAGGACGGCATCCCAGACATACTTTCGGGCACCCAGAAGAGTACCGAACAAGTGTAGAACGGGTATCGCCTGCCAAGGCCCGACACGTGAAAACTCGCCAACTTCGGTACTTTCTTGGTGCTCGATATTTTTCTGGTGACCAAGGGGCCCTGGGTCACACAAATAAATCCGCCGACCCTGTCGGCGTGTGCAAGGGGCTTCCTCGTCCGTTCCTCGCCGCCCCCCCTTCTTTCTTCCCCCTTCGGGGGGGGGTGGGGGAGGGGGTGGTGGAGGGGGTGGGTGGGTGGGTGGGGAGGGGGGGGGGGGCAGATTCGTTTTTCCTCGGGCGGCCTCGAAACATCGAAAACACTCCAAATGAGGTCCGAATGCCCAAGATGGCCCCCGAGACGGCCCAAGAGTGCCCCGAATCGCCCAAAGATCGGCCGAAGACGCCCAAGATAGCCGCAAGACCGTCCAAGCAGCCTCCAAGACGTCCCAGGCCCCCTCCAAGAGCACCCCCAAGAAGGGCCCAAGAGGCCACACTCATTACTTTTCCATCGGAAACTTACATTTCTAGCATATACGACGTTTCGGCCTTCACGCCGTCACAGACAGCTTCGTCTTCAGGGTCGGCGGCACCGGCCGTAAGGCCTTCGCAATACACACGAATAACAGGATTCCCCATATTTTTCTTTTATTTTCTGGGTTTTTGTCTCCCCCCACATTTTCCCATATTTTCTTGGGGATCGACGATTAATTGTGTCTGTGTGTTTTTCCCCTCCTGATAAGACAGGATGGAGCGTCATAACCGCAAGGGTAGGGCAGCACAGGGCGGGGTAGAGAATCAGCTCACGGAGCTGGTTCCGACGGGGTCTCCAAGCGGCGAGAGGCGCCCAGGCATCGAGGAGTGGGCCCAGCGGCGGGGCCGAACCTGGCTGCACGCAGCAAATCGCATACCCCTCCCTTCCCTGTTTCCCTATCCTGCCATTTCGTGCGGCCCGGGATCGGGGGACGAAAAAGGTTCAGACGAAGCCAGGGCGAGGATCAAATCGGGTGAGGACGAATCGAAAACCTCTGAGATCTGTCGGCTCTGGGGGACGTCTCGGGCGCCGCAGCCTTCTCGGACCGTTCCCGTGCCTTAGCGTGGCGACGAGAGAGAGCCTCCCAGGAAGCCCGAAAAGAGGAAAACGAGGGAAGGGTAGCGGTATGAGTACATGTTCTCCTATGGGAGATTGAGAAACTCGCCATCGCTCGGACGTCCCTTGCCCCTGCATTTTTCGGTCTCGTGCGCTTTTATTTCGCACGATGGCCCTATAGATGCCCCTCGATGGTCCTCGCCGCGGAAACAAAATACACACGCCCGAGCGATGCCAGGGGACGTTCGGCGGTGGACCACCCTTTCGTGAAGACGGCCTGGGTAGAGGGCCACATGCGAACCCTACCCCGACCCCCCACGATTTCTGAGGGGAAGGGTGGGGCTTACTTCGCTCGGGAGCTCCCGAACGAAGTGAACCCCACCCTCCCCCTCAGAAATCGTGGGGGGCAGGGGTAGGGTTTGCATGTGGCCCCCTACTGGGACCGAAACCGACGGACCTGGACCCGCAAAAATGGCGGCCGCGACGCCGCTCTCTCGCGAACCGAGAACGGCCAAGTTCGCTGATCGGCGCGTCGAGGTAGGAGGTCCATCAACCTCCGGGGCCTCAGAGGCGAGACCCCCGGCGCGACGCCTTCGCGGCGGCACTCCAGGGGCCGCGGCGGGGGGGCGCCCTGCTCCAGGGCTCCGGGCCGTCGCACTCTTGCACACGCCGAAAGACTGCCGCCCTCACTTGGCCCCGCTTTGGGGGGCCTCGCGCGGATGCGTCCGGCTCGAGAACTGCCTCGGGAAGGTGGAGCAAAGGGCTCTGCTAGGAGGCAGCTGAAACTTCCGCGGCAAGGTGGAACCGAAGGCTCCGTTAGGAGGCAGCTGCTGGGAGGTCCTCGTCGACAGGATCAAGGAGGATTGAGCCCCACTGGGGGCTGACGTGCCAGAGTAGGCCGGGGAAAGCGGGATTTAGCCAGATCAAATGGGACTTAGCCAGACTGGGCGGGATCAGGCCGGACTTCGGACCTGGGCAAAGTTGGAGATTGACCTCCCAAGAGCTGCACCCGACGGCTCTGGGCGTGATTCCCCAAGACATGCTGCAACCTACTCGTGGCGCCGGACCTCTTGTTGGTCGGCCCTCGGTGGTGGCCTGGAATCTGGACGCCCGAAATTTCAGCAGAGACCCCGGCATTTCTATAGGCATACCACGGCATGTTCGTCGAACCCAGACATGTTCTAAAAACAAACAGTGTTCTCGGAACATGAGCGCCGCTGTGTCAAAGCAAGGCAGACTCAGCCAGAAAGGCTCTTAGAACATGTCGCGCAAACCACAAAATGCTCTTAGAGCATCCTCTGGTGGGCCTATGAGCGAGCCAGGACGCTTCGCCACTGCTTGATCATCGGCCCTCCACAGCGCTGGGGGCCCCAGGGCGAGCGTTAGGTCGGGCATGTACCCCTACATGCGCATCTGGAAGGAACCATGACAAATATTTAAAGAATACTCCAACAAAGATCAAAAATGGTCAGCACATCGTCCCCCGACTGTTTGTAATATGCTTGAATATGCCTCAAAAGGTATGGAAAGGTGGGTGCGGAAACAGTGGGCACGATGCCCCACTGCAGCTGTTGTCCAGAACCGACCGCGGACACCGTGGGGGGCAGGCGGCCTCCTGTGTCTCAGACGGACCACGCCCGCGGCGGCGAGGACACCGCGCCCTGGTAGAACATTAGCCACCAGGAGCTGCTGCAGCAGATGAGCGCGCTCCACTACTCGCAAAGTAGCTACTGAAGGGGCCCAAGGACAAACAAATAAATGGACACAAATAACAGGATTCCCCATTTTTTCCGAGGCTTTATGGATTTCCGCCTTCTCCCCCACTACCCATATATTCCGACGACTAATTGCGTCTGTGTGTTTCTTTCCCTCCTGAACTACGTCAAGCTCGTGTCGTGCCGACTGCAGCGTTGGCTTCTGACACCGGGGTGATCTTTCAACCTGAACGATCGGCCGTTTCCGAAACGTCCAAGTCGTTCCACATCGAACGATTCTGAGTCGCCCGCGGCGTTCAACGTTGAACGCCGCCGGCGGGGTCGCCGCTGGTCGACACCACACGAAACTAATGGCCTGGATCCGCCGCGGGGGATCTACGATAAAGTACATCGAAGCAGGCATGTGTTTTGTTTCGGACGTTTGCGAGTAGGCACTTTGCGAGTAGTGGAACGCGCTCGGTGTGCTGCTGGGCAAGGTGCACACTGTTCCCGTACCCATGTCGTTCGTGCCGACATTAGAAGAAGAACCAACGGCGTGAGCATGAGCTTGTGGCGCTCCGCACGGATTTCTGGGATCTGCGCCAGATCTCCCCTCGCGAGCCAGGGCGGCGCTGGAGGCGCCAGTGATTCGAAGATCGGCCAGAGATTTCGGGGTATGCTTTGCGCTCGTCGTCGCCACCCTGGAAAAAACACCCTGCCCCAAGATCTCCCTCCCCGAAGTCTCGAGGAGCCTGCGTCTTTTGTCTTTTGGGAGTGCGCGTGTCTGTTCGTGACGCCACGTGCCCCGAGGCCCTGGCGTCGCCTCTTTTTGTCGAGTCGGGCGATGGCGCAGCACAGATCGTCGATCTGGCTCGAAACAGGCAGCAGGGAGCTGGGCTCTGGGGCTCCAATCGTGATTTGGCAACGTTTTTTTATTCGGCGTTTCGGCATTGGGCGGAAGGGGGGACGAGGGGGGGGTCTGGCTCCAGACTTCTGCTTAGCGCGGCTGTTTGCAACAGTGCGTCCATTATGGCGGAGACTCCACCTGCTCGAAACAGGTTCCAAAAACAACCCAAATCTACTCCAGGTGGGGGGGGGAGCGGGGGGGGCGAGGGCCCGCGCCGATCGGCAAAACAATGAATAAAACACTAACACTTTGTTGTCGAATCTGTTACATGTGTTTTGCGTGGTCGGAGTTGTCTGGACGCCCGACATGGGTACGGGAAGAATGGGCTCGACGTCCCAGCGCAACTGCTGTCCAAAGCCTACAGCGGCCGCTGCCGGGCAGGCGGGATTGTGTCTCGAGTGGGCAGCGTCCGCAGCGACGCCGACAGGGAGACCCCGCTCAAACTAAACTGAAACTGCTGTCAATCTTCGTATCTACTCTTTCCGTATCCTCCTCCTCCTCCTCCTCCTCCTCCTCCTCCGTTCCTCCTCCTAAAGGGGGTCCAGCTGAGAGGGGGTGGTGCAATAGATTTAAAACAATAGTATTGTAAATGTACTGCACCGGTGAATTCGATTGCCGTGTAATTGCAAGTCATGCGTTGCACCTCGAAAGTCCAGCAAGACGCTTGCGCCCCAGACTGTATTGCACGCCCCAAGTGTCTTGCCACCCCACAGAT
Organism: Prorocentrum cordatum; assembly: GCA_963575745.1. NCBI lineage: Eukaryota > Dinophyceae > Prorocentrales > Prorocentraceae > Prorocentrum > Prorocentrum cordatum. The sequence continues at coordinate 318,437 of CAUYUJ010014425.1, forward strand.
CTAGTGCACCAAATCTTGGATGCTCGTTCTGGGGACCTTCCTGGAGCCACTCGCTCCACTCGTGCGTCGAAGCTGTGGGTATCAAACTCCCCTGGGAACAGGTGAAGCACAGGCGGGCGGGTCGGGAGATCGTTTCGGCCGTTCCAAAGCGCTGTGCGTTTCAAAGACAGAGAAGGAAGGGCCTAAGTAAGAGGAAGGAACGGAAGGGATGAGGAGGAGCAGGAGGAGGAGGAGAGGGAGGAGGAG
>CAUYUJ010014425.1:321282-323782 GCA_963575745.1 Prorocentrum cordatum
TGCAAATATGCTTGCCGACCAGTTTGCGCGAATCTCTGGGATGCTGATCGGCTGGGCCTGCTCGCTGAGCAGGGCGGGGAGGTCGCCGCCAGCGCCAGCAGCGATGGCCGCCGTGGCGGCGCCGCCGGCAGCGGGCGCAGGCGCGCCGCCCTCGCCGCCGCCGCCGCTGCCGCCGCCGCTCGAGCTCGAGCCGCTGGTGCCCTGCTGCTGCTCCCCCTGGGCGTCCTTGGGCTCGCCGTCGGGGTCCCTCTTGACGCCCCGAGCCTCGGTGGTCTGGGCGTTCGCATTCGGATCCGACTTCGACTCCATCTCGGCCAGCTTGGCATTGAAGTAATCGATCTTCGCGGGGGCCCCGTCGGCCGCGTACCCCAGCATCATCAGATCCACAAAGCCGGCGGCCCACGCCTGAAACAAGGCAAGTAGGAGATGGGGGGGCGGAGAAGGATGGGGCGGGAGGGGGTGAGGGGGAGGAGGAGGAGGGGGAGATGAGATGGAGGAGGAGGAGTCCTGAGGAGGAGGAGGAGGAGGAGGAGGAGGAGGAGGAGGGAGAAGGAGGAGGGTGAGGATGAGGATGAGGAGGAGGAGGGGGCTGGGGGGAGGGGGTGGGATCGGGGAAGGGATGAAGGGGGGAAGGGGGAAAGGGGCGGAGGATAGAGAAGGAGGAGGCGGACAGGGAGGAGGACTGAGGAGGATGAGGATAAGGAGGAGGAGGAGGCTGAGGAAGAGGAAGGAGGACGGCTGCCTCGGCAGAGCTGAAGTGCGCAAGATAATCCGATGCGCTCCTCAGGTTGGCGTAAATCATATTCAGGACGTGGCCGTAGTCCTTGGTGGTCATCATATCGGCCCCAGACGTGAAAGCACCAACGCACTCCTTCACGTAGTGGCATCTCAAACAAATGAACCTAGTGAGCTGGGAGGTCGTGTCGAAGACGTGCTTGGAAGCCTTGTCCACGGGGACAGGGACGCCGCCGTTGCCAGACCCGAGCGCGATGTTCCCGACCGCGGTGCCGAACTGGGCGAATGCTGGAGGGAAGGCGGACCACACCTCCTGCAAGCTAGGCGGAGTAAGCAGAGGAGGGAGGCGGGGGATGGCTTCCGCCAGCCAGCCAGACCTCCTCAGGCCCCTCCTCCTTCTCCAGCACCTCCTCCGAGGACCCTCCGAGACCTCCTCCTCCTCCTCTCCTCCCACTCCTCCTCCGCCTCCCCCTCTCCTCTCCTCCTCCTCCTCCTCCTCGCCCTCCTCCTCCTCCTCCTCCTCCTCCTCCTCCTCATTGGGCTCCTCGGTGATGCGGCTCACGACCACCGTCAGCACGCGCTCGTCATCGTTGGCTGAAGTCGGCGCCCGGGCGATGGCGCGCTGGAACTCCTGGAACTGCGTCGCGATCTTCGACTGGAGGTCCCTGTAGGCAGGCTGCATCGCCACGGGGAGGGGGCAGTCCTTGGGGATGTTCGTCTTCACGAACGTCACGATCTTGCGGACAAAGACGACGTCCTCGGCCATGGTGCGGATAGTCTTCTGGTCCGGGTTCTGCGATTGGGCGAGTACCGAGCCAGCGCCGCGGCCGCCATCATAGTCATCGTAGTCGTCCTCGCGGGCAAGCCTCCTCAAGATGGCGTCGGTGACGTCGGTGCTCGTGGCGTGCTCGAATACCTCCACCGCAGACGATGCACGAAGAGCCGCACTATGCGACCTCACAATCATCTCGCGGAGCTCCTTGCGCACCTTGGACCACGCAGTGTTGACAACGCCGCCGCCAGCCAAAGACGGGAGCGAACCTGTCAGTGCGAACGCACACCCGAGGTACAGGCCGCGCTTGACGTCGGCGATGCGAATGGCGGCTGGGTCAAGCAGCTGGAGAGGCGCTGTGATCACGGCGACGAGGTCGTCGGCCCAGTACTTATCCCTCGACGACGCCGTGGCCAGGCTGAGGACTTCGTCCGGCATGGGGGGCGGCACCGCCGCGGCCTTCTTTGACGAGGCCTTCTTGGGGGCCTTCTTGGGTTTGGCCTTGGACTTAGCCTTGGGCTTCGCGTAGATGACGCTTCCGCCCATGGGGCAGCACAGCGCGGCCTCGATGAACTTCTTGTGGGAAGGTTGAGTCAAGACCCAGTGTCTGCAGACGCAGGCGCCCTCCTCGGACTCAGCCCCCGACCACGGCACCGCGAACTTCATCATCTCCATCGTGAGCATGCCCAGCATCTCTGGCTCCATCGTGCCAGCGAAGTTGTTCTCAATGGTGGAAATGCAGCAATGCAACAGGTCAGATATGATCTGGTTGTTCAGCCCCGGGCGCATGAAGTCGACGCCAGAGTCGCCGCCGACCAAGGCGAGCCAGTCGTCCCTGCCCACCGACCATTGGACCATTCGAAGCGCACATGACACATGAGGGAGTGAGGGAGGGAGGGATGCGGGGGGGAGGGCCAGAGAGAGAGCGAGGGGAAGGGGGAGGGGGGGGGAACCAGGGAACCAGGAACCCAGGGAAGGACAACACAGGGAGGA
>CAUYUJ010014425.1:328782-393782 GCA_963575745.1 Prorocentrum cordatum
GCGCCTTGATGGTGCGTTTGTGCTGGAGCCACGTGAAGCGGCGCACCCGATGCGCAGGCACCCCGTGGTCAGCGGCATCCACGAGGACGCTCCGCGCGACGTGCAGATCTGGGGCGGAGGCGGGCGCGGGTCGGACGGACGACGGCGTGAGAGCCACGAGGGCAAGGGCAAGGGGGGGTGCGGAGGGGAGGGCGCGGAGGCAGAGGTGGTCGACGAGGAGAGGATGGGGGAAGACAGGAAGACATGGCAGGGGGGGCGAGCGGCGAGGGGAAAGCGGACGATAAGTGAAGAGAGGAAGGAGGAAGAGAAGAGGAGGAGGCATGATGTGATTTGCAAGCAGCGCTACCCGCCTCCAAGAACGTTGGTCAGGGGCTGCACAGGAAACTCTTTGACGTTTTCGTGCAAGATACCAGCCTCCTGTAACAAGCGCCTCTGCGCGCACCACGTGTAGAAGGGCACGGATGTAGCACCGACCGCTCCATGTCGAGCGTTCTGCTGGGGGCTCCAGTCGGGACATGGCGTCCCAGCGCAATGCAATGTTGCTCGCGTACACCGACACTGCCTATCGTGCGTGGTGCAGTGTGCAGTATCTGTCACGAACTTGGGCGACATAGCGAACTCCTCAAAGGCTCCCGGCATCATCTCACCGCATCGCGTGCGGATGTCATGCTGGACGGAGGGGTTCACGAAGTTGACGATGTCAGCAAACACGCAGCGCGGGCCATGTGGTAGAATGTGAAGTTCAGATCTGGCTTCAGCATCGATCTCGCAAGCCCACAGCACGGCGGGACAATGGTGGTCCAGGAGCTCAACATTGCCACTGCCGAAAGAATGCGCAAGCGCCTTGAACACCGACTGCGCGCACACCTCCACTGCGCCAATGCCACTGAACGCTGTTGACACTGTGACGTGTTTGACGGCCTCGCTCAGAGCATCGCATTCATCGTCAACGTTGTCCCCCAAGCAAGACAGACAGTGTTCTACCCAACGGGCCCCGTCGATCAGGCAACGCACAGGTCCTACATGCGTTGGGGTGCGCCGCGGCATCGTGACACGCGATGCGCATGGCGGAAGGCAACGCAGTGAAGCCTGCGTTGCTTGATACAAAAAATGCAGCAACAACGGTGTGTGTGATTAAGTGTGTTTATGTGATGTCATGTGATGCAGTAAACATAGCAGCAGTGTGAGTATGTAGGTTTCGGAGATACAGCATGGGTTGCACCAATAAGTGATGAGTCATGCGTAAGTGGTCGGCTGCAAAATATGATCGGGACCATCGCAAACAATGGCATGGGTACTCGTCGGAGCGAATGCGAGAGTAGCATTGCCATGACTTGGCGTGATACGATGAAAGTTTGAATGAACTACAAGGTTTCAAGGACTGTAAACAAAGGGAGTCCAGCGTGATCGAAGATGGTTGGCAGCATATCCAGGGTTCATGAGAACATACCCTGAACGTTCGGATACGCTCTGGAGCGATCTAGCTATCATCGCGAGCACTCTGACCAGATATCCGAACACTCTGGAGATGTGTCCGAACGATCTGGAGATGCTCCCGAACGCTCTGGAGATGCTCCCGAGCGCTCTGGAGACATCTCCGAGCACGCTGGAGAAGCTCCCGAGCGCTCTGGAGATGCTCCCAAGTGCTCTGGAGAGGCTCCCGAGCGCTCGGGATAGGCTACCGAGCGCTCTGGAGATGCTCCCAAGCGCTCTGGAGAGGACCACGAGTGCTCTGGAGAGACTCCCGAGCGCTCGGGAGAGGCTCCCGAGCGCTCGGGCGAGGCTCCCGAGCGCTCTGGAGAAGCTCCCGAGCGCTCAGGAGACGCTCCCGATCGCTCTGGAGAAGCTCTCGAGCGCTCTGGAGAGGCTCCCGAGCGCTCTGGAGGGGGTACCGAGCGCTCGGGAGATGCTCCCGAGATGCTGCCCGAGCGCTCTGGAGATGCTCCGAGCGCTCTGGAGATGCTTGCCCCGAGATGCTCCCGAGCGCCTGAGATGGATCTGTACCCGAGCGCTCTGGAGATGCTCCCGAGCGCTCTGGAGAGGCTCCCGAGCGCTCTGGAGAGGCTCCCGAGCGCTCTGGAGAGGCTCCCGAGCGCTCGGGAGAGGCTCCCGAGCGCTCTGGAGATGCTCCCGAGCGCCCTGGAGGTGACCCCGATCGCTCTGGAGATGCTCCCGAGCGCTCTGGAGATGCTCCCGAGCGCTCTGGAGATGCTCCCGAGCGATCTGGCGGTGTGCCCGAGCACTCTGGAGAAGCTCCCGAGCGCTCTGGGTGCGCTCCCGACCACTACAGAGATGATCACAAACGCTATGGAGTGGCTCCCGAGCGTGTTGGTGAGATCATACAGTCAATCTAGAAGCTGAGCGTGTTAACCATATTCAACATGCGTATGCTAACTATGTGGAGCAATATCTGAATCATCAGAGCTTGTGGTGCATCATATTGTGCACCCACGTGTTACAATATGAAAGCCCGCTCTGGTCAATAGTTGTTTCACATTGGGCTATCATGTGCAATCCTGGTGCCATCATGGGCATCTCTGACCACGGAGGGCGGTCGCCAAGAAGCCCTTTAAGATGCCCGCAGTGGGTGCCCGAAGATAAGCCCACAACAATTGAAGTGACGCAACTTGCTTTTGATGCAGCTTGAGCCTCCATTCGAATCCACCTTCGAGCACGATCGCTGCCCTCTTGTGGTCATCTTGATCTCGCTTGGGCCATCTTGTATCCATCTTGGACCACAGGAGGTGAAGCCCCCAACAGCAGGCACCAGGGATGCTCAAGGATTAGCCAAACGCAAGTGAATTGACTTCACGTGCTTTTTGTGCATCTTGAGCCTCAACTTGGGGCCATATTGGAGCACTTTCGGGGCCCTCTTCGGGCAGTCTTGGGCTCTCTTGAGCCATATTGTAGCCATAGTGGCACCGAGGAGGGTCACCCAGGAAGCCCCCGAGAAGCTGCCAGGATGCTCCGAAGAGAAGCCGAAAGCAAGTGGAGTGGCGCAACTTGCTTGTGGTTCATTATTGGCCTCTACTTGGGGCATCTCAAAGCTCCTCTTGCAGGTTTCAGAGAGGGGCTCGCACTGCAAAACATTCGGTGGCCCAGAGAAGCTTTCGAGATGGCACCGGCGCAACCCCAAGACGGTTCCCATCGGGCTTCTAAGAAGGCTCCAAGAGTGCCCAAACACTTGCTGCACTTAGGCACCAGCCCTACTAACGCTCGCTGCCAACGCCAACGCACATCTCTTATGCTGCTGAAGCTGCGCCACCCCAGATGCACATGCACGCCCGTGATCATGCACGCATGCGCTCATGTTGCAACAACCGCCCACGAGTTAATCATAGAGCGCACGCGTGAAACAACATACTCACACATGACACCATATATCTGCCGCGCTGCCACAACCTCGGGCGACCCCCAATGGGGCAAGGACAAGCAACCCAAGGGGCCCAAAGGCGCTCTGCTGCATGATGCCTCACGCCAGACGTCACGGAAGTCGGGGCACGGGGGGCCACAGCAGTAGCGCCAGCAGCAGAGAGCGATTGATGTAGCGTTGGTTCCTCCTCCTCCCCCGCCCGTCCATCTCCGTTGCCCACTCCGCCGCCCCCAGCGCAGCCGCTGCCTTTCTCGTCGTCAACCTCATCCCCTCATCCCCGTCCGCCCCCCCCTCCATTCGAATCCTCATCCCTCTCCGGGCACGTGCCCCCCCTGGCGCGGCGGCGGTGTCTGGCGCCTCGGGCCAAGGGGCCAAGGCCCCCGTCCGCCCTCGAGCGCAGCAGAGACAAATGGAGGAAGCAGGAGATGAAGAAACCTTAAATGAGTCAGCTCTATTAGATGAGGGCATGACGGCATGACGAAGGGGTGACTCGACGAGGTGGGCGAAGTGAGATCGCGAGGTAAGTGTCTTAGAGCAAGACCACGGCACGTCGCGTCTGCGTCGGCAGGCGCCGAAGGTGCAGGCGGAGGGAGAAGGGCCCCTTGGGCGCCCCCTGGTCTCGTGGCCCTGCTACTCCCTCATCCGCCTCTCGGTCACCCGCCGCCCTCGCGGCAAGGGAGGGGGGTGAAGGGGGGGGCGTGGAAGGAGGTGGCGCGGCCGAGCCTCTCAGGGCCTCTCGGGGCGGGCTGGCGGGCGGAGGGCGAAGCGGGGAATGGGGGGCGGGGGGTGGGGGGGGGCGCAAGCGGCACAAGCAATGCGTGTGACTGTAGGACAGGGCCCCTACTCCCCCCCCCCCCCATGAGTGCAACCCGAACGTTTCTGCTTGGAGGCCTGAGGCTGCCTGCGGCGATGATCCAGGGGTTCGGGTCAGCCCGCTCACTTAGTTCGATGCGCTTGGAGCGCCATTTCGGGATGATCCGGGGCGCATCCGACTTGAGTTGTCCGACCCCGGGGCCTTGCGCGAGGGCGAGAGGGGGCGATCAGTGGGCATGCTGCCACACGAAAGAGCGCACTCGCGCAGTGGGCCCCCGGGCGCCCCCCGCTTCGGCTGACGGGGCCCGAGACAGACCAGGATAGGAGAAGATGGCAGGGGTCCCCCATGCTGTTCCTGGTTCCTTTTTCCCCTTGGGTGCTTGGGCACCCTGATCTCGATTCTGCAGCCTGCAGCACAGCCGCCCGCAGGCTGCGAGCTCTGGGCCAACGCGCTCCGCGGGATCGCCGCCAAGGCGCGCCAGCCAGCTGCCGCTTGGCGAGGGGGGAACGAATGGAGGGGGAGGATGTCGGAGGCAGGCAGCCAGGCAGGCGTCGCGTCGCAAGCTCAAAGCTCCATGCAAACTCCATGCAACTAGACTCGTCAGGGCGAGCGGGCCAGAAGGTCAAGGAGGGTTGGAGGGGGCATCGGGACGAGGAGGAGAATGATGATGATGATGATGATGATGATGATGATGAAGAAGAGAAAGAGGATGTAGACGCTCGACGGGACGGCTATCTAGATGCCGACCCAGTGGGCGCACATGGGACACACGCTCTCAACGGGAAAAGGCAACCTTAAGCTGGCCGACTTCCCTGGCCAATCAGCAGGCGCCTCGGCGGTCTGCGCGAATTCTAACGCAGCCGCACAACACTCTGTATGAAACGCGGAGAGACACAAAGGGCACGCGCGCGTACCCGAGTCCAAGTTAGCACACCAATGACAAGGCAAGAGCGAGTCCGGCGAGAGATGGGCCTCCCACCTAGCCAAGAGAGCAACCATATCACTGGGAAGTTCTGGAGCGCGAGCCTTCGGAACCTTCATCATTCTGACGCCACAGTCAGGGTGCACTAATATTGGATTTCTAAACTGTCGAGGGGCGCACGGCCGATGGCCATCGCCGACCGTCCAACTTGAGACGGAGAAAACCACCCTGCCCTCATCTATGCGCACAAGCTGCCCAGTGACCGTCGCAGACTCGACCCAGCCGATGCACGCCACGCGCTGGTAGTCGCGGCCGTCATCATCAACTTGGGGAGGGGCGGGGCGGGCGCGGGCAGGCAAGGGCGGGCAGGTGGTGCGTGTTTTGGTTTGACGACAATCAACGGGGGGCCTGACTTATCACCCTGCCCTGGGACCCTGACTCCCCTGACCCCTCTTACCTCTTATCTGCCATGTCCTGTTTAACTTTTTCTCCCCATCTGATCGCCGTCTGTAAACTCCAACATGGATAGGTTCTGACCTCTGCCTCGCTCGAGTCCCGCGAGGGGATGAGCGTCAACTGCAAGCTGGCGATCGGCAAGTACCCGGGCGCCGTCGCCTGGGCCGCTGGAGGCGCCGCGACGCCCGCCGCAGCCCAGCGGATCGATGGAGGGAGGGGTAGGAGGGCATGGGGGTGAGGGGGGCGGGCTTCAAGAGCTGGGGCCAGCGTGCCAGAAGAGAAGAGGGGCGAGCAGCGAGGATGGAGATCCGGAAGGCGCGGCGGGAGAGCGCGCTCTGCAGGAGCTGGAGGGGCAAAGTGGAAGGGCGGACGGGTGGGCGGCTCCGAAAGATCCGAACACGATTCAGTCAGGCATCAGAATGCAGTTTGCACCCGCGGCCCCCGTTGCAGGAGGATCAGGGGGAGGGGGGGGGGGGCCCGGGGCCGACGACGACGAGGGCGTGCGCCTGGCGGAAGGTGGGGCGCGAAGCTCAGCGAGGTCGAAGAGGAAGAAGGAGGAGGAGGACGAGGAGGAGGAGGCGGAGGAGGAAGAGCAGGCCGGGCAGGAGGGGGAGGAAGGAGGAGGAGGAGGAGGAGGAGGAGGAGGAGGAGAAGACACATGGAGAATATTGGAATGGATTGGGCTCGGACGTTCCCCCACGGCCCCCACGGCCCCCCGGCCCCCCCGACGCCGTCGACCCGAGGGTGCCGAAGGCGGAGGGGGGGGCGTCGCCAGCAGACCGATGCCATCCAGACCAGAGCGCTCCGAAATCGTCGCCCACTCCAGAAGGTGCGGCTGGGGCTGCGGCGGCAGCGGGGGGCATGGGCGCAGGCAAGCCGAGGTCCTCCGAAGCCTCGTGCAACACTGCGGCGATGCCGACGCCCAGCGCCTCCTGGTGCGCGGCGTCCGGGCCCGCTGACTCCTGCCCGTCGCCGGCGACGCCGAACATGTTGGCGTAGACCTTGCAAGCGCATGGAGAGAGAGAGAGAGAGAGAGAGAGAGAGAGAGAGAGAGAGAGAGAGAGAGAGAGAGAGAGCGGATCAGGGGGGGGGGAGAGCGAGAGAGAGAGAGAGAGAGAGAGAGAGAGGGGAGACAGGGAGTTCTCTCTGTGGTTCTGGGCAGGCGGGTTGAGGCCGGACAATTTGGGCATCAGTGTCGGTGCCCAAATTGTCCGGGGGCGCCTGCGCGCCTGCGTGCCAGCGCTTGGAGACCTGACGAGACTGAGAGAGAGAGATGAGAGAGAGAGAGAGAGAGAGAGAGAGAGAGCAAGAGGGCGAGCAAGGGAGAGAGCGAGAGAGAGAGAGAGAGAGAGAGAGAGAGAGAGAGAGAGGCGGAGATGGGGGGAGAGAGGGAGAGAGATAAAGAGAGAGAATCACTTAGAACACAGAGCACGAGAGAAACATATACAGATCGATACAAAGAAAGCAACAAACAAGGAGTCAGCGAGAGGGTGGAGAGGGAGAGAGGAAGCAAGAGAGAGAGAGAGAGAGAGAAACAAAAAGGAAAGAGCTGGGCCTCATCAAATAGTCTGTCGAAGTCAGTTTCACCGAGAGAATGGGCAGCTGCAGCTCCAGCGGCGACGTCGGCCATCTCAGCGGCGCAGGCCGCCTCTGCATCTGGAAGGTCAGCGGGCTCGCCAACGTCATCCTGGATCAGGTCTGCCTCCAGCTCTGCCAGCATGTCGTCGTCGGTCTCGTCGCCGCCGCCGTCCTGGCCGCTGGGGGGGGGGCGCAAGGCTTGGGTGGGATACAGCCGCCTCTCCTCGCCCGCGCCACACCTACGTCCCTACGTCTGCCGCTTCACCCCTCTTCACTCCTTCCCTCCTCCTCCTCATCATCTACTCCTCCTCCTCCTTCTCCTGGCATCCTCCTCCTGTAAGCTGTCCTCCACGGGGTCACGCCGACGTCTCTTGGCGCCGTGGTCACCGTCGTGGCCACCGCCTTCGTCAGCAGCGCCGGCCAGAGCTGGCTTGGGCGCCCTGGGAGGACGCACTCCCTCGACACGAGGAGCCCTTCTGGAGGACATCACAATCAGATCCACCATAGTAGCAACGTCAAGCTTCATGTCCCCGATCGAAGGGGGAGCAGCTGGGACCCCATCTGCGCGAGGCTCGGCGCACATCAGAGAGGCAAGTGAAAGGTCGACAGAGCCACCATCCCTGCACTGCGCCGCAAATCTCCTGAATAAGTCTGGTGACGACATTGAGCAGAGCGGGGCAGAGATCGTCACGCGGGCAATCGTGCCCTCCGCTGGCGGCTGTATTGTGCACTTCACAAATAAGCCCACGTATCCGTGCGTGCCCACGCATGTCCACGCTGTGAGCTGGTCGCCATCGTCCTCCTCCCCCCCGAACATAAGGACGCTGCCCTCGTGCTGGTCTCGCTTCTTCGCGTTCCAATACCTGGGGGGAGGGAGGGCCGGGGGGGGAGGTCGTCGGCGGCCGTCGGACTCCCCGGGGGCCGCGCGGGCGGGGCGGCGGGGGCAGTTGACCCGAGGGTGCCATAATAGGTTGTACGACGATACCCATTTCGCCTCCTCGACGTCGCCGACACCGAGGATAGCCTTGTCAACTCTCACCCTCACGTCGTCGAAGTGTTCTGGGGGCGGCGTCCAGCGATCAGGGGTTGCGAGCACGCTGTTGACTCCGCTGGCGTGCGCCATGGAGTCCCGCACCATGGCTTCCACGTGGGGTGCAATCTCGCTCCACTTCATGTGACGGCTCTGCCTGCTCCCAAGGCCCAGCTCCTTGCGGAGCCCCACGCGTGCATCTAATAATCCCATGCCGATCCGCGGGGCTCGGTCGCAGCACACCTGTGGAGAGGGGCTGGCAGAAGGCAGCCAGGGGGATAAACAACCTGGGCAAAGCGATCAGGGGCAGCGGAGCGGGGGGGAACTGACAAAACCCAAGGCCCCTTCCCCCCGCACCTGGATGACGTTGTTGATGCCTTCAATTTCCTGGGTGTCACCCTTCCAGCTCTGGCCTACCATGTGAATGGGTGCCCATAAGGAAGCGCTCAGCTTGCCGCTAAGCATGCACTCTCGCAGCTCGGGTTCGAACAGCGCCTTGATTTTGGCGGCAGTTCGATGCAGGGCCCTACTATCTGACTCGACCAGCGTGCGCGCTATGTCTTTGCGTAGCTCATGTGGCACTGCGGCGGGCTCCATGGCGAGACAAAGTAACCTCTGGGGGAAAGTCTTCGACGGGCTGACAATTCTCATCGTGAACATGCCATGCACTTTAAGAACGCCCCTGCGAATAAGACCAACTGACCTAGGTGCGAGATCAGGGAACTCGTCAAGTATGTCGCTCCACTTGCTGTTGTCCAGAAGTGACTCGATCTCTGTGCTGATCCTGTCGGCACCACCAAATGCAACCTGAGCGACGCTCTGAAGGTCTCCGGGGGCTCTCTTCTGCTGGACGAAGTGTAAGAAATGATGCAGTGGCTCACATAACCTCATCGATATCTTCAGAACCATCCAGAAACGGCGATCGGCGATCGCTCGGATCCCGTCCTTCGCCCACTTCCCGAGTTTCTCATCGTATGCACCTTTGTCTTCCACGTGGATTTCGTTCGTGCCATCAACAACTGGGGCTGGGGCGCCTGGGCCGTCGCTCTGCCTGTTTGTTCTGTGTGCGAATCCGCCACCGCATGCGCGGACGACAACGGCGCGCTAGCGCCGCTATCTGTTCAACCACGCGCTGCCCGGGCGCCCCAGATCAGATGACATCCACGCCCCTCCCCCACGCCAGAGGCTTAGGGCCCCAGGGCGACCCGAGGGCCTAACCTTTCCAGGGCCCCCCCCCCCCCACGAGCGGCGACGGCGCAAGAGCGGCGGTCCAAGAGAGAGCGAGAGCCCCACCATTGCACCACTGCCACCATTGCAGGGCCCCCGAAGAGGCCCGAGATTCTCGAGACGGCCCGAAGACGCGCGAGAGAGCAGGGACCGCGACTCGAGGCCCCCACGCGACTGCAGTTATACAGTTAGACGGGCCGTTAGAGCAGAGAGCCCGAAGGCCCCCCGGGCCCCTCGGCCCAGCGGGCCAGGGGAAGGCGGCGCGGCGCGCCAGAAGTAACGAGAGTCTTGACTCTTGACGAGCGCTCCTCCTCTCCTCTCTCCTTCTCCTCTCCCTTGTTCAAGGACTCTCCTTGAGATCCCCTCATCCTGCCTCGTTCTCCTCAGTTCTCCTCATTCTTTTGTTGTCCTTGTTCCTCCTCCGCCTCGCCTAATCAATCCTCGCCCCCTCCTCCCCTAGTCCATCATCATCCTCCCCCCCTCTTCCCCTCTCTCCCTCTCTCTCCCCTCCTCCGCCTCGCCTAAGGAGCCTGACCTAACCAAATCATTCAATTGCTGCCACCCAGGGCCCGGGACCCATGGGCCCAGGGGCCCAGATAGTTGGCGCGGCGGCGCGACTTGCCGCAGGTAGTTCGATACTTGCTTGAAAACGGCAACGAGCTGCGATGGATTGCTGTTGGCGAGAAACCGCTCGCAATCCCGAATGGACCCCCATCGCCCTGAGAGAGGCTTGGGCGGCACGCGCGTGCACCCCGAGGATGCCGCCGCGGGCGTGCCAAACATACCTGACCAAGTTGTCAGAATATCAACCGCCTCCGACCGCCATAGATGCATGACCTGGCACGACGATGAGACGGGCGCGCTTCAGAAGCACCAGATGGAAGAGGAGGATATAGGCATCAGCGTCGGCAGCATCAGAAGGAAAAAGGGAGAGGAGGGTGAAAGCGACGAGGGCGAGGAGGAGGAGGAGGAGGAGGGGGAGGAGGAGGAGGAGGAGGAGGAGGGGGAGGAGGAGGAGGAGGAGGAGGCGGATGCGGGGAGGAGGGGGGACAGGCGGGGATTGGAGGGGGACGAGAAGAAGGCGGAAGGGAGAAGGAGGAGGAGGGCTCCCCCCACCTTCGCGATGCTCGACCAATAGAAATATTCGCAGTCAAATTGACGCAACACCCAGTCCATATACTTGAGGACAGCCTTGATCATCAACGAATACTGATGTGCATAGCAGTTCGAATCGAAAAGGACAGTGCTAGGCTCATCGCTCAGCTTTGTCAGCATGAGCTTTCTGGCATATACCTCATCCCCGCCACCGTCGGAGCAGCACGTCCAAACTTGAAGGCATCGCTGGTGCCTCTGCCGCCGTCTCTCAGCATCACTAGCAACAACAATTGCTTGTGACTCAGGGAGGAGGGCGAGGGCGTCGGCGGCGGTGGCGCTCCCGAGCGGCTCGCCCGGCTCCTGGTCGACGATGGCGTCGGCGGCGTCGGCGCCGTCGAGGATGCAGCCCTGCGCGGCCAGGCGCAGGGCGGCGGCGACGGACAATGGGACGAGCAGAGGGAATGGACGAAGCAAGAGCACGCGATCAACGCGGCTGTGATCGATGGCACATCGATGGGATAGCTCAGGATAGCTCAGCTAGCTCCGCCTCTTCTCCAAGACCCCATCGGGCCCTCCCCGGGCCCCGTCTTCCTTCCTCCCCTCCACCGCCATCCACCCCCACTCATCCCTCCTCTGGAGCAAGAGCGGCCCCCCCCCGCAGGCCGCCTGCTCCTGAGCCGCCAGCGCCGGCGCGGCTGGCTCGGACCTGCGGCGGGGCGGGGTGAGAGGCGGGAAGGGGGAGGGGGGCGGGGGGGGAACGGCGAACAACCTGCGCCGGGCCGACGCCCCCGTTCGACTCGCGGGCGCCGAGTTCGGCCCGATCCCCCGGCCCCAGGCAAGGGGCAAGAGACAAGAGGGGCTGATGAAGAGGGTAAAGGGGAGGGGGGAGGAGGCGGAGGAGGAGGAAGAGGAGGAGGAGGAGGAGGAGGAGGGGAAGGAGGAGTTGGAGGAGGAGGCGAGCAGGAACGAAAGCAGAGAGGGGGGAGGGCGGAGGCGGCGGCTGGAGGCGAGGACGGCGGCGGGGGGGGCGCCAAGCGACCAACACAGCGCTGGGACGTCGGAGCCAGATCGCGTGTCGAGGCCCAGCGACGCCATCTGCTTGCGCAGCATGGAAAGCATCGCTGTCCCCGACGTTGCGCTGACGACCTGGAGATCTCCCAACATCTTCCGTGTCTGCACACAAGGTTCTATGTCGGCGTCCCAATTGTCGGTTGCGAGTATTGGCGTCACAACAAATCTGGTCTCCAATTCCAAGACGTGAAGCTTTTGCTTTTGCCAAACCTGGTGGAGGGGGGGCAACAAACGCGCACGGACACGGGATGCCAAAGCGGACTTCTGGAGGGGAGGGGAGGGGGGGGAGGGGGAGGAGGAGGAGGAGGCTGAGGAGGAGGAGGAGGAGGAGGAGGGGGGAAGGAGATGGAGAGGAGAGGAGGAGGAGGAGGAGGAGGAGGAGGAGGAGGCCCCTCCGACTCCTCCCCCTCCCTCCTCCACCTTATGTTTCTCCGCCCCTATTCCCCCTATTCCTCCCTTCTCCCGTCTCAGTTCCCACGACACTTTGGTGCGCCCCGTATCACATGGCCTGCGTGTTTGTGGCGTCCCCTCTGATGGAGTTGACGACGACGGACCACCCGCGCTTGGACGGGTCAGACACAACATGGTCTTGATAACACAATTCTTGGTATATGTCAGCGTAGCCCTGCCTGAGGAATCGCTTCATTGATGCGATTCGTGCAGCCCGTAATTTCACTTCCCATTTGCATACAGTCGTATCTGATATGTCCATGCTCATCACGAACCCCATGGCCCGAGCAGGAGAATTCGCAAGCACCCGTCTCGCAGCAAGAGTAAAGCCACCGTGGGGAGTGAAGTACCGCCCATCGTTCTTGCGAGCAGGCACAGGCCGAGCATCTCGTAGCGCCTTGCGCGCTTCCTCTGACTTCTCAAAACGGGCGCGCATCCTTCTCTCCGCCTGCCTCGACGCCTTCAAAGACGTCCGCAAAGCACAGTTCTCACCTACAACCTTGGCCAACTGCGCTTCTAACACGGTGATCCGAGCAGTGGCGGCGTCAAAAGCAGCTGGCGGCGCAAGATGCTCAGCAGGCGCAGCAACCACGATTGCTCTGCCAGCGTCGGAGGCTGAGGCTGCAGCAGGGGCCGCGCCGCGGCTGCTGGATCGGGCCGGGGGCGGCGGCGGCGGCGGCGCTAGCCCCGCACTCCTGTGCAGCTCGGCTATCGCGCGCCGCCAGGAGTCAAGCGACCTGGCAGCGCACCCGCTATGCTGCAAGCAAGCGGTGAAGCAATCCAAATCAAAAAGCGCCTCGCCACCACCTTCGCCGATCCAATACGGTTGGATCGGCCGCCAGCTGGACATGCGCGTCCTGGCCAGGGACGTCGAAAACAGTGGGTCGGCCCCTTCCCTTGTGCAACTTATCCCATCCTAGCTCCACCTCCTCCGCTCTCCGTTTCCCTCCCAGCCTCCCCCCTTCCGCTCTCCCCACCCCTGCTGCCCCTTCCCGGGATGTCCAGGGGCCCAGAGGGGGTCAGGTTTGGCATCGAGGCTGTAGGGCTTAGAGTTTTTAGGGGTTACGGCCCAGGGTATCTGGTTATCTTGTCGCAACGTCTGTCCGACACGGCCGCCTGCCCCTCTGAACAGGAGCGAGGATGAGGAGAGACGGAGGAGGGGAAGGGAACAAAGGAGGGGTGATGAGCAGGACGGGACGGTGGGAACAATGGAGGGGCGATGAGAAGGAAGGGTAGAGGAGCAAAGGAGGAAGACGAGCAGAGGCGGCAACAGCGGCTGCAGCGACGTTCGACGCCGAGTCCTGGACACCTTCGAAGGCAACTCGACGCCAAGTTTGCACAGCATGCTGTGCAGGTCGGGGCCCGTGAACAACAGCGTCTCGCCGCGCAACCGCACGTGCCCACGGGCTGCAGAGAAAAAGCGGTGGGTCTCGTAATCCATGGCTCTCTGCTGCGGGCGCCCCGGGAGTGGCGGAGGCAGGGTTTGAGGAAATCCGACGGCAGCGGAAGCGACCGCACTGACGTCGCATTCTCCCTCCCTGCCTCCGCATCCTGTTCCTCATCGCTTCCTCGTCACTCTTCATACTCACCCGTCTCCACCGCGTGAGCACCATCATCATCATCATCATCATCATCATCAGCAGCAGCAGCATCATCATCATACTTGCTTTCATTCCCGTTCGCTGCACTTTCCAAGCTTGCTCCCTCTGCTCTTCCATCGCCGCCTCGTCGACGCAGATCAAGTTTTTCTCCATGCTCATCGCCAGCATCGTCGTCCACCCTTCCTTGTCGTCCGTCCGTCCTCCTTTCCTACTTATCCTTACTTAACCTCAGTATCATCATCGTGTTCCTCCTCCTCCTTGTCATTATCATCCTCATCCTCCTCTTCCTTCCTTCTCCTCCTCCTCTTGCGTTTCCCTCTCCTCCCCCTTCCCCCTCATCCGAGGAAATCCTCGTTCGGATTCCACATCGGCCCCGTTCCCTGTGATGCGAAGCGGAGAGGTTGAAGGAAGAGGAAGAGATGAAGACAGACAAGGGGGATGATACAGATACGCATAACACTGGTTGTTTGCAAACGAATGCATCCGCCACCGTGCCCTGCGGCACGGAGTGGGCGCGTTCTCATGCACGGGCAGTCGGACGCATTCGTAACCCGTGACGTTCGCACGTCGCTACACCAAGCGGTTGAACAGCCGCCGCCCAGGCACCAAACGGAAAGAGAAAACGGCACGGCGGAATGCATGGCAACGCCCGAAGTGACGGATCGATGCATCTGATTCCACGTGGCGCGGGACAACGTTAGGTCAAACGTTGAATCCGCACGGTTGCGAACCAAGAAACACCATTCAACCGTAATGTTAATTCCCTGATTTTGTGAAGTCCGAAACAACATCGAAGATGATTTCGCTAACCCCAAAAATCGCTAACCCGTGGTTCTGTTAAACGCACGTGTCCCCAAATCTGAAAATCCTAAGAGCGAAAGTCTGACATACGTCGAGAGGGCGACAGTAACAACGCTTATGTGTGATATACAGACGAGGGGAACACGCAGCTTTGGAGTAGCCGAAACGAACTCCCGACCAACCCGCCCGTGCTTCAGCTTACCCACAGGGAGTTTGATACCCATCGAAGCTGCGTCGAATGTCAGTCGAGTTTGGTCGACCCTGAGTCGAACCTGAGTCGAACCTGAGTGGAACTCGAGTCGAACCTGAGTCGAACTGGAGTCGAACTGGGGTCGAACAGATCCATTAGGTGGCCCCCAGGAAGGCCCCCGAAACGAGCATCGAACAAATCTATTGCACCGCCCCCTTGTCGCTGGACCCCTCTCGGGTCAACCCGACTGGGGGGCCCCGAGCCTTCGGGACCCCTTCGCCTCACGGCGCGCTCCCTTTTTCTGCGCGCGAGCACCGCCCCCCGGGCGCGGCCCCGCCGTACGGGTGGCCCGCGCCACGGCGAGCCTGCACACGGTCAGGGCCGGGTCGGGCGTGTCCCCCTACCGGCGACTTTTGGGCGAAAATCAAACATGCTCCCAAATAGTTAAACATATATTTAAACATAGTCGAAAAATCATCATCGAAAAATCGTCCTCCGACTATTTTGTTGACTCTCTTTGGGCGAAACTCAAGCAATCATCAAAACATGCTCCCTAGTAGTCAAACAGATGTTTCAACATCGTAAAAAATCAGAATCGAAACACCGTCCTCCGTCGGCTCTCTTTGAATATTCCTCCTGTAGGGGGACGTGCCCGACTTAAGGCTAGGGGGCGTCTTCGGCAGAACGATGAAAGCAACTCGGCCCGATGAAAGGACCACTGAGCCAGACTAACGTGGATCGGGCAACGCATTGACTCATGAAAGCGGATCTTGGCCCCCCCTTGGGCCATGACCAACTTGAAGGGGAACTGGGACACACAAATAAATACACACAAATAAAAATATCCGTAATATTTTCCCATATTTTCTGGGTTTTTGTCTTCCCCCCCCACTTCCTATATTTTCCCATATTTTTGGGGGAATCGCCGATGAATTGTGTCTGTGTGTTTTTTCCCCTCCTGAATCTTGGCTCCCTCGGGCCATGACAAGCTCGTGACCCGAGGTAGTGCTCTGTTTTCTTTCGGCCTGCGGGTGCCCTCGCCAGGCCCTTGGATCGTCAAACAGTCATCGAGGACGAAAGCAAACGCCCAAAACTACTCTGGCGCGACACGGTACTCCAGATTTCGTAATAAAGGGAGGGGGGTCTCATTTCGGGGGGGGGTCTCCTCCAGGCTATCTTCGAGGGCCTGGGGGGGTCTGGGGACGATGTTCTGGAGGGTTCTCCCACGGGGTCTGAAATGGCCTGTCTTGGAGGGTCCAGACCCCCTCCCTTTTATTACGAAATCTGGAGTATCCATGTCCCAATCCCCAGGCGTCGTTGTCGCGAGCCTTTCCTCCAGGCCTCCCGCCCCCAAGACCGGATCGACACGCCTCTGTTCGCAAGGCACAGCGTGCCGCAAGGGCCGTATCCCTGGTCGAGAACTGGCCTCATCTGGCCTCACCCCGCTTCATCTGGCCTCCTCCCGCTCGATGAGGCTTGATATCGCATCATCTGCAAAATCCAGGCTGACCCGGCTCAGTCGCCCCTTGCCCAGACACCCGACGTCATTACTCTGTCATGACGTGGGCCCCCAGACGTCCCGACCCTTTCTCCGAGACCGCGCTTCCATCACGAGTCGTTTTACCACGGTCCCCGGGCCCGGCGAGGGCCCCAGGAGGCCGAGAGTAGCCGAGCACCTGCTGCCGTGATGTGGTCATGACGCCAGGGGGTCTGGGCTTCGACCAGGGAGGCCGAATCCGGCTTGCACCTCCCAGGAATCGGAGCAGCGCGGGAGCGGTGGGACGACGGAAGAGGAGGAGGAGGGAGGAGGGAGAAGGAGGAGGAGGAGGAGGAGGAGGAGGAGGAGAAGGAGGACGAGGACGAGGACGAGGAGGAGGAGGAGGAGGAGGAGGAGGAGGAGGAGGAGGAGGAGGAGTTGTAGCTGGAGGAGGAGGAGGAGGAGGAGGAGGCCGGATAGCAGCGCCCGGGATCGGACCGCCCTATGTTTTTTTCGGTTTCGTGCGTGGTTTTTTCGCCAAATGATCAAGGATGCTCCTCGATGGTCCTCGCCGAAAGAAAAGTGCACACGTCCGAGCGATGCCAAGGGTTTGCACCTCCCAGGAACTGCATCCCAGCGCAACGGGATCGGCTCGCTCACTCGGCCTCCGCGGCCTGCCCGCCGGCCCCGACCTCCTCGAAGCTCAGCGGGCGGTGGTCCGACGTGAACAGCGCCTTCCGCAGCGCGCCGCCGCCGCCGCCCGCGCGCCACAGCCGCTCCAGCCGCGGCGCCGCGTCCGCGAGCTGATCGAAGAGGGCACATCGCGAGACACAGCATCGGGGGCGGCGGCAAGGGCCGCACCCCAGGGGGAAACCATACTCCAGATTTCCTAATACAGGGAGGGTGGTCTCCTTTTCGGGGGGGGGGGTCTCCTCCAGGCTATCTTCGAGGGCCTGGGGGGGTCTGGGGACGATGTTCTGGAGGGTTCTCCCACGGCGGGGGGTCTGAAATGGCCTGTCTTGGAGGGTCCAGACCCCCTCCCTTCTATTACGAAATCTGGAGTACACGTGATACATATGAAGGGGCCCCAGGACACACAAATAAATACACACAAATAAGAAGATGCCCCATATGTTCCTATATTTTCTGGGTTTTTGTCTTCCACCCCCCCATTTCCATGTTTTCCTATATTTTCTGGGGAATGGAGGATGAATTGTGTCTGTGTGTTTCTTTCCCTCCTGAACATAGCATCGGGGGCGGCGGCAAGGGCAAAACCCCAGGGGGAAACCATACACACGTCGGTCGGAAGAAGTAGATAAAAACATGAAGTAGGAAGGCGGATTAAGTTGATTTGGTCCAGGCCCCCCCAGAGAATAACAGAACACAGCCAAAGCGTGCCAATTCTTGAAGTAGGAAGGCGCTTGAAGTAGATTGGGATCTGGGAATCCAAAAATACCTACTTTCAACGATCGGCGTGTACACGTGTCTAGTGGCGCCGATGGCCGATGCGTGCAATTATATAGAAGAAGAAAAACGCCGTAAGTATGAACGATTGGCGCACCTCTCGGATTTCTTGGAGCTGCGCTGGACCCCCCCTCCCTGGCGCGCGGAGCGCGCCAAGGGCGGCGCCGGACGCACCGCCGGGGGGGGGGGCAGCGCGGATCCAAGAAATCCGCGCGGAGCGAAGAAACGTTCACGTTCATGGCTTCTTTCTTCGAAATCAATTAGTGCCCGCCCCTTTGCTGTATTCGCCCCGCCGGGCGAATTCGTGTAGTGCCCGCCCCCATCGCCGCCTCCGGCATGAGCGCTCAGAGGCCCGCGCGGACTTCTCGGGACGACGCGGGGCCCGTGACCCCTTCCACGGCGCGCTCATGAGCGCGACATGAAGGCGGCGCCGGAGACTCCACCAGGGGGGCCCAGCGCGGATGCAAGAGGTCCACGCGGACCTCCGAGAGTTCTGCTGCTCCCATCGCACTTAAAGACCGCATCGCCATTCGCCGGCCCAACGGGCCAGAGGCGTGCTAAGATCTCCGGCAACTGGTTAACAATATTTCTAAATCGCGCGCGCGGGGCGGCCCCTGGGAGTCCCCGGGCGAAACACAACCCGGGCAAGTCCCGGGAGGAGACCCCGGACCGGGCAATTTTTCGACACCCCTCACGAGGATCGTGGCCTCAGAGGGGGGAGCCGCAATCGACTACCCCCCGCCAAGGAGCCCCAAGAGATTCCCAAAAGGTCCCAAAGAGGCCCCCAAGAGGCCCTAAAGAGGGCTCCAGGGCCGGCGGAATGAGCGAAGCGATTCATAATTTCGAGCACCCAGACAGGTATCGAAACGGCGTCGAACGGGTATCGCCTCCCAGGGCGCGACACGTGAAAGCCCCTGCAGTTGCGGTACTTTCTTGGTGCTCGAAGTTCTTTCTGGTGCTCGAGGCTAAAAAGTAAGTTGGCACATCATAACCCGAGAGGTCAATGCTGATGCTGATGTTTGCTCTTCGAGGCTCCGCCGCCGCGCGCGCCAGCGCCGCGCGGCACGCCAGCAACTCGCGCCGCTCCGGCGCCGCGCCGCCCGGCGGCGGCCCAGCGGGAGGCCCCGGCCGCGGGGCGGCGGGCGCGGGGCAGGCCCGCGGCGGAGGGGGCGGCCGCGGGCGCGGCGCGGGCCCGGGGGCCTCTCGGCCACACGCAGGACGTGGCCCCGGGCTGAAGTGACCTCTGGTGCGGGGCCTACCGAACACTGCGTGCAGCGTGCCGCTACCATATGTAGGACGGGGGAGCCTCCTCCTCCTCCTCCTCCTCCTCCTCCTCCTCCTCCTCCTCCCTCTCCTACATATGGTAGTGGTGGTGGAGAAAGGGCCCATCACAGCGCGGCAGGAGCGGCAGCGGCCTGCCCCGCTTGGGCCTGGCCCCCACCCCCCGCGCCCCCCGAAGGCCGCGCACGAGGAGGTCACTCCGGCGAGGGGCCCCTCTTGCGCGTGGTAACCACGCCTCGCCCAGCGCGTGCAGGGCCCTGCCGAGGCCTTCGCTGGCGCGCCCGGCGTCGGCGCAGGCCCGCAGCAGCGGGAGCCGCGCCGCGGCGTCCGCGAAGACGCCCTCCGCGAAGGCGGAGAAGTCGCCGAAGTCGGCGGGCCCCCCCGCGCGGCACCGCCACCGCGGCCCCCGCTGCGGCTCCGCGGGGCCGCCCGCCCTCCGGGACAGCATGAAGTCGCCCGTCGCGCAGGGGTTGCTGCCGTGGGCGGTGGCGGCGGCGCGCCCTTCCTCTGAGTGAGCACCGTTGAAGCGAGCTCCATCCTCACCAGCGTGGGCCGGGCCCCACTGGCCGATGTACCCCCCTGATAAGGGGATAGGGGCTGGCCTCCTCGGGTTCCGAGGGGCAGGTCCCCGACTGGGGTGGTGAGACGGTGGGGCTCGAGGTGTGGCTGGGGATGGGGGCAGGGATCGGTCAAACGGTACTGACGGAGCCTCCGTGGGCACCACCGCGGTGAAGCCCTGCCAGAACGGGTCGGCGACGGTCAGGCGCTGGAAGTCGTCCGCGGAGACGTTGAAGTCCCCCGCGAGGACGACCTCGGCGGGGGCGCCCGCGTCCGTGGCGCCCGCCGCCGCTTCCAGCTCCTCGAGGATCCCCTTCAGAGGCTCAAGGTAAGCTAGGGGAACGAAAGAAATAGCATGAACATAGAAACTCGGACGTCCGTGCGGATTTCTGATATCCGCGCTGGACCCCATCCCTGGCGCGCGGAGCGCGCAGGCGCCGCCAGGGGGCCCAAGCGTCGATCCGAGAAATCCGCGCGGACCTCCGAGGTTTTATGTTTATGTCAGCCTTCGTTCTCCTGGTAAGCGACGTACGCCGCGCCGTCCGCGCTCTCGGGAGGGTGCAGGTGCACCGAGCACGCCACCAGCGCCGGACGCTCCTCCAGCCTCAGGTCGGGCATGTCCTCCGACATGCGGATTTGGGACGAAACACGTATAAAAAAGATGCCCCAGAATGCAACAAAAAGATCAACAATAGTCAACAAATCGTCCCCCCATTATTTGTTAGATTCTTTCCGAACGTTCCTCCTCCACAGACCCCCGACGTCATGATTTTTGTCATAACGTCGACCCTCAGAAGTCTCGACCCATTCCACGAGACAGGTTTCTCATCCTGAGTAGTTGTTTGACGCTCCCGGAGCCCGGCGAGGGCCCCCAATGGCCGAAAATAGTAAAACACTTGCCGTCCTGCTTTTGTTACGACGCGAGCATGTACGGGGAGGGACACGCCCGACTTCACTCCAGCCCTGGCGGCCCGCCGCGCCGCAGCAGCGCCGCCACGTGCTCGCGGGCCGCGAAGCCGCCCCCGCGGCGCAGGGGCACGCGCACCTCGCACCGCGCCACGGCCCCCACCGCCGGCCCCTGGAGCAGCAGCGCAACGCGGGAGTCCACGCGCACGCCGCGCCCGTCCACGCCATGAGGAAGCAAAAGCGCCATGCTCCAAAGCCCTTATTGATCGACCCCTCCCCGTACAAAACCGGACCCCCCTCCAAGTGCGACCTACTATTCCGGACCCCCCCCTTCGACGGGGCGCCTTAATGAACCCGACCCCCTATAGGGGGTCTGGTTTATTGAGGCTCTTTCTGTGGATGGCAGCTTTTTTTTTCTCTTTTTTTTCTTTAATATATATATATATATATATACACAAGCTTCAATCCACAGAAAACGCCCCCATGAACCGGACCCCCCCCAATTTCCCAAAAAGGCGCCCCCAGAAACCGGACCCTGGTGAAGGATTACTAGGGGATTTGGAGGAAACATGAACTTTTGGCGCTCCGCGCGGACTTCTTGGATCTGCGCGGGGCCCCCCCCCTGGATCGCGCCAGGGGCGGCGCCGGAGGCGCCGCCAGGGGGGGCCCAGCGCGGGTCCAAGAAGTCCGCGCAGAGCGCCACGAGTTTGTGCTCCTGGCGCCGTTCCTTCCTCGGCACGTGCTGGTCGCTCTCCAGGAGCCGCCCCGTGCCGCCAGGCGCAGAGCCGCCGAGCAGCGCCTCCCGCAGCGGCTCGTCGAACTCCTGGAGGGCCACGACGTCGTAGGACGCCGCCCAGCGGCGCAGCTCCTCCGCGCGGTACTGCACGCGCAGCGTGCGCAGCAGCTGGTCCCGCTCGGCGGCGCTGGTGCCCAGGGCCTGGAGGCAGGGCTGAACCTGAACGGTTTCTGTCCGTCTTCGCCTCGTTCTCGTGTTCCCTCGTTTCGTCTTCGATCCGCCGTGAACGCAAAACGGAATCGAAGCGAAAACAGCCGACGAAATCGCCAAACACACTGTTCAGGTCCACCCCTGCCTTGAGGCGGGGCACCCAGGGGCAAGCCTGCTGCGCACGTCGGGGAAACGTAAGACTCGGATTCGGGGGACGCTGGTTTGCTCGGCGGGGCCGACAGGAAAAGGACGCAACCCGGCCTGAACCTCTGACGAAGGCTCCTGCTGCAAGCATCCCAGGACAACCTGATCGTCAAGCCTCAGGGCGGGCCCGTCAGCAAGCACCGGCAATCCCGAGCTCCAGCGAACTTCCTGAAGCGTAGAGTTACCGA
The DNA here is from genome assembly GCA_963575745.1 of Prorocentrum cordatum. Lineage (NCBI taxonomy): Eukaryota > Dinophyceae > Prorocentrales > Prorocentraceae > Prorocentrum > Prorocentrum cordatum. The sequence goes on from CAUYUJ010014425.1 coordinate 350,415, forward strand.
CACCTCTACTCCCTCGATCTCTCCCAGGGTGCGTTCTGACCAGAAGTCCGACGACTAATCCCGCAGCGACGACGAGGGGCTCTCCAGAAAAAAACAGCAGTAGCTGTGCCCTTTCCGCTTCTAAGAACTCAAATCTATCGGTGGCAACTCAAGGGAGCATCCCCCGCCATCTTGCTGACTCTTGCGAACCGACGCGAACCGATGCGAGTCGACGCTAACCGACGCTGAATCGACGCTTCCTCATCGACTGCCAGACGGCATCGCACGCGAATGTACTCGGAAGACTGAATCCGGAGGATACGCAAAACTCCCATGAGTTGCTACCGAAGGGTCTTCTTACAACGCGTGGGTCGTTCAACCTTGAACGATCGGCGGTTTCTCGTTCGTCCATTCGTTGCACACTCGGCTCTGGGCCACTGGCGGCGTTCAACCTCGAACGCCCGCGGCGGGGTCGCTGCCGCGTCGGCCTACCGCACCTTCCCCTCGTCATCTGAGAACTCGAGCCTTACGTCTCCCCGAACATAGCTCCCCACCCTGTGCTGGTTCCAGCACCCGATCCTTTCGGGGGCGACGATGGGGGCGACTAGCCCACAGGAGAACAATAAATGTATCCAAGGGAGTCGATGGTCCATGACTTCGGCGAAGCTCCCGGGCGAATATGAATAATGCTCGCCACTGGGCTACAGTGTGGGCGCGGCCGGAAAAATCCCTCGCAAGAAACCCAACCCCGGCCGGAAACCCGCGCGCATTGGTGCACCCTAAAGGACACCCAAACGCAGCAGCCTTCCACGGCTGCGAGGAGTCGCCGCGCAGCGCGCGGAGCGAAGAAGCCCAGCATATACCCACACGAAAAACACATGGTTTCTTGATGCGCGCCCCCCACTGTGTTTCCAGACCCCCGACGTCATGATCTTCTCACAACGTCGACCCCCAGAGGTCTCGACCCATTCCATGGGACCAGCTTCTCATCCTGAGTCGTTTCTTGACGGCCCCGAGGCCCGGCAGAGGATCCCAGATGCCGAAAATTGTCAAAAACCTCCCGTCATGATTTTCCCGAGCTGGACATAAACGTTGTTTTTCGTGTTGCTTTCGTTTCGTGTGTTCGTCTTGCTGCACATGTTTTCCTGCACCCCCCCAACCACGAAACACAAAACACAGCCGAAATCCAGCAACAAACGGCGCTTCTGAGCCCAGCCCTGCGATTTGTTCCTTCCTCGAGGGGGTCTGGCTTCTCCCCAGCCTTAGAGACCTGGAAATGGGCACCAACACCAACACAGGGGGTTGCCTCCACAGGGGGAAGGTGATCCTAGATTTTGGTGTTGGTGGTGATATTTCGGCCACCTTGGAAGCCAGAATATTACCACCACCACCGAGATCGGGATCTCCTTCCCTCGGTGGAGGCACACCGCCGAAATTGGTGCTGGTGTCAACCTCTAGGCCTGCGACAGCCGTCGCGCCCGATCCTCCTTTTGACCACCCTCGCTTCCAAGAGATACCAAGCGATGCCAAACTGCGGCCTGTGCTGGTCAGGTCGCTTGACGAGGAGGCGCGTGGTATGACTTGGTTTTTCCTGGAAGCGAAAGCGGGGTAGGTAATTCACGCTCTGAAAAACAGTGCTTTTGAGTCCAGCCCTGCGATTTGTTCCTTCCTCGAGGGGGTCTGGCTTCTCCCCAGCCGTCGCGCCCCATCCTCCAGGGCCGGCCGCGGCCACCCGGCCCCGAGGCCGCCTCCGCGCCCGAGGGCTGCACCGCCGCCGCGGCCCCCCGCCGCGCCGCGGCCCCCGCGGCGGGCGCGGGCGCCGCGCGCGGGGCGGCGAGGCGCGGCCGCGGGGCCATCGCCCCCGATGGGGCCAGGCGTGGCCGAGCCCGGCTCGAGCCCTCCTGCTCCTCCTCCTCCTCCTCCTCCTCCTCCTCCTCCTCCTCCTCCACACCGGCTCGAGCCGACGATCCTCGAAGAGAAACAGAAAACGCAAGAAACATAAACTTTCGACGCTCCGCGCGGTTTCCGTAAGTCTGCGCCGGAGCGGCCCGGCGGCGCCTCCAGCGCCGCCCCTGGCGCACTCCGCGCGCCAGGGAGGGGGGTCCAACGCGGATCCAAAAAATCCGCGCGGCACGGCCGCATGGCCATCGCCCTGGGGGCCAGGCTTGGCCGAGCCTGGCTCGAGCCCAACTGACCGACGATCATAAATGGGCCTTGCGCGAGATGACACACGGCCAGGCCTGTGGTGCTTCATCCCGAACGGTCCCAAGGCTCGGCGTGGGCCCCCAGAGGCCGACGATAGCTTGGAAACCTTCCGTCGTTTTTTCAACATGTCCCGAGAGGGGTCGTCTGTGGCGGGCCGGCACCACATGCCACTTCGGCGAAGAGACCCCCCTGCGCGTGGCAGGATGGCCCAGAGTCGAATCGAGAAGTCGGATCGGCCATCGACATGAATGGGATCGCGGGAAACAAATCGCAACCGGAATCGGGTTTAATCGAAATCGACTCGAATCGGAGGAGTCGAAATGAGCCCATGCCGAGGCACAAGACGACGACGACGACGACGACGACGACGACGACGACGACGTCGGCGACGACGGCGACGGCGGCGACGACGACCCCCTGGCCGCAGGTCCTCCGCGCGCTCGCCGGCCCTGCGGAGGGCCCCACGCAGCGCGGCGTGCTCCTCCAGCACCTTGGAGAGCTCCTCCTGCAAGGGGGGGGGGGGCTCGCATGAGGAGGAGGACGAGGACGATCGAGGGAGGAGGAGTAGGAGGAGTAGGAGGAGGAGGAGGAGGAGACGAGGGAGGAGGAGGAGGAAGAGGAGGATGAGGATCGAGAAAGGAAGAGGAGGAGGAGGAGGAGGAGGAGGATCGAGGGAGGAGGAGGAGAAGGACCACTGGAAACCCAAGACACATCAACGATGATGCAATACATCCTCCCTCCAAGCTCCATTTTCATTGCCATCTCCAAAGATATGTTTTTCTCTGAAGAAAGTACTCCGTTGGAAGATAACCGTTCGAAAATCCTGAACTGTGCCAGAACAGCACTCCTAAGACTTCAACGCCGCGAATTACCGTTACTGTTGCGTCTTGACGATCCAGAACCGCGACAAAACGCCATTTCTGGGACCAACGTAACTGTTGCACCCTGACGTTCCGACATCGTGCCAAAACATCTCTTACAGGAAGATGACAACGAATATATTTGAAACTAGTGTACGCCATTAGAACAAATCCGTGCGACGACGCTGAACGAGAACAACATGTTGAAAAAGAATCGCACTACATCCGTGAAGCTCTTGCACGTGTTATCGCTAGGGCGAGAGCCACATTTTGAAAACGGCCCGCCCTCAATCCGTGAAACGACTGCATTTTGTTGATGAATGTGCGCGTCGCTAGGGCGAGAGCCACATTTTGAACATTGCCTGTGCTCGAAGTGTGAAGCTGCTGATGTTTAGCGACGGATATGCGCAGATCAAAAGCAAGAACCACCTTTTGAAAGCGGCCTGCCATCCATCCGGGAAATTGCTGAATATCTTAATCTTCAGGATGATCGATTGTAAGCCCCAGGCGAAACGCCCAGCCTGCCTTTCCGACGGGCCCCAGAGTGCGACAAGGAGAAGGTAGCCCTAAGGAAAAGGCATGGATCGAGGAAGGAGGAGGAGGAGAGGACGAGGAGAAGGAGGAGGACCGAGGGAGGAGGAGGAGAAGCAGGAGGAGGATCGAGGGAGAAGGAAGAGGAGGATCGAGAGAGAAGGAGGAGGAGGAGGAGGAGGAGGAGGAGGAGGAGGATCGAGGGAGGAGGAGGAGGAGGAGCAAGGGAGAACCCTGAGACCTCGGCACTGCCATATTTTCATACCGGGCGTCCACGCCCAACTTCGGGCCCAAAGGACGTTCATGCACCGATCAGGCCCGCAGGACGACGCGACAAGACGGGGCCCAGGGTTCCGGTCGACATGTTTCGCGACGTCGCGGGTTTCTGCAAGACCAGATCTCAGGGGAGGAGGAGGGGGAGGAGGAGGAGGAGGAGGAGGAGGAGGAGGAGGCGGACGAGGAGGAGCAGCAGAAGCAAGAGCAGGAGAAGGAGGATCGACTCGCCACGCTCGTCAGGTCTTCCGCCAGGAGAGCTTGTCGGTGGAATCTGACTGGGGCGGGGAGGGTGCTGTACTGGTGTGCCAAGCAATCTTGAGGATTTCTTGACTGGTGTGCCAAGCAATCTTGAGGATTTCTTGAGGATCTTGACTGGTGTGCCAAGCAATCTTCAGGATTTCTGTCGCCCGTCGCCTGCCTGCAGCCCCGTGGGCCCGCCGCGTGGCTCACGAGCTTCTGATCAAAAAATGCCAGCAGCGACCGCTGCCGGGGGGGCGATGGCCGCGTCAGGACGACACCAGGGCCGAAGGAGAGAGAGAGAGAGAGAGAGAGGAGAGAGAGAGAGAGAGAGAGAAAGGAGAGAGAGAGAGAGAGAGGGAAGAACAAAGAAGATCGAGTATCCTCCCTCCGTGAATCGGAGGCGCGCAAACATGGATTAGCGATCCATGGATTGGGCGCGCGGTCGCCAGATCCATGGATCGGGGGAGGTACCCTCCCCAAAACGCGGCTGGTGCCGCCTCGCTCGGCGGCGGAAATCCGCGATCCCCAATGGAAACGGGACCCGTCGCTAATCCACGCCCCTTTGATCCACGTTTGCGATCGCCTGGAAAAAAACATGATAATACTCCAATTCGCTTATTAATCGTCCCCCGGGTCCGGTTTTTTAAGGTGCCCTTTTTGTAACTGCGGGGGTACGGCTTATTAGGGCGCTTTCTGCGAAGTGGAGCTTAGGAGGTCCAGTTCAGTAAGCGCCCCGTCGAAGAAAGGGGTCTGGAATATTCGGTCGCATTTGGAGGGGGGTCCGGTTTTTCAGGGGGGGATCGATGAATAAGGGATTTGGAGTACGGTCCCCCGCCCTCCCTCCCTCCGACCCCTTTCCAGAAAAGCTGTGCACTGGGCGGGCGCGTGTGCGGCCGCGGGTGCGCCAGTGCGTGCGCCTGCGGGCGCCGCGGTGCGGGGGTGTCGCGGGTCAGGGCTGTCCGCGAGGGGGACGCGCAGTAGGAGGATCGAAGAGGGAGGAGGAGGAGGAGGAGGAGGAGGAGGAGGAGGAGGAGGAGGAGGAGGAGGAGGAGGAGGAGCTCGGCAACGGCTAGAAAGGTGCCACCACATTAAACATGCATCAAGCAAACTCCAAACGACTTAGGGGGGGTCAAAATCCTCCCCGGGCGGCACAACCTGCCGGCGGCGCTCTTGCGCTCGAAGCCCGAGCGACTCCGCCTCTTCCCGAAAGCGGAAACCAAAAAGTGACAGGCCTCGCAGAAGGTCGACCCCAGTCCCCGCCCAAGCACACCCACCCCCGCCCGGCATGGACGCAAGAGAGCCTCTGGACAGAGGCGGCGCTAGCTGCGGGAGGTCGTCCAGACCCATCTTGGCTGCCAAGTAGTCTCGAGAGGGATCCGATAACACGGCCGCTCGCGAGACCCGAAACCCTTGCTTCGAAGGATGGCGGCCGCGCAATATCCAATCCAACTGCCTCTCACGACCCGAGGAACGGTGGCCCAGACAATCTGACGCTAGAGCCGTTTTTCCCCCGTGCCCTCCTACGGCACAAACCGAGCCGCAGCGAATACAGAAGGCCAGGGAGCCGGCCGCAGCCCCCGCGGGGTCCGTGACCCCACACTCGATGATGTGGTGGGCGCGGGCTGGCCAGACATGGAGGTCGGGCCATTCGGCCCTGCCCTCCTTACCTTCCTCGCCCACCCTCCCCGACTCCCGACCCGTCCCGCAACTCCCAGGAGGAGGAGGAGGCACAGGAGGAGGAGGAGGAGGAGGTGGAGGAACCTCGTCGGGGAGAGGAGGGACCTCAAGGGTGATGTGCCTAAGCCAATCGATGCCGACATGGTCGAACTGCTGACTGTCTCCAATCCGAGCCTCTTGCTCAGCCGAGAATTTACAAAGAAGACGGGCCAACTCGAAGCAACCATCGACGACGGCACGATCGGCGGCAGCGATTCTACCCAAAGAGGCACCCTTCTTCGCATATTCGTCCGCAGCCTTGTTGTCGAGATACTCAAGTCGACTGAGCTTTCCATTCTCGACATCACGAAGGATGCTATGGGCTGGCACTTTATGCCACCGCACACCGTCAAGCTTATCATACACATGCTGCCACATATGCGCTCGAGCATTATCGGGACACACAGCTCCCACTGGGTCCGAAACATACCCAAGGGTCCCCGCACAGTCCCCATACAAGTTGGCCCCGGGGAAAACTGTAGCATGGCGGACAAGGGAGACCACAGCGTAGTCCTCACCGTCGCGAGCGACCTGGGCTGGAGCAACGCTTAAGGGCACACGCCCCCATATCGCACGGGCAACTTTCCCCCGCCCGTCCGTCACAATCACCGCCCATCCCGCCGATCGAATCCTAGGGAGAGCAGGCTCGTAGCACGAGCCGTCTATGAACACATGATGCGCCCCCTCTCCAAGCACCAGACCATCGGCGGGCCAATTGTGCCTGTAGACCGTGGCCTCGGGGTGCTCAGAGGGGCGAGTGAACCAACAAGTGGGGTCAGGGAGCACGCACCTGGCAAATAGCTCTTGGGCTCTGGGTGAGAGGAGGCGCACGCGATCCGCCGCCCGACGCAAGTCCGGGCTCAACACATCGCGCCGCCACGCCTCGTGGGCAGGGCAATCGAAGCGACGATGAAACATGGTGCCCGAGGGAGCCTGGCAGACCAAGCAGGAGAGATGTCCTGACAGGCGTCGTGACATCGCTGCTGGCACCAATACCTATTGGCAACCAGGCTGCGCAAGCAGTGACGACACTGATCAGACCAGACTGAGCTTTGCTTCGAAATCAAATCGAGAGCCAACTTGAGACAGATGGGGCCGCGCCACTCGGCGCCAAAATCACTCTGCCGAACCTGCTCTTCCATCACAATAGCTTCCTCGCACGCTTCGCACACGCGAAGGGCGAAGAAGGCTGGGGAAAACTCAGACAAACTCCAGGAGCGACCCGCCTGGTCAACCAAAACCTCATTTGGGACATCCAACCTCCAACGGATCCGAGCAAGCGTCAGAACAAGGGCAGCCAGAGGCTGCTTGGCGGAGCCAGAGGGCCTGGGTTTGCTCGCAGACAGGAGCGCGTCTTCAAACGCCGAGAGGAGCACCTGCTTCGTGACGCTGCGGTGCCACCAAACTGACACAAACGCCTTGACGGCGTCCACCGTCGTTGAAACGAGAGGGTCACGCTGGGGGGCCCCACAAAGGAGGAAGGTGAGGCCAAGGGAGGAGCCAGGCTGAAGGGGGCCGAAGGACCTGGCAGCGGCCACCCTCAGAGTCCGCAGAGCCGAATTCCCAAGACCATTAATGTGTGCACCCCACGTGGCCTTAGCGACTGGACCCGCCCTGTGGACCCGAGAGGCCTCCCTACCCCGCCCGATTTTGGTGAGCCGAGTCGCTGCAGCCGACGCGGCAGACAGGCGAGCGCGCTGCGTGGGCGCCCGACGGCCCTTGCCGTCGGAGGCGTCCCCACCGAGATCACGGTGGGTGGAAGCGAAAAAAGACTCATCGAACGGCCAGCGACTGTCCGCCAACAGCGCGCCCGCGAGCTCCGACGTCGAACAGAGGACGCACGTCTTCACCAAGTTCATTGGCAGGTCGAGCTTCTCCATCTCCTTGATCACCATGTTGGCTGCCGCGACCAGCTGGCTGCACACCGTGCGGAGCGTGCCGATCGCGTGGACCTTCAGGTCGTCGACGAGATTCAGCGGCCGGACAACGGGCGCCCCCACCACGATCTGCCGGAGAACGCTCAGCGTCAGGAGCTTCACCACGCCAGTCGCGCAGCTGCAGCCCGCGATCACCGTGCAGTTGGGCAGCACCGCCCGTGAAGTGGCGCCGAGCCACCTGGCCCGCCTCGGGCCGCGGTAGATCGCGCATAGGCACCTCAGCAGCTGCAGGTCGAAGCCGAAGTGCCGCGCCGCCACGACCAACATGCAGTGGGAGACATTCTCGAAGAACTTGCTGACGTCGAAATACAGCGTCCCAGAAACGAATCCGTGGCGCTTGGCGTACACTACGAGCAAGTTGTGGATGTAGGCTGCGCGGTCCGCCGCCGTGTCCCCGCTCTTGCCCCAAAAGAAATCGGCGTCGACCGAGCGCTCCCAGGCGCGGACCAGGCACTGGCGAATCTTCGACCACACCCGAGGCCAGAGCCCCATCAGGCCGATGGGCCGCCTGCCCACGTCGGGAGGCGGCTTTGGGATAAATGCCATCATCGTCGTCCAAAGGTCGGGCACCTCGGCCGAGTCCTCGAACTGGCTCAAGATGGCCGTGAAGCGCTCGACCAGGGGGTCTGAGAGCTCGTTGAGCAAGCGCGGGTGGAAGTTGTCCCAGCCGAGGCCCTTCCTGCGCCCGAAGGAGAGGGAGGCCGTCCGCACCTGGTCCACGCTGATGGCCCCGAGCGCGCGTGGCACCTGCCAGCTGGCCGCGGGGGCCTCTCTCGCCCTCGACGGTTTGTCCCGCAAGGGCATCCACTCCAGCACGATGGCCTCCACGGCCAGCGCTCCCACCTGGGGAAGCCCGGGCGCGCCGCCAGGCAAGGATATCGGTCGCGGCTCCATGGGCTTCGGCTTGATCAGCTTGTGAGCCACGCGGCCTGACCCAGCCAGCGACGCGCTGCGAAAGTCGCGCCACAGCCGCGCCCGGGCAGCAGCATCAGCTCTGCGCCGCCGCGCGAGCTCGTCCTCCAGGAGGCCTTCGAACCACGGCGCGAGCGGGCTGTTCCGCTCGGCGAGGGCCAGCCACGCGTCTGGCGTGGCGGTGACAAGCGAAACGTGCTCCGAGACCGCCGGCGGCTGATGGGGCGACCCTGCAGCATCAAACCCTCCTTCACGAAGGACCGCTTGGCCTTCGAGCCGCGCGGGGCCCTGCCCCAACGGAGGAGCGCCCGCCAGATTCGCAGGAAGCCCCCCTCTGTGTCAGAGGAGTCGTGGCGTCGTTGCCGGCGCTCTTGGACGTCGAGCATAAGACGAAGCCGGGATCGGGGCAAAGTTTGACCGGGATAAAAATCATGCTCGGTTTTTCAAATCACTGGGGGCGCCGCCGAACGGGCCTGCCACGCCTTGGGCGCCATCGGCTTCGCGAGGGAAGGAATGCGCCCCGGCGCGGATGAGGCCACGGCGCGTATTTGGCCACGCGCGCGCCCGAGGGAATTCAGCGCCAAGCGCCTTTCACTCCAGAAGACCCGACGTCAAAAGAACAAACTTGAGGCCCCAAGGGGGCCCCAAAGAGGCGGACCGCCAAAACAATCACGCAACCAACGCAACGAAAAACACGTGTAAATGTCAAAAAGCGAAGTACTCAGTGACCTCTTCGGCCACGCAACACCGCGAGAATGCCCAAGAAGGCATTGGAAAAAGAGCCCGCGCGCGGCCTGGCGACTTCCCCGCGCCGCCCCGAGGTTCCCGATGCGCGCCGAAATAACCGTAGAGAAAACCCCGGAAAGTCTGTGGAAGGCCCCCGCACCATGCAATATCCGCCACCGAATAATCTCGCGGACACTTAGCGCGCACGCGCGGGCGTCCACCATGGATGCCCAACTCCGGTTTCGGAGACAATCGCGCGCAACCGCCCGGGAGCTTCGGCAACCTCGCGAATGGCCCAGGGGCCCGCGGGCCCCAGGGAATCGAGGACCGAGTTCGCGACTCCGGAAGCATCGGGCGCGGCGCCAGCCAGTCGCTCGTCTATGGCTGACAGTGGGACGCCTGGAGATCCGGTAAAACCTGAGGAACCGCTTTTCAGAGATTCACAGAACCAGAAAACGGGGCGCGCCAAATTCTCGCGACCGAACTTCTCTGAGAATCTTTGAGAATCTCTGAACTAGACACCCCGCGTGAAACATTCCCATAAACCCAAAACCTCGGAGCTGGCCGAAACTCTCTGAGAGTTTTTCGGCCCGCGAAATTTGGCGCGCCCGGATTTCCCGTTCCGAGATTCTCTGAAATCGGCCTGCGGCGGCGCCCAGCAGGTCCTCACGCGCCGAGGGTGGGGGCCGTGGACATCGCAGGCCGCGATGGTCCCGACCACGAGGTCCTTCCTCCTGCCCCTCGACGAGTCCACGCTCATGGACACGCTCTCTGCGCTGAGCGTGGACCGCGCCATCCGCCGGTACTTCTGCGCGACGACAGCCAACTGGCCGCCGACGGACAAGGCGATTCTTTCCCGAGCTGCGCGTGCCACCGAAAACGTACAATTGCCCCGGGCTCGGGGAGAAACACTTTCGAAGCATTTTCAGGCCGCCAGCGTCGTGGCCGCCGACCCGCCGCGCGCCGACCGCGAGACTAGCTGGGCCCATTACGTCCACGGCGGCGGGCGGGCGCCCAAGAGAGCTGTCGCGACGGTGCGCGCGGCGGGGCGCCCGCCCCACTGCAACCGCACATGCGGCCCCCATGGCGCCACAGGCGTAATATGTGTGACGCGCTCTCGGGCCCCCCGCCAACGCATCGGCCAGCGCCCAAGCCCTTGAAACGCAAACCTACTGCGCCCCCCGTGCAAGCCGCGCACCCGCTCCCAATGCTCGTGCACACCAGCTTTTCTGCCCGCCCTCAACAGTTTAATTGAGCGCCCATGCGTTACTTGGGCTCCTCAAGCCCTCGAAAAGTCCTTGGGGAACTTCTGCGAATGCGTGCGCTGTGCTCCACAATTCGGCAATCTATTTTTCTGTGGAACTCTCCCAGAATCTCTGGTTCCGATTTGTCCCGATCTTCCGCTCAACTGAGAGCAGCGGCCTCTCCACCAGGCGGACCCCGCGCCCACGGCCCCGATGAAGATGGGCCTTGGAGGCCTCCACCTGCCGGGAGCGGATGAGCGACCGCTCGGCCAGGTCGAACCAGCCCGCGCGCGTCACACCTGGAGGTCCGACAGCGGGACTTGCAGCGCCGCAAGCTCACACTGCGTCTCCTGCTCCGTGGCAGGCCGTGGCCCAGCAGCCTCGCCAGCGCCCGTCGCGGGGCTCACCTCCGGCTTCTTGGCCACCGAGAATGGCCGTCTGGGGTCCTCGACCCAGACCTTCGGCTTGCTCCAAACACGGTCGAGGGAGCAGCTGACCTGGTCGTGAGACCCCGCCGGCGTTCCAGCAAACGCCCGCGCAGCCGACGCGCAGGAAGACAGGGACCTCGATACCACGAAGTAGTCGTAGTCGTTGTCACCGCAAGTCGGGGCGCCACTGCTGATGAGGAGGCCATCGATCTCGTCGAGCCAGCCGCTGGAGGCGAGGTCGTCCGCGTCGACGTTCCAGTCCCCTGCCAGGAGGAATGGGACGTGGTGCTGCCCCACAAGCGCAGCGACCTCCGCCAGGAGCGTGATGTTGTCGCCCGTCAGCCCGATCGACGTGATCAGGTACACCGAGAGGCATAGGAAGACCGAGCCCTCGCCGAGGTGGATCTTCCTCGCCACGATGTGGTGCGCCCACTCCGAGGGAACGTCGATGCCCGCGCACGCGCCGACGTGGGCCGCTAAGCACAAGCCGACGCCCCCGCTGACCGCCAGGCGCTCCGTCCCGACCCGAAGCGGCGGACCCAGGGCCAGATGGCAGCCTTGGCCAAGGCACCACTGCCGAGCCGCCCCGGCTGCCTCGTCGTCGGGGAACCTGGTCTCCTGGATGAAGACGACGTCGAACTGTCGCTTGGCCGCGGCGTTCCACTCGAGCACCCTCCGAGCGCCGCTCCACGTGTCCCCGTTAATGGTGAGTAGCGTCAGCGAGTCGCCTCGCACCGCCGGCGGCTGGGGGAGGAGCTGCGCCAGATCCAGCGGCGCCGCCCGCGGAGCTCCGCGAGCAGCGCCATGACCACCACTCGCTGGTCCTTCCCCTGCGACTGCCCTGGCGGGCGCCTCAGTACGCCCAGGCCCAGGCCCAGCGCCCGGCAGGGCGCCAGCGCTCGGTGACCTTAGGGGGCCCTCGGCAGCGCCGAGAAGGTCGCCGGCCGCGGCGCCGTCTCCAGGGGCGCCCGCACAGGGCTCGGCGGGGCGCTCGACAGCCGCGGGCCTGGCGGCCGCGGCAGCGCCGGCGGCGGCTTCGGCGGCGCCCCCGGCGGGCTCGCGCGGCGCTGGTCGCGCCCTCGGCGGGCTGACAAAGGCAGCGCGGCGCCTCGCGCGGCGGGCCATGCGTGCCTCATGCGCTTCCCCATCGGCAAGCACGACGCACGCGTCCTCATCGTCGCTGATCTCGATGGGAATCATCTGGTAGCCAGGAGGTGCTGGCAAGGGCCCGCCTCCGGACCAGAATCCTGCCGCCGCGGAGGCCGCCAGCCCAAGGACGGCGTCGGAGGGTCCGCCGCCAGCAACTGCCTCGGCCGCCCGAGGCTGCATAGGCTGCCGGCCAGGGCCGGCCGCGGCGGCGAGACCTGGAACGTCCAGCTCGGCCTCCGACCTGCCAGCCACACAGCCAACAACCAGGAAGTAGTGCATGACAGGCGGGGCGGCGGCCTGGGCCTGGGCCGTCGCCTCGCCTCTGCCCCCGCGGGGGCCAGTCGCCGCCGAGGCTACAGAGGTGACCGTCATCATCTTAATAAGGGCGATCAGCATTCGCAGCAGGCCTCGGCAGGCTGGCCACGCGGAACATGTGCCTGGCCGTCTCACGCAGCTCCTCGCCCTCCAATGGGACGCTGGCCGCTGGCACCACCGTGGCCATGGGCGCGCGCAACTCGGCGTTGGACAAGCTCTCGATCGTGTCCTGCACCCGCGGCAAGTCTGGCAGGCCCGCTGGGGCTGCCGCTGGCTCCGCTGGCTGTCGCGGCGGCTCGGCAGAAGCAGCGGCACCAGCAGCGGGAGCCTCAGCAGCCGCCTGGGGCGGGGCCGCAACAGCCAGGCCCGCCTCCGCGCCCACGGGGGCCAGCGTGGTGTTGGACACGATGTTGGGCAGGTCCTGAATGATGGCCTGGGCGACCGTGCTGGCTTGGTCTCCAAGTCCGCATCGCTGCAGGACCTCGCCGAGCTTCGACGCGTCGAGGCCGACCGCCGCCATGGGCAGAGAGGCCTGTTCGCCAATTGCTTGCTGGGCCAACTGACTCCTCTGCTTCGCGAGGTCCTTGATGTTCTGCTCTTGCTGCCGGATGGCGGTCTCAGCCTCCCCGATCTTCCTGAGGAGGGTCGCCAGTCCTTCTCGCTCCTTCCCGAGGCTCTCTTTGGCCTTAAGAAGCTGCCTCTCCGCCGCTTCGAGGCGAGCCGTAACCGTGCGCACTCTGGCGTGGATCGGCTTGGACTCCAGCAGCTTGACGCGGAGGCGCTCGCGCTCCTCCTCGAGCCCCTGCTTGCGCGCCACCCATGCAGGCCCGCAGTGCTTGGACACGGCGACGAGCTCCTTGTCCAGCTCCTGGAGGCGCTGCCGCGCGAGGTCATCCGAGGGCTCCCCGGACATCTCGACGCCCACGAACTCAGGCGCCGCAGCACCCGGGCGCCCTGGCGGAGGGGCCCGGGCAGCTTCCAGGCGCTCGACCTTCTTGCGAAGCATCTCAAGCTCCGTGGCCTCCTTGCTCCAAGGATTGAGAGTGGACGTGCCGCCGCGCGGAGGCACGTGCACGGACGGCGCGCTCGGGGCGACCTCGGCCTTGAAGCAGATGCCTTTGGCCCGCCCGCACATCCTGCAGCTCGCCGCCGTCGCGACGTCAACTGATCGTTCCGTATGGGCCGATTCTGGGCCACAGGCGGCGTTCAACCTTGAACGTCAGCGGCGGGATCGCCGCCGCATCGACGCGACACGATCCTACCGGACACGTCGGAGACGCGAACAACGATCGATCGATCGACACACTTGCGATCCCTGTCTAGCAACTGCAGTCAAATTGCTACGCTGCTGCATTCAAATCATCGTGGATCTGCGACGCTCTTGCTATAAGGATGAGCCTGCCTTGCAACCCCGCTGGGGGACACCACTGGCTGACGGTGGGGCCCCGAAATGGTGGATGCCGAGGGGCCCACTAGCAGCGCCGTCCCTTGCGACGCTGCGCTAAGAAGGGTCGCGAGGCCTCCTCAGCAGCACAATTCATTCAACACAGAAACTCCTGTAGCCGCACGGGAGTGCAAGCGAGTTGCTGATCACGGCTCCTCCTCCCTTCCATCGGCCCTCCCAGCCAAGGGATCAGGGTGAGAAGAAGCGGGAGCAATGAGAACACTAGATGCTCGAGAGGATGGACCAGCAAGAGTGACAAGATCGGTAGCGAGCGAGCTTACCTGGCGTGCACGTGCCTGCAGCTGCTGCAGGTCATATTGCATATGGATGGGTCCTGATATGCACTCGTAAAAAATTTGGTCTCCTGATCGATATTCAAGAACTGGCTTACCTACCTTATTTTGTAGGTTAAGCAAAGCTGTCACAACCGTCGCCGTCCAGGTCCTGGGGTCCCTTGGCCTTGGAGATCTTGTCGGAGGTCATGCCGAGCTTGCGAAGGAGTTTCTCCGCATCCCTCTCGAGCGCCCCCCGTGGGGCTGATCCTGGCTTCAGGACCCCGTTCTCCTTGAGGATAGCCGCCTGGACTGCATCGCTCACTGTCGCCAACTCCACGTTCTGGTGCTTGGTGGTCACCGCCTGCATGTAGGGCGACATCATGAGCTGCACCTTGCAGTGCGTCGCCGCGGCTCCCTCCTTCTTCTTGTCGTACCAGCAGTCCCGCACTCTGAAGTACCTCACCTGGTCCTGGAGCTGCGTTATCGCCGTCTCTCTGGGCTTCGCCAGCAAGTGGTTCCAGTACAGCTTGAGGGTGGCCGAGTGCGCCTCGCTCAGGGTTCCAAGATTGGCCAAGTGCTTGAGCATCGCCAGGAAGATGTGCGGCCACGGGTTGCCGAACGTGTGGTTCTTGCCTGCCTCCTTGCAGGCTTCCGAGTAAGCCTTGCCCGCCTGCTTCATGGCGATGACCATGCCCGCGCCGATGGGGACGATCCAGCAGGTGAAGCAAGCGCCTGTCAGATCTGCGAGCTCTCGGGAGTTCGTCAGCGAAAGGCGAGCCAGCACTGCAATGAGCGCCATCAGCACTCCACCCTTCTTGCCCTGGAGTTTCAAGGTCTGCTGCTTGATGTCCTCCAGCTTCTTGCTCGTGGCGTCCTTCTCGCCGTCTGCGGACGCGTCGCCCTTGCGCTTGGGCCCGACCAGCGCCCACTCCGGAGCCTCTGCCATCATGATGTTTGCTGCCGCCGCCATTCTGCACCAGCGGGAGAGTACAAAAGTGGCTTCGGATGTGGGCACAGAAAGCCGAGGGGCTCACGTTCAAGATTTGGGCCTCACACAACGGACATGTTGTTACATCTGGCTGAGCAATTTCACGGAATGTTGAGCTTCTCGCCGCTGAGCACACCCCTGTTTGAAAGGCATCGCATACATGGTGGTAGGCCGAGTTGAGGATCGAGGAAAATCCAAGAGGATCGAGGGGAAGCAGGAGGCCGACGGGGTCCCGCGAAAATTTCCTGGATCGGCGCTGGACCCCTGTGAGCAGCCCTCATCCTCCTCCGAGGATGTGGAGCAGGAGGAGGAGGAGGAGGAGGAGGAGGAGGAGGAGGAGGAAGATCCGGTACCAAATCTTCGACCATTTCTTTCGGCATCCCTTACGTCCGCACTGGCAGCAACCTGAATTTGTCACCACATGCCTAAGTCAGCGCTATATTTCTCCTCTTGAGGAACGCAACCAGCCAGGCCTTGATGTCTGCCCTACGTAAGAGCAGGAGGACGATCGAGAATCTGAGTTCGCGGTTCGCTCTGCTGCGCCACCGGCGCTCAGGTGCGGCCTGGCGACGCGAACCAGGAAAGCGGAGCGAGGGGTGCGGCATTCGACCGGGGGCGGGGGTGCTTCAGAGAAGGCAGGGGGGGGGGTCCTTGGCCGAAAGGGGTTCCCAGGGGTGCTTCAGAGAAGGCAGGGGGGGGGCTCCTTGGCCTAAAGGGGTTCCCTCTGAGAAGGCGGGGGGGGGCTTCTAAGAAATCCTCCCTGGAAACCCTCCTTCTGAGAAGGCAGGGGGGGGGGGCTTCTCAGACACCTTCTTGGAAGCCTCGGGGCCCTTCTTGGAATTAGGTCGGGCGTGTCTTCCTACAGGTGGATTTTGGGCGAACGAATTCAAAATCATGCTAATACACAGCCAGCAATACCATAGAAATCGCCCCCTGACTCTATCTTTGAAAAATATCTTTGAATACTCCTCCTGTAGAGCGACAGGCCCGATCTAATCTTAGAGGGCCCCTGACTTCCAAAAACGACCCCCTCGCGCCACCCTCGTGCGCGCGCCGCCGGCGATGATTGGCGCGCCGGCATCTCGAGGTCGATGCTGCCTAGCCTGCCTCGACAATGTCTGGACCCGCGCCTCTGGGGGTCCTGGAGCGGCGTCGCGACATGCGGCGGCGAGCGAGGGTTGAAGTGAGAAGGAGAAGGCCCTCTCAGAGGGTCCGGAAGCCCCTCTACCTTCTGAGAAGCTGCCTGAGCCTTCCCCGAAGACAGAAGAGAGCCCTCAGAGGGCGCAGGGGCTTCTGAGAAGCCCCGCCGCCTTCCGAGAGGGCCTCCTCCTTCTCACGTCCTCCCTCGCCCGCCGCCGAGACACACAATGCAAGCGTCCATTTAAGGACGGGCCGCAGGGACGCCGACCCATCCTCAGGATTTGGACGCCCGAAATGGGCACCGAAAGAATGGGTACAATGCCCAACAACAAATGTTGACCCAAACCAACAGCGGCCGCTGTCTGGCAGGCGGCCTTCTGTCTCGCATGGACACAGGCCGCGGCGGCGCGGACAGCGAGCCCTGTTCAAAATGAGCAGGAACTGCTGTTGGGCATTGTACCCCTTCTTTCGGTACCCATGTCGGGCGTCCAGACAAGATACGTTCCGCCCGTCCCGCCCTTGATGCACGTTCCGCCCGTCCCGACCCGCCCTTGGTGTACGTTCCGCCCGCCCCGCCCTTGCGACGCCGACGCCGACCCGCCGTCGCAGGGACGCCGACCCGTCCGAAGGCCCTCTCAGAGGGTTCGGAAGTCCCTCTACCTTCTGAGAAGCTGTCTAAGCCTTCTGATATACGTTCCGCCCGTCCCGCCCTTGATATACGTTCCGCCCGTCCCGACCCGCCCTTGATGCACGTTCCGCCCGTCCCGCCCCTGCGACGCCGACGCCGAGCCGCCGTCGCGGGGACGCCGACGCCGAGCCGCCGTCTCACGTCCTCCCTCGCCCGCCGCCGAGACACACAATGAAAGCGTCCATTTAAGGACGCGCCGCAGGGACGCCGACCCGTCCTCAATGTATACGCTCCGCCCGTCCCGCCCTTGATGTACGTTCCGCCCGTCCCGACCCGCCCTTGGTGCACGTTCCGCCCGCCCCGCCCCTGCGACGCCGACGCCGAGCCGCCGTCGCCGACGCCGACGCCGACGCGACGCCGACCCGTCCGACGCCGACGCGACGCCGACGCGACGCGACGCCGTCGCGACGCCGACGCCGACGCGACGCCGACCCGTCCGACAACACGTATGTCCAGAAGAGCCTCGGAGGCCGCAGCCCGGACTGGCTTTCGGGGGCGGCGGGGCGGCCGCGGCGCCCCCACGGAGAGAGGGGCGGAGGGCGGGGCGAGGGAGGACACCCCCCTCCTCCCTGCCCACTCCTCCTCCTCCTCCTCGTCCTCCTCCTCCTCCTCCTCCTCCTCCTCCTCCTCCTCCTCCTCCTCCTCCCCTCCCCCTCCCCCTCCTCCTCCTCCTCTTCCTCCTCCTCCTCCTCCCCCTCCTCCTCCTCCTCCTCCTCCCCCTCCTCCTGCGTTCGCGCGCGCGCGTTCTCACGGTGCGCGTCGGCTGTGCCGCGCGGCGACTTCGAGGCCCAAGGCACCTCGCTGCGCGCGAGCAAGAAATTGAGCCTCATGCAGGAGGCTGCTCACGAACGGCTTTCGAGGTACATGTTCGTGAGTTAAAAGGCTGCTGAGCTGGTTCAAGCTCGAATGGCTACAATAGAGCGGAACTCAGTCGTGTCAGGCTGGATCCAGCCTGAAGAGGCCAGCAAAGAGACAGACGGAAATACTAGCTAATGGTGCCAATGCTGAATTTACTCCCAGAATTAAGAGCCGCACCTTGGAACTCGAACCTTGGTCAATGTGCATGCTGATATGGGGACGTAGATGTTGGGGACGGTGCCGAATAGCAAATGCTGCAAAAAAGCAACAGCGGCCGCTGCTGGGCAGACAACGTCTGCCGCAGTTGACAACATCCACGGCGTCAGCCAGCGGACGCTGCCTAAAAGAAAGAATGCAAGCGCTGTTCTTCTCCATTGCCCGTTTCTAGATTGCCCCCCCCGCCCCCCCCCCCCCCCCGAAACGGCAAGACTCCGCTGTGCTGGCTCCAGGCGAACGCCAGGGGCCCTGATCTGCCAACTTGGGGGATGCAACTCTGAGGGTCACCGTGTCACAGTGATCTCGGCAACCTCAATACAATCGGACTGCTGAAATCATGAACGATGAATGTAGTTTAACCGAAGCGTGAAACCTGGAAGAACGGCCAAGCCCCTTTCCAGCGGTGCTCCGCCATGTCCCGATGAGAATCCCACCCCCTGAGCCAACGACCAAGGAAGGACCCACCACCAACCCCCACCGTGCCAAAAGAACAACGAACGCAGCAACATCGACCGCGAGCAGCACAACAGGAACCCCTGATGTGCCCAGACAAGACGCCGCCGTCCCTCAACACGCGCGCCTGGCTAATTAAAGCCTCCTACTCGACGGCCAAACTCGGGGAGCAGCGAAGGCGTTCGCGCTGCAGCGGGCCCTGCGCAAGCCGACGATGTCAACCCCCCTCCCGACCTCGAGGTCACAAGAAACGCCAGGGGCTCGCTCGAGAAAGTGGGCCTCAACGTGGCCACGTTCCGCCCTGGCTACGCATGTGTGCCTACATTCGCACCGCGCCAGGAACCGCGGGGCTCGCGCGGGGGACTGGGCCTTCGCGTGGCCCATGTTCGATGTGGTCACACATGTGAAACACAACTCGCGTCGCGCAAGGAAACGGGGAGCTCGCGCCCAACGACTGTCTGGGACCTGGCCGAGCAGCAGATGTAACGCATATCCCTACACATGCTTCCCCCCAAGGGTTCGCGAGCCACCCCCTCCCCAGACTCCCCTGGAGGCCCTAAGGGAGTCCCCAAGAACCCCCCATGATGCTCCTTGGAACCCCAACGCCTCGCCTGGGGCCTGGGCGACACCACGATCTGGTGGCACCAAAGTGATCCCAAGATAATCATGGATTGAATCAGTGCATTGCCCACGCTGGGGAAGCCGAGCGACTCATCCAAATTCCGCCCAATCACCACTGGAAGTTTACGTTCGTGCCCAGGCCATCATGGCAACTTTGCGAACAAAACAGAACTCTCCACGCTCGCGAGTGGAAAGTTCTGCATTGTTCACGCTCGGGAAGATCTGGCGGGTCACCCGATATCCTGTCGGTCACCGTGACGTGTTTGATGTCCAGGCCCTCGCATGCGGAACATGGCGTAAACTCCGACAGGCGCTCCGCGAGGGAACGGGTGGGGCCCGAGGCAGCAGCTGGATCTACGCCAGTGAACTCCGCTCTGCCTGACAGGAGGAACGGGCGTTCGATGTCATGCCGTATGGCAACTGTTTTGGCAGCGGAGCACGAAGCCATTCCCTCCATGGGAACGCAGCTCCTTCGACAGGCCGACCTAGTCGAACAAAAGAACGCATCCGCGCGTGTTGAAACCTCAGCAACACAAAAAAGGCTCGCCATCAAAAGAACGACGGAACGCATGCAAATCGAAACAACCATCCATCGAGTCCCTTCCGACCTCGAACTGGACCTTCTTGCAACGAGCTGACTGCAATGGTCCTCGCACAGATCGGAAAACAACCCTGTGGGCAGGGAGGAAAGGGGGGTCACCAGCAAGGCGGCTCTTAGCCAAATCCAGTGGGCTTCGGAGGACTGGTGACGACGACGTATTCTACGTCGTAATGCTGAATACTTTCTGGGTTTCACGAATCTGTCTCGTCGCTGAGTCGACACGGCTGGGCGCGGCGCGACTCTACCAGCCGGGACGGACCCCTCGAGGGGCCAGCGGTCTTGTCCTGAGCGAGGGAAACCAATGGGGTCTTGTTATGAGCTCGTGCAGTCCTTCCTCGAACCTCCCGCATGGGATGGGGAGAGATCAGCGGGAACAGAGGACGCGACGACCTTGGGGGCAGAACGTCAGCTTCATCCACGACTATGCTGGGTCGTGAGCTTCCTCCTTCGCCCGAGTCCTCTCAGCCAGCGCACGGAGGCGATCGTTGTCGATCAGCCATGCACTGCCAGCCGAGGACGGCGGAGGGGCAGCAAGGAGCACTGCCTTGGGCGAGGCAGGAGGAGGCTCAGCAGCGTGCAGGGCAGGGCGCAGCAGAAGCAACAGCAGTGACGAGGCTTCACAGAGGAGGGAAAGGAGGAGGAGGAGGAGGAGGAGGAGGAGAAGGAGGTTGAGGAGGAGGAGGAGGAGGAGGAGGAGGAGGAGGAACGACAGCCAGAGCGAACAGACGGAGCGAAGGCCGAGACGGTCGGGAGGAGGAGGAGGAGGAGGAGGTTGAGGAGGAGGAGGAGGAGGAGGAGGAGGAGGAGGAGGAACAACAGCCAGAGCGAGCAGACGGAGCGAAGGCTCAGACGGTCGGGAGGCGGAGGAGGGCGGCGGAGGGGGAGGGGGAACGAAGAGGAGGCGACGCGGGCCTCAGAGAGAGGCGCCCGTGCGACCGGGCGCGCCTCGGGCCTCGGAGCGGGAGGGAGCGGCGCACGCCGAACGCGGCGGGGGAGAGGCAGCGGAGGGGAGGAGGGCGGAGGAAGGACGCGGAGCGAAGGCGAGCAGGAGGCGTGGGCAGACGCGGGGCTGCCGGCGCCGCGGGGGCCAGTCCTCCAGCACGAGGGCGTTGTGGCCCGCCTGCGCTCTTGCGGCGGGGGCGGCAGCGTTGGGGGTGGGCCGGCGGAGGCTGCCCTGCGGGAGAGAGCCCCCCCCTCCGCGGACATCCTCGCGTCGAGCGGACATCGCGATCGAAGGTCTTGGGTCTTCGGCAGGGTGCGGCGCGGGGGGTGGAGGGGGGGCTGAGTTCTTCCTCCTCCTGCTCCTCCCCCTCTCCTCCTCCTCCTCCTCCTCCTCCTCCTCCTCCTCCTCCTCCTCCTCCTCCTCCTCCTCCTCCTCAACCTCCTTCTCCTCCTCCTCCTCCTCCTCCTCCTCCTCCTCCTCCTCCCTCCTCCTCTCCTCCCTCCTCCTCCTCCTCCTCCTCCTCCTCCTCCTCCTCCTCCTCCTCCTCCTCCGCCCCTCGTCCTCCTTCCCCCGCCCCTCATCCTCCTCCAGCTCCCTCTTTTTCACCTCCTCCTCCTCCTCCTCCTACTCCTTCTCCTCGTCGTCCTCCCCCCTCCTCTCCTTTCTCCTCCTCCTCCTGCTATTCCTACTCCTGTCTCCTCCACTTCTCCTCCTTGTACATGCTTCCTCCCTGCTACTGGCCCCCCAAGGCCGTCAAAAAGACACGGGGGGCATGGCGACCCAGATCCTCGACGGTGTAGGGCTTTCGAAGGAACGAAAAATGTAAGGCGGCACATCCTCCAGGAGGGTGAGGCCGAATAGACCCCAAAGGGTGTATCCTTAGGTCGGGCGGCATGTCCCCCTACCGGGGGATTCTCGACGAAAAATTCGCCGGCCCAACGGGCCAGAGGCGTGCTAAGATCTCCGGTAACTGGTTAAGAATTCTCTAGTTCGCGCGCGCGGGGCGGCCCCTGGGGGTCCCCGGACGAAAAGTACCCCGGCAAGGTCCTGAGAGAGTCCCGGGAGGAGTCCCCCAGAGCGCTCCAGGAGCGCTCCATGAGCGCACCAACAGGGCTCCGAGACGTCCCCGAGAGCCCCAAGAAAGGCCAAGAGGCCCCCAAGAGGCCCCCAAGATGGTACACGAGGGGTCCGACATGCCACAAGATCGCTCCAAGACGCCCAAGATAGCCCCCAGACGCCCCAAGAGGCCTCCAAGAGCACTCCCAAGAGGGCCCCCGGAGGCAAAATTCATTGTTTTTCCTTAGGTTTTTGAGAGATTTTGGAGCTTCCACCTTTTCGGTTCCCGACGCCCCAAGACGGCCCCAGAGGCCCCCAAGATCGCCCCAAGAGGGCCCAAGAGGCCCCCAAGAGGGCCCCAAGATGGCCCAAGAGGGCTCGAAGACGGCCCAAGAAGCCTCCAAGACGGTCCAAGAGGGCCCCAAGAACACCCCCAAAGGGGCCCCAGAGAGGGAACACGAAACAAAATTTCGCGCCCTCGGCCCTAAGAAGCCCCTACGAGGCCCCAAGAGGCCCCTAAGAGGCCCCAAGAGGCCCCCACGAGGCCCTCAGGAGGCCCCCAAGAGTCCCCCAAGCGGCCCCAGGAGGCCCCCCAAATGCCCCCCCGAGCGCCCCAGGAGTCCCCCAAGCGGCCCCAGGAACCCCCAAAGCGCCGCATTGACACCAAACCCTCGGGCAAACGGCAGACATGAGACCGTATGGGCCGGCGGAATGAGCGAAGCGATTCAATAAACAAGTACCCCGAACTATTCAAACATGGCAATATATAGTGTGTATATATATATACATATGTGTATATATGCATATATATGTATATATTCTAATGTGGATCCGTGGATTAAATCCACGGAGTTGTGAGGATCGAGTGTCGATGGCGCGCGCCGCGTTCGGCGTTCGCACCTGGCGCCGACTCTCCTTAGAAGGGGTGGCTCCGGCGGGGGAGGGTGGGGGCGGCTCAGGGCCGTCTTGGGCGGTGGAGGGCGCCTCTAGGGCCGTCTTGGGGGCCGTCTGGAGCCATCTTGGGCGCCATTTGGATCGTATTGGGGCCATCTTGGGCTCTCCTGGGCGTGTCTTGGGGTCTCCTCGGGCCGTTCTGGGCGCCTCTTTGGCCGTCCTGGGACCGTCCAGGCCATTTTTGGGCCGTCCTGGGGGCTGTCTTGGGCGATCGCTGGGACCTGTGGAAGATTCGATCAAGAAAATGTCGAATCCGGTAGACATGTACAGCTTACAAAGGGAATGTGACTTTTGTGCCTCCGTGGGGTCCCCACAAGGGATCCCGTGGACCCCCTCAGGGCTGTCCGGGGGCGTTTTGGAGCGCAGGGGGCCGTCTGGAGAACGTCTTGGGCGGCCTGAAAGCCGTCTTGGGTCGTCTAGGGGCCTCCGTGGGCCGTCTCGGGGCTGTTCTGGGGAGCTCCGACGCCGCGTCGGGCCTCTCCGAGGACCCTCAGGGGAGCTCTGGCGTCGTTTAGGACCTCTCCGGGTGCCTTGCGGAGCCGTTTCAGGGCCCCTGGGAGGCCCCGGGAGGCTTGGGGAGCCGGGGGCCCACGCAAACCCAAAAAGCACCTTTCGGATTCATTTGAATGGGTATATATAATATTATATATATATATATATATATATATGTATATATATGTATATATATATATATACACATATGTATATATATATACAATCGAAAAATCGTCCCCAGACAATTTTCTCTACTATTTTTGAATATTCCTCCTGAAGAGGAACAGCCCCGCCTTATGTGTATCCCCGAAGTCCTCCCTATTGTGAGCTGCCTGATTTTCCTGACGGAACTCGAGACTAGGGTCAATAAAGCGCCCGCAAAAATCCGCGCGTCGTGAACAAGAGTAGCGATCGGAAATGCTCGGCAATGATCGGGCTCCGGGGACCCTCACCGGGCCTCGGGACCGTCCAAAGACAGAGCAGAATGAGAGGCCTGTCCCCGGGAAAAGATCCAGACTTCTGGGGGAACTTACGTCGCAAAACATCCCGACGTCAGATGACATCCGATCCACAAACCGCCTCTCGTCGAAAGGCTGGAAATGTTGGAATACTCCTGCCTCCCAAAGGCCCTTAACGGGCCCTGGGCTGTCAGATAATCATCTTGCTTCGGCAGGCCCCCACACAGGAGCTTCATCAGATCAAGATGTAAACGTCTGGTGTGTGTTGCCGATGTGTGTTGCTGATGAACGGTGTGGGCGTATATGTGCTGATGCTGTATGCTATTGTCGTCAGTTCTCGACGTGTAGTGTGGGTGTTTGTCTTTCGTGCATGTGCGTGTGCTATTGGTGTGAGTCAGTGATGATTGTTGGCTGTGTCTGCTGCTGGTGTTTGCCATTGATTATTGTTGGTGTCTGTTAGGTGTGCATGCTCCTGAGCTACGTTCGTAGCGTTATCTCCAGGTGGACATGGTGGATGCATGGTGTTGGTGCTGATGAGTTGTGCCCTTCCTACGAATCTGCTATTCACATATGTTGTTGAAGTAATGGTTCGTGATGAGTGCTCTTGGCGTATGCTCGTGCTGCCTTTTATCCATGCATGTTTGGTGTGATACCTTGGTGAATGTTCTTGATGCCGGTAGCGTACGTGTGTTGTGTGCCTGCTACGGGTGTCAGTGATTGGGGCATGTTCGTGAGGTGCATACTTTGTGTAATGGATTCGTTGTGTGCCATCTTGATATATATATATACACACTAGAACCATCGCGCGCGCTTCGCGCGCGCTTAGGTTCTGGCTGGTCGAGTGCTGAACGCATTGAGACAACAAGGCGGTCAAAAGCAATGAAATCATTATTCTCTGTTTCCTCCTGCCTCTTCCTCATTTCTCCTCCTCCGCTCTCATCGACCGGTCGACCGGTGATCTGTCGCCAAACCATGGGCCAGGAAAAGTGCAGCGCTACAGCTCCATAGTGCACTGTGCTACGGTGGAATGCCATGATACACCATGCTACGCTGCAAAGCGCAATGCCACGATGCAGTATGCAATGCAATAACATAATGTACTCTATAGTGCGCAGTGCGTGCCATGCCATGATGTGATTATAAAATGATGGGATAACATCCGCCGAGCCTGTCGGCATATGGACCCCCTGTCGGCGCGCGCTCAGTCGACGCATCAAGTGTCCTCTTTCCCTGCGTCTCCGTCTTCCCCTTTCCCTGCACCCTCCTCTGCAAGCCTGCCAGCGAGAGAAAACCGTAGCAACGTCCACTTAAGTCGAAAGGAAGTTCCTTTCCTTTGATCCCTCCCCCGCCGAGAAGGAAGGGGGTCCCGCCGAAACCCTGTAAAAACACATGGAAAATGAGCCCCGGTACTCCCATGGAGGGTCGAGGCAGCTGTTTTCGGGCCCCGGGCCTGCCCCCCCGGGATATATATATATATATATATATATATATGTGTGTGTGTAAATGTATGTTCGTGGGTCTGACCTGATGCTGCTCGGGCATGCTGTGCGCTCTTCGGGTCTTCGTGCTGGTTCATTACCCTGTTATTTGCGCAGGTTCTTGGCGCCTGTTCTATGGGTATGTGTTGGACGCATGTCGTTGGCATAGGGTTATGAACAATCGAGGGGTTAATCTCATCATCATGCTCTCTTTGCGTGTTGCCCATGTCTTGTATGAATTGGCGAGTGTATAACAAGTATACATGTGTACATATGTGTGTGTGTGTCCGATCTGCTTGTTCATTCTGCGGTCATGTGGCCCCCGGAGGTCTCGCAGGCCTGGCGGCCGCGGTATGCAGGTCGAGCGAGGCGGGACAACCAGGAATCACCCGGTGAGCGGGGCCTGGAGGCCGCAGTCTATGCAACGGCGGGCGGGGCGGGACACCCAGGAATCACCCGGCCTCGTGGGGCCTGGTGGCCGCGGTATGTGCAGGGCGCGCGGGACAGGACACTCAGGAATCACCCAGACTATTTGGGGACCTGGCGGCTTGGCGGCCGCGGTATGCAGGGCGAGCGAGGCGGGACACCCAGGGACCACCTGGACGATCGGGGCCTGGCGGAGGCGGTATTCAGTTTCACGCTAGCAGCCGCAACCCGTCGGGAAAGGACAACAGTAACGTGAAAAGGTAGGCCGCAGGCAGCGATTCCGACCTCTGGGGAGCCACGTTGCGCACAAAAAGAGAGCGCTGGAGGTCTGGACCCCTCCACCCATTCCCACCTTGCCCCCCCCTCCCCCACATCCGACATCCCTGGCTCCTCCATCCCCTCTCTCCTCTTGCTCAGCACCAGCGACGTCAGTGTCTTCCTCAACGCCATCGTTGTCAACATCATACTCACCAATCATGCCACCATCATGATCAACACCGCTCTTGTCCCACTCCTGCACCTCCCCCTCTCTTTCACCCTTCTTCTCCCCCTCCTCATCTTCATGTCCCACGCTTCCCATTTACCTCCGCATCCGCCGCCGCCGCCGCCCGCTTCTCATGTACTTCTTTGTTCGACTCCTCATGCCTCACCCAGCCTGTCTCATCCATCCTTCCTCACCTCTCCTGATGGGCCTGTTTTCCACCACCACCACCGTAAGTTGCAGGGGAGGGGGTTCTCCTCCTCCTCCTCCTCCTCCTCCTCCTCCTCCTCCTCCTCCTCCTCCTCCTCCCCATCCTCATCCTCCACCTCCTTCTCCCCTCCAACTTATGGTGGTGGTGGTGGAAAACAAGCCCATCATCTCCTCCGTGACCCCCCGCGCATCCACCCCGCAGCCGCAGTCCGCCTCCTTCCTGCTGTGTGCGCCATCCCCCCTTCGCTCCTCCATCCACCCTCTACCCGCATCCCGAATATCATATCCCACATGCTATAAGCATTAGCCTTGTCAAAACCCTACCCTCCCTCCTCTGCGTCTTCTACCACGTTCACGGATTCGCCCGTCGCTGTTGTCCCTCTGGAGGCAACAAGCGCAGGCGCGACTCCACTCCCTCCACCATCATGCCTCGGCCTCACCCAGCAATTACCCTCCATCCGTTCCCCCTACCCCACCGTCCCCATCTATGCCCCGTGGCTCCTCTCCTACACCAACACATTCCCGGCATACTCATCAACCTCATGACTCTCACTCTGCAACACCATCGTACTCTGATTCCTCCTCCGCCTCTTCCTCCAGCGTCAGCATCATCATATTGAACACCGCAACAATCATCAACATTACCACAGTAGTCATCGCTCTCAATCTCCATGCCGTGTCCTGCTCCTCTTGCTGTGCCTTCTCCCGCCCCGCCGCCGCCTCCTCTTCCTTCGCCCGTCTCATCCTGTTCATTCGTGTCGCCATACATGTCCTGTACATCCTTTTCTGACGTAAGTCTGAACTCTCTCTCTCTCTCTTTCTCTTTCTCTCCTCCCTGTGTCCTCTCCCGGGAAAACAACAAGCACCGATACCGCTACTCCCCCGACCTCCCCTGGGGTGCGTTCTGACAATAATTTCGATACGAATCCAGCAGTGGCGACGAGAACCTCCCTGGAGGCCGAAAAAGGGGAAGACGGGAGAAGGATAGCGGTATCGGTACCTTCTTCCAGCTCTGACTCTCATCCCTCACGAAAAAGGGGAAGACGGGCGAAGGGTAGCAGTCTCGGTACATCTTTCCTCCTCCGACTCTCCTCCCTCCTCCCTCCTGCCCCGTCCGTCCTCACTCGTCCTGCCCCGTCCCTTGCCCTCCTTGGTCGCCCCTGCCTCCCGCCCGCCCAAGGGAAGGAGAGCGAGAGAGGGAGGGCACGGGAGAGAGCGGGGGGACAGAGAGGGGGAGCAGAGGAGGAGGAGGAGGAGGAGGAGGAGGAGGAGGAGGCAGGTGGGGCGCGGGAGGTGGGAGAAGAGAGAACGAAGGATGGAACGTACGAAGTGTGGCGAGGAGGGACGCTGGAGTGTTACTTACAAAATCTGTTTTGCACGTTGGGCCCTTGACCAAGTGAATACGCTAAGAAACAAACGCCGCGTTGTATGTTTCTAGCGTTGCTTACTTCGTTGTATTTTGCGTTGTGCTCAAGCCCGCTGCGGATCTTAATGTACAGCTGGCGTGTATTGCTTTCTTGTGAAAAAACTGCTCCGTTTCTTCACTGCCCTCTTCGCTCCCGCTGTACTGATCCTGCCGCCTCCCGTCCCTCCCGCTCCGCACGCAGAACGCAATGCTAAAACTGCCAGAAAACCGCAAACACGGGTCTAACACCGACCCGGAAAAGGCCCAGGGGCCCCGCGACCAGCCAGCAACGACGACCAGAGAAGAGCAAATGAGCAAGTCGTGTGCTTACTAAGTGAGCTCCTGTTCTGCCAAGTTCGCTTCCGATGTGCTAAATCCTGTTGCCAGCCCCGCCTCCTGCTACTGGTGTTGCACTGTAGTTCATGCCAAGTTGTATGGGGAGCTCTGGAAATCAACTCCACCTCCTCCTCCTCCTCCTCCTTCTCCTCGTGCTCCTCTCCCCCCCTTGATCCCGCACAGAGGAGAGGAGGGGGGGAAAGAAATTGGAGGAGGTCGGGGGAACCGGAAGGAGGGAAGGAGGGAACGGGGAGATCGCGCGCACAACCAGCGCGCCTGAGCTGACTCGTCCTGGCTCGCGTCGCGGAGCTCCTGCGGGCAAGAGGGAGGGAGGGACGGAAAGAGAGAGAGAGAGAGGGAGAGAGAATAATGTTCCAACCAGCGGCTGCGTAGAGATGCTGGGGACCACACTTGTATACACTGAGGTATGTGGACCTTCGCCCGAAACATAGTGTACGTATGTTGCAGAACGTCTCACGCTCGCGAGCCTGGCCAAAATTCGCCGGCCCAACGGGCCAGAGGCGTGCTAAGATCTCCGGTAACTGGTTAACAATTCTCTAGTTCGCGCGCGCGGGGCGGCCCCTGGGGGTCCCCGGACGAAAAGTACCCCGATCCCCGACCGACCCCCGGAGACTCCCCCAGAGCGCTCCAGGAGCGCTCCATGAGCGCACCAACAGGGCTCCGAGACGTCCCCGAGAGCCCCAAGAAAGGCCAAGAGGCCCCCAAGAGGCCCCCAAGATGGTACACGAGGGGTCCGACATGCCACAAGATCGCTCCAAGACGCCCAAGATAGCCCCCAGACGCCCCAAGAGGCCTCCAAGAGCACTCCCAAGAGGGCCCCCGGAGGCAAAATTCATTGTTTTTCCTTAGGTTTTTGAGAGATTTTGGAGCTTCCACCTTTTCGGCTTCCCGACGCCCCAAGACGGCCCAAGAGGCCCCCAAGATCGCCCCAAGAGGGCCCAAGAGGCCCCCAAGAGGGCCCCAAGATGGCCCAAGAGGGCTCGAAGACGGCCCAAGAAGCCTCCAAGACGGTCCAAGAGGGCCCCAAGAACGCCCCCAAAGGGGCCCCAGAGAGGGAACACGAAACAACATTTCGAGCCCTCGGCCCTAAGAAGCCCCTACGAGGCCCCAAGAGGCCCCTAAGAGGCCCCAAGAGGCCCCCACGAGGCCCTCAGGAGGCCCCCAAGAGTCCCCCAAGCGGCCCCAGGAGGCCCCCCAAATGCCCCCCCGAGCGCCCCAGGAGTCCCCCAAGCGGCCCCAGGAACCCCCAAAGCGCCGCATTGACACCAGGCCCTCGGGCAAACGGCAGACATGAGACTGTATGGGCCGGCGGAATGAGCGAAGCGATTAAATAATGTCCACTATGCACTGCGCCGTGGCGGCTGCGCAAATGGTATCATGGTCATGCTCCCGCCCGCGATGGTGTGCTCATCCCTCGGAGTCGAATACTTTCTGGCCGTCGCCATCGCACGACATGAAGACACAGCAGTTGATGGTCAAATAAATGCGACCTCGGGGCGAGTTCCTCCCCACACAATCGGCGACTGCCGGTCGTACACTCTTTTCAGCCCTCTTATTGCATGAAGATCCAAAGCAATGCCAAGAGGAGAGGGACACGGCGGAAACAGACCAGAGGCAGAGAGGATCGGAGACGCTGGCAGCGTCGTGATATTCGCCTCTCGTAGACGCATGCACGCTGGGCGCACATCGCGATGAACTGCGTTGGATTCTGGCCTCCCGCGACCCGTTCAACCTAGAACGATCGAATCCTTCCAGAACCCGCCGAATATGAGCCAGAAGCAAAGATCTTTCAATGCTGGCTGAATCTGGGCCACGCGCGGCGTTCAACTGTGAACGTCTGGGCTCGGGTCGCCACCACGTCAGCGCAGCGCGAATCTGCCGTAGAGTGGGATCCGCCCGTTGCAGCTCGCTCCAAGATCCCGCCAACATCTTCTGACTGCGCTATGCTACCAGTGCCAGACGAGGCACACGCCGGGCGGGACGGCAAGGAAAGATGGACACCCCGCTGACGTCATTACAGGGCGCAAAAATAATTATCGAAACGATTTTTCCGGTAATGTAATGTTTTTTGCCCCTGCAGTATGTGCCCCCTGGGGGGGACCCCACAAATAAATCCAAAGGCCCTCGGATATCAACCCTGCAGGAGGCGCGCCTCGGCGGCGGCAGCTCTCCTGGCCCGCATTCGCTCGAATCGCCCCCCACAGCCCTCCCGGAGTCCATCGGGGATCTTCTGACCCGGGTCAATCCAGACCCGGGTCAGTCAGGCCTTGAAGAATCCTGCAAGATCCTGCGAGAGCCTGCACCCAAGCCGGGGTCAATGCGAGGGATCCTGCACGATCCTGCAGGATCCTGCGCCCAAGTCCGGGTCCATGCGACCCTGGCCCTGCAGGAGCCTGCATGATCCCGCGCTCTGGCTGACCCCCGTTTGCACTGACGCCCGCCTCTTGAGCTCCGAGTCCATCCTGCATGGCCCGCTTTAGCGTGACAACGACCCGGACATGCGACGTCCTGACTTTTTCAGGACGTCGCATGGGACTGGTTTCTCATCCTGAGTCGTTATTTGACGGTCCCGAGGCCCGGCGAGGGCCCCCCGAGGCCGAAATTAGTTAGCCAAAAACCTGCCGTCCATCTTTTCTTACGACGCGATCATGTCTGCGGAGAAGCCGCCAAAGGGGGCCCGCGAAAAGGACAAACGTACACGCCCTGAAGGGCCGGCGACGATGTCTCGACAGAGACGCGTCTCCGATGATTGTTCCGCGTGGTCACGCGGGCCTCCAACGGCCGTTAATAGGGACAATAATTTTGGCTCCCCCAGGACGCCCGTCACGAGGCGCAACTAACGAGAAATACTCCAAATCCCTTATTAATCGCCCCCCCCTCTAAAAGACCGGACCCCCCTCCAAATGCGACCTAATACTCCGGACCCCCCTCTTCGACAGGGCGCCTCAATGAACCAGACCCCCTAAGCTCCAATCCACAGAAAGCGCCCCAATAAACCAGACCCCCCCCATTACAAAAAGGGCGCCTTATAAAACCGGACCCGGGGGACAATGAATAAGGGATTTGGAATATCCTGGGTCCCGAAAAACTCAGAAAACCCGTCGGAAACAATCGAACACGACACAAGGCAAACGGCCCTCCTCCGATTGTGCCTCCGCCGATGTCTGCCCCAGAGACGGCAGGGCCGACTTGCTTGTACCGTGCTCAATAAACTGCTTCTGTGGAAGATGAAAGCGATTCACAAGCGGCTCCGAAGATATGGGGAAGAAAGGCTCCAGGATTGGAGTCGGAACTGGACGGACGCAACAAACAAACGGCGACGGAACGGATGACAAAAACGGGGCCAGAGTCGGCAGCAAAAACGGCGTACCAGAACCAGCAACAAACACGGCAGACGAGCTGCATCCTCTGCCTCATCCTTCCGATTCACCCTCACTTCTTCTCCCCCTCCCTCCTGGGGAAAGCGTCATGCACCGATACCGCGACCTACCGCTACCTACTCCCTGGACCTCTGGCGGGGAGACTTCTGACAAGAGTTCGGTCGGGCCTGTCCCCCTACAGGCGGACTTTCGACGAGAAATAAAAAATACCCCCAAATGATCAAACGTAGTATAAAAATCGTCCCCTGACGATTGTTGGATTATGTTTGAACATTCCTCCTGTAGAGGGACGGGCCCGACTTCAGACAAGATATTCGAGGCGGACGCAGCCATGGCGATGAGGGTCTCCTCCCGGGAGGCCCCAAGAAGTGGAAAACGAGGGAAGGGCAGCTGTATCGCTACTAGTTCCTCCGCCTCATCCTCCCTCCCTCCCTCCCTCGCTCCTCATCCCTCTGCCTGCCGTCGCCCTTAACACCATGCCCCCCTTTTCTTCCTCCTCCTTCCCTCCCTCCTCCTCCCTCCGCCTGCCATCGCCACTCACATCCTGTCGCCCCTTCCTCCTCCTCCTCCTCCTCCTCCTCCTCCTCCTCCCTCCCTCCCTCCCTCCCTCCCTCCCTCCCTCCCTTCCCTTCCCTCCCTCCCTCCCTCCCTCCCTCCCTCCCTCCCTCCCTCCCTCCCTCCCTCCCTCCCTCCTCCTCCCCTTGCCTGCCGTCGCCCTGAACACCCTGCCCCCTTCTGGCACGCCCGGAATTTGCACGGAGCAAACGGGTACGACGCTCAGCAACACATGCTGACAGCGGCCGCCGCGGAGCAGGCGGCATGCTGCCTCAAATTGACAACGTCCGCGGCGACACCGTCAGCGCGTCCTGCTCAACATGGGCAGAAACTGCTGTCGGTCTTCGCCACCATCTCTTAAACGGGGAAAAAACACAAACATAAACTGCGGTCGAGGGTTCGCGCGAATTTCTCGAGACCCCAACTGGCGGCGCCTCCAGCGCCGCCCTGGCGCCGCGCGCCAGAGAGGGGGGTCCAGCGCAGATCCAAGAAACTCGCGCGGACCGTCGAAAGCTTATGTTCGTGCAACTGTTCTTCCTCAATCCTTTCTGTGCCCGTCTTGATCCTCCAGGTCCTCGTTGGTGCAATGTGTTTTTCCTCGATCCTTTCCGTGCCCGTTTTGATCATCCAGGCCCTCCCTCGGCTGCACGCAGGAGTGGCCCTAGGCAGGAGTGAACTCTGGTGCGCGGCTCCGGGGGGCCGTGGGGAGGCCAACATCAGGCGCCCACGCCAATGCTGGGAGGACCCCTGTGGGTCCGCCCCCAAGGTCTCCCCGGAGAAGGGTCAACCTGAATCTGCGCTCCGTACAGTCGGACCTGGGCGAGAAGAACATCCCTCAAGAACATGAGACCCTCCGCCGGCCAAAATTACCAGAACCACTAAGGGCACCCTCGCCAGGATGCACAAAAGTATCAAGCACACGCGAACAGCATGAGTGTTCCGTCCACGAACCGACCTCGATCTTGCACCTCGGTCCAGCTGTAATCAGACCCCCCCGACGAGGGTCAATCTCGCCTCGTCGGCGTGCCGCGACGGGAATTGTGGCGCCTTCGCCGCGCGGTGGCCGCCCGCGAGTGGGGGCGTCGATTTGGGTTCGTCGGCGGGGGCAGCGCCCCCGGACTCGGGTACTGGGGACTCGGGTGGGCCTGACGCTGCCATCGTAAAAACGACGAGGCCCAACCTGAACTTTGACGGCGAGCTCCCGTTGCAAACATCTCACGAAAACTGGACCGTCCAAATCCAGGATTAAAACAGGGCTAGGATCGGGTTAACTCGCTTCAGAGCGTTCCGGAGCGCTCTCAGAGCGTTCCGGAACGCTCTGGAGCGGCCGCGGCGCCCAATACATCCTCCAAACCCGCCGATTCTCAGAGATTTCAAGTTATCCCGATCCGATTCTGTCCCGATCTTCGCGTCGTTTTAAGGATGCGACTCGCCCAAAAAAGCATCTGCAAGCCCGAGCTCCGGCTTCCTCGAGACTCACGTCTCCCCGCCGAGGGTGCCCCCCAGGATTCCTACTTAAGGAGTCCCCTGGCCGGCCTCCACAGAGCACCCCCCCCCCCACGAGGCCCAGAGGGCCCCGGAGGGGCCCCACGAATCGAGCGGGACGCTGGGGAACCCTCGGGCCAGGCGCGCCTCCATGAATGAATGCGGCCCAGGGACCCACGAGGACATCGGCACAGGCCCCCCGATTCCCGAAAATGCTTGTCCATCCTGTCTGGAGCTTCACCTCCCCCTCCACTTGCCATGTTTTCCCGCAGATCTTCGTGGGAATCGACTTGCCCTTCGTGTCTGTGTCTGTGTCTGTGTCTGTGTCTGTGTCTGCGTTTGTGTGTGTGCGTGTGTGTGTGTGTGCGTGTGTGTGTGTGTGTGTGCGTGTGTGTGTGCGTGTGTGTGTGTGTTCCCCCTGGCGCGGCGCAGGCGCAGCCGGCCCCCCCTCTCGGGCGGCGCGGGGGCCCCGGGATCCACAGCATGCTCCATGCCGTCCGGAGCCTCGCCTCCCCCCCAGACCCCCTCGAGTAGTGAAAAAGTCAAGACGGGAAATGGTTTGCCATTTTCGGAATCTGGGGGGCCTCGCCGGGCCTCGGGACTGTCAAGAGACGCCTCAAGATGAGAAACCGGTCCTGGGTAAGGGGTCGACGCTGTGACAAAATCATGACGGCGGGGTCTGGGCCCCCTCCCCTATCCCACAGTGTGCCACACGGCCCTGGAACGTCGGCGACTCCTCGTGTCTCTCCCTCTGTGTGTGCAGTCCTGCCCCTCCTGGCTGCAGCCCCCCCCCCCCCCGACTTACCCGGCATGCCCTCCCTTTCATTTCCCATGTGTTGCCGCATCTTTCTGGGAAGTCGACGATCTGTCGTGTCTCTCTCCCTCCCTCTCTCTCTGTACTTCTGCCCCTCCTTCACTGTGCGCCCCCCCCCCCCCGACTGACCAAGGAGACGCGGGGCTCGCGCAGCCGACGACCTCCCCCCCCCGTCGGGCGGCGCAGCAGGGGGTGGGGGGGGCGCGCCCTCCACACCTCCCTCAAGGAGGAGGGGACGAGACCCCCCGACCAGACCGAGAGGAGGGAGCGACCTGGGCCGGGCCAGCCACGGGCTTGTCCTCATGGGGGGGGGGTGACCACTCCGGGCTCGCGGAAGATCGAGGGCAGAGGATCGGGGAGGATCGAGGATCGGGGAGAATCGAGGATCGAGGTCCGATCGGGGGCGCGCAGGCATGGATGAGCGATCCAAGGATCTGGCGAGCGGCCGCCAAAGCCATGGATCGGGGGGAGGTGCCCTCCCCAAAATGCGGCCAGTGCCGCCTCGCTCGGCGGCGGGAAGCCGCCATCTCCCGTGGAAACGGGACCCGTCGCGAATCCAGGCACCCCTCGATCCATGTTTGCGATCGCCTGAGGATCGAGGAGGGCCGAGGATCGAGGATGATCGAGGACGCCGCCCCCCTCGGGCGGTGGTGGGCGCGTCCTCCAGCTGCTGGCGCAGCGCCTCGCCTCGGCGCCGCTCCTCGGCGAGCGCGCGCCGCAGCGCACCCTGCTGCTCCTGCGGGGGTGCGCTTCGCCGCGGGGACGTGGGGGGGGAGGGGGGGAGGGAGGAGGGAGGAGAAGGGAGGAGAAGTAGTCCAGTAGGGGGAGGAGGGAGGAACGTGGTCTAGTCCTCCTCCTCCTCCTCCTCCTCCTCCTCCTCCTCCTCCTCCTCCTCCTCCTCCTCCTCCTAGTCGCAGCCCGCGCGCGGGCGAGAACCGCAGCGGTTCGATCTTTCCCGCAAGGGGGCCGCCCGCACGAGGTCGAGCATCGCGTGTGCTCGGATTCCTCCTCTATGATGGCATGAACTGCCGAAGACCCCTAAGCAGAGGCGAGGAGGATAAGCAGCAGGAGGAGGAGGAGGAGGAGGAGGAGGAGGAGAGGCGCCAAGGCCCGAAGGCCGGGCAGGCAGCCCAGGACCCGCGGCCGCGCCCAAGCGCGGCGCCACCCGCGCCCGCGGCCCGCGGCTGCCCAGCCGCAGCCATAGTCGCGGGGAACCCCAACCCGCGCCCAGCGCCCAGCCTCTCGCCGAGGCCAGGCGGCACATCGAGGACATCGACGACAGGTACCAGAACCAAGCGGCCGAGGTCGCCTGCCAGAACCAGGCGGCCGAGATCGCCTGCCTGGCATAGGAGATCAAGAAGGGCAAGGGCAGCAGCAAGAGTGATATTACGACTGCACAAAGCCTCACATCTACTACGGCACCACCATTCTGCAATGGCATCACATGGAGATCGTCGCCACCGTTCATCAAGCAGGCAGAGACAGAAGTCGCAACCACGAGGGCAACAAGAATTGCTAGGTGGACGGCATGAAGGCAGATGGAAATGCAACACTTGCGGGCTGTCGAACCCATGGTCTTGTGATAGGTGTTCATGCTGGACAAAAGGGCAGGCGGGACAACGACAACAGACACCCAGAAGCAGCAGACGCAAGACAGACAAAGAAAAGGCCCCCCCCAAGCGCTCGGCCGAGTTGCAGAAGCTGATAGACGGGGTGCCCATAGCTACGCCAGAGGAAGCGAGATCGTCAAGGGACTACGAGGAACCCCCTACTGACCAGAGTGCTGCACGAGCATTTCGATACAGAATTTACGCCAAACAATCCCAGCTTGGTTTGGCCGCCCTGTCAGGCAGGAAAGCGCAGCTGGACGTCAAAGAGACGGAGTTCAAGATCGCGGTCATGAAGTACATCATCGACATTATGCGTCCAGCGGCGGCACGAGTGGAGGGACACAGGAAGCACCACGAGGCCCTGAAGGAGCAGTACAAGATGAAAGTCAAGCAGGCCAAGAAGATCAACGAGGAGCTGGACGAACTGCAGTACCAGATCGACAGGGCCCACGAAGCGTTGGTGGTGGCCATCAATGACAGGGACGGCGAGGAGGAGGAAGCAGAAGGTGAACTGGACGATGAACAAGAGCAAGACCTGGACGATGAAGTTATGCAAGTAGAACCAAGGCTGGGAAGGCCAAGACAGAATATACAAAGGCGCACATTCCCAGCGGGAGGAATGCCACCATCAAGCTCGGCACACGGACCCGAGGTAGCAGAGACACCGCACAAAGATGGGCAAGTAGAACAGATTCAGCAATTGATGCAAATGGTGGCACAACAGACAGTTGAGAATGGCAGGTTACAAGCACAGCTTCGAGACACACAAGCAGAGTCGCAAGCAACGAAGGCCTTCTATGAGCAACAGGCGGTATACCAGCAGTACTACATCAGCAAGATGACCGAGCAGCAGGAGAAGATGACGAGCCAGATTGCCGAGGAAGGCACAGCAGTGGAGGCGACAAGAACTCAACCGTCACCCTCAACGCCAACAGAGGATTACTTCGCTCCACAGGAGCGGCAGCAGGTCATCGACCACAAGAAGTGGCTCCAACAAAGTGCAGCAGCGGCGGCACAAGCACATGCAGCAGCAGCAGCAGTCGGGCAACTTCCGATCATCGACACAGGAGCAGCAGAAGTCGCAGCCCGACAAGCAGCATATCAAGCGCAACTACAAGAAGCCGCCCATGCTGCAGCCCAGCAGCAAGGTACGAAAGAAGAACATCAGGCAGAGCAACAAGCAGCCCAGCGTGCAGCACAACATGATAAATTCAACATCCCTGCAGCCCAGCAGCCAGTACCAGACGACAACCACGACCTAGAGGCCGACAAGTGGGATGAGGTGCAGGCCAAGCGAGTGGAAGAGCGCACATTGTATGAGGCTCAAGAGGTGACCGACCAGATGGTACGAAAGATAATCAAAGAGGAGGCGGAGGCAGTCATGGCAGAGAACAGTCAATGTACGCACCAACATGAACAACGGCAAGATCCAGCACCCCAGACGACAGTGGCGACACAGCCACCAGCGTCAGCATGGGAAGCAAGCC
The DNA here is from genome assembly GCA_963575745.1 of Prorocentrum cordatum. Classification (NCBI taxonomy): domain Eukaryota; class Dinophyceae; order Prorocentrales; family Prorocentraceae; genus Prorocentrum; species Prorocentrum cordatum. The sequence continues at coordinate 387,811 of CAUYUJ010014425.1, forward strand.
CCCTCCTCGGTGACAATGTGGACAAAGAGCAGTACGCGGCAGCCCTCAGGATGAGGAACCTGGACGAACCATCATCAATCCCGACGGAGCAGCCATCACCATGCTGCTGCACTCCTACTGAAGTGGCTTCACCAGCACAACCAGATAAGCAAGAAGAGATCAGCCCGACTGTACCGTTCACGCCGAGAGGCCTCAGCACCGAGCGAGAACAAGAAGCAAGCAAGAGCGGCAACCAGCAGGGCACCCAGCACTACAACATAGCGCATGGTGACAGCCCAGTACGCCCTGGTCAACGAGGATCTTCCCTACCCCGATTTGGTTCGTTTCGAAGTTACGAGGAAGATAGTGGCAGCAGCGGAGGACCGCAGCCCAGGCAGATCGCGAGGAGGTCCATGCAGCCCTTCGGCAGGACCGCCAACGCGGCAGCCACCAGGAGCAGCTCGGCCCGCTAAGCAGGTCCATTTTGGACCAACAGAATGCATGTACTTTAATTCAAGAACTGGATGCAGTATTTCGTATCTGCGTGAAGCACCACCCGCAGCTCTACGTCATGCCGAGAAGTCTCCAGACCACACGACGTCTCCATCGTCGGCATCAGCATCCACTACGAGACCTACGGACTCTATTGGACCAGAAGCTGATGTATTAGCCGCGCCTCACCCTCCTGAGTTTGGGTTTCCAGTTGAGGGTGCAAGATGTGCGCAGGTAAAGTTAGGATCCTTGTTTTCATCAAGTCGCAGCTCATCCCTGCCGCCGTCCTGGAACCCCCCATCGTGGCTCGACCAGGAAGAGAGGCGGCAGAAGCCCGAGATGTACCAATCCCTCGAGTATGCAGAGCAGCGCACACTGACAACATCAGCCAGCGTCGGGCAAACCACGCAGGCTCTCGATATCAAGCAGACCAAGCTCATCACAGACGCTCGAGCGAGGTATGCAAAGCAGGTAGAGGACATGACGCACCCGCAGGCACACAAAAAAGATATGCCACTGGCACTCACCTTGAAGTGCAAGGCTCCGATCCCCGAACCAATCACCAAGCGTCTGGAGGGCAAGAACAAGTGGATCATACTTCAGGAAATACCAGAAGGCGCGGAGGTCCACGAATTCGCCAAAGCAGCTGTTGCACTAACCAAGTTCACAGAGGTGGACCCCACGCACTACTTCATCTACACAGACGCCTCTGTGCCGAAGATCAAGGAAGCATCCAGCTGGGCTTTGGCGCTAGTATCACAGAGTGCAGAGAATTATCACTTTCATGGGCAGGTTGGACACATAGTCAAGGACAGTACCTCCTTGGACATTGACTACGCGCTCTTGGACTCCACGCAGGCAGAACTGGTAGCTATTATTTGGGCGCTAATGCTGGCGTACCAACTGGAAGACACCACGGACACCACCATCCTAACAGACTCGCAAGGAGCTATAGACATTATTACAAGAGCTACCTCAAAAGAAGATCCCATCTCAATTCTGGCAATAAGTACCTACGATTCAGTACGGAGAGCGAGACACATCACGATTGAGCACGTCAAAGGTCATGTTGGACAACCTTGGAATGAACTATGCGACTCTATTGCCAGATACCATACAAAGAAATACCTGGCAACGTCGGATGTGGTCATCGATCTCGAAGAGGATTGCCCGCTCCCTGTCGCCATTGTTGAGGAGCTCAAGATCACGAAGCACATGCACTGGAGTTTCCTTCGCGACACCAACTTTCAGGACGGAAGTGCATACCCCACAGCAAATGGAGATGGTATAAGCTTCCCATACCAACTCATGCAGGCGGAGAAAGAAGTGGTCATCCAAAAGAACTCGTCACCTGTCAAGCCAGCCCCTGCTGCTACTGAGCAAGTAGCCAAGGTCAGCCTCAAAGCCAAGACCACACTGAACCTGAACATTGCGACGTACAACGCTCAGCGGACCATCGTAGATGACAAGGAGCAGATGACCTTTGCGAACAGGGAGTGTAGAGGAGCAGTTACGAAATACATCAAGCATCAACGAGGTCAGCTAATGAGACTCCAAATGCGCGATGAAGGGGTACAGATCGCTGGAGTCCAGGAGACCACTTTCACCGAGGAATATACTATTGGAGATGGATACATGCAGTTCAACTCCAGACAGACCAACTCCAAGCAAGAGAAGCTTGGGGTATCACTGATGATCAGCCACGACGTGCCATATGCCACCAGCGAACAGAAAGAGCATTTCTTCGAGAAAAAACACGTGAGAATTGTCCATCGGTCGGAGAGGCTACTAATCGCATGCATCAGGACACCTATCGTACACGAGACGATCCACGTCTGGCATGTTCCACATCACGACAAAGGATCAAAGCAGGCAGAACGTGTCAAGTGGTGGAAGCAGCTTTGGCAACTCAGTCAGAAGTGGCCGCCAACCATTGTTCTCGCAGATGCCAATGCGACTTTCTCGAGCATACCCTCCCCAGGAATAGGGGGACTGGTACACAGACGCGAGGACACGGACGATGACAACGCCGAACGCATCAGGGAGTTTGCTAATATCTACAGAGTGCATTTACTGAATACCATCATTGAACACGAAGAGAAGGCCACATACACTTCAGACGGAGGTCGGCAGAAGCGCATAGACTATATCGCCACGAGCAAGCAGTACCTTCAAGGAACAACCAGCGTCGAAACACTGCAGGACTTCGACACTGGCACCATCGCCAAGGATCACGTACCTGTCGTAGCCAGAACGAGCCTATTGGTGGAACCACGAAGAAGCGCTACGAACCAGAGAACGATTGACAGGGCGAAGTTACAAGATCGTCAACGACAAAAGATTTTCTGCGACCATCTGAGTACTCTTCCACTGCATAGGTGGGAAACGGACGCCAACAAGCAAATGGATGACATAAATTGTGCAGTGGTCAGTATCGCAGGAGCTATCTTCAAGCCAGATATACTCACACCAAGGCAGCCATACATTACACGGACTACCATGAAGTTAGTCAGGTACCGCAGGTACGTCACACGCGCGCTGAGGATCGCCACGACTACGGCGGACACTACAGCCTGGGACAACTTGAAGAAGTACTCGGCAACAGATGGACTAACCAAGGCCAGCGAGCAAGATGCCTGGTTTAAAGAAGCCAGACAGATGTACATGATCCTGGACTTGTACGACGACGACAGTGGAGGGGACTTCTCAACAGGAGCCCGACTATTCTTATCACATACTAAGCCAATACTGACCAAGCTACTACGGCAAGATCGAGCAGCACACCTAGAAAAAATAGCCAATGAACTCCAAGGAAGCATCGCCAACCACGACGGCAAGCAGGAAGGCGCAGCAACAAGGGCACTACTCCGATATGGCGGAAGGATACCATCACGCAGCTCGAGACGATCACCAGCAGGAGGCCCAGCGCCATACAACGAGGATGATGCTGGGACGGTGCTCGACAACGATGAGGAAGTTGCTCGCAGTCGACTGGAGCACTTTGCCAAGCAGGAGGACGCGACACTGTTCAGCACCAGAGAAATAAAAGAACGATACAATACCGAGGTCAACACCGCAGCCATGCATACCGAGCTAGAACTGGAACAAATTCCGCCACTTCCATGGTTGCAGCACAGTTTCAGCAATGGAAAGTGGGCTACAGCACCAGGCACGGACGGTGTCAGTGCTGGGATTCTGAAGGCTGGTGCTGGACCACTGGCGAGACTATATCATCCAGTCATGTGCAAAGCTGGGCTACTACTTCAGGAGCCACTCCTATTCAAGCATGGCATAGGCATCAGCCTGGCCAAGTCAGCGGAGAAGGCGGCATGGAACGAATATTACAGACTGATCCTCCTCAACAGCGAGGTGTCCAAGCACTACCACAAGTACCTCCGCAGAAGCTTGGCAAGCATGGTCAACATCATGATGAGGGACACCCAGACTGGCGGAAGAGCCAAACGATCGACGGCCATGGCGGGACATACGGTCACTACCTTCCTGCACCTCATCAAGCAAGACAAAAAATCAGGGTTCGCGTATTTCATCGACTTGCGAGCAGCCTTTCACAGAGTTATAAGGCAGCTGGGTATAGACACAAAGGCATACGACCCCGAGCAGCAAGACATAACATACATCATGCAGAAGTGCAACATCCCAGACGCCTTGAAGCCGCTCACATGCCTGGCACTGGAAGCACCAGTATTGATGCAACACCTCGAGGATCGACCTCACCTAGCACAACAACTGGTGGAGACGCATCGGCTTACGCACTTTGGCATGGCCGACACCGAGGAAGTAGCAGTATCGAGGCGAAGCACGAGACCTGGCAACTCACTGGCAGACTACCTGTTCAATGTCATCTTCACGAAGCCCCTGGATTATGCCTCAGAAGCCCTCAAGGCTCAAGGATTATGTTACGTGGTTCCAGAAAGAGACAGCAGATACCCGAGCCTTTCCAAACACAGGACAGCACAAAGGACATTGACTGACGTATCGTTCGTCGACGACGCATTGTTTGTGGTACAGGCGCCCAATGATACAATGATAACGGCAATGCGGAAGACAGCGGATACGGTCCACGGAGCCATGCTACTCTATGGTTTCGAAGTCAACTACAAGCGCACCAAGACAGCAATTGTACCATCCATCAGAGGCCCTGGCTCGGGGCTAACAAAGAAGCAAGTGTTTGGCAAGTCCCCAGCCACCATCAACTCCAGAAGATACGGACTAGAGGTACATGTCGAAGTATGCTACAAGCATCTAGGTACGACTATTGACAAGGATGGATCAGTGGGCACCCAGGTTGCCAGGAACTTGAACAGGCACCGAGACGCAGCTGGACCAGTACGAAAGTCAATCAACAAGCTACTGCAACTCAGCAGTGATGCGAAAGTCAAGGTAGCCGACACCCACATAAATGTCCACCTGGGATACCACGCCGAGACCTGGGCAGACGTCAGCAACACCAAGATGAAAGCGCTCGAAGCAGCATATCAAAAGACATACCGTTCGGCACTACGGCTTCACCTCCCCGATGAAGATGGGCAGCGACCAAGTACATGCAAAGTACTATATGAAGCAAAAAAGCCACCGCTTCAAGCAGGAATACGACTTCGGCGACTCAGGTACCTAGTGGCGCTACTTGTGAACGGGCCTACGATACTGCTTGAGATGCTGGATCGTACGTGGGAGGATGAGAACGATGCGAGTGGATGGGCGGCACAGCTCAAACTGGACTTTGCTTGGATCGCAACACACATGAACGCAGGCCCAGACGACCAGCTACTGCACATGACGTTGCAGGCATGGATAGACAGCATTGTGAGTGACCCTGCTGCGTTCAGAAGACTGCTCAAGCAAGCGTGGGACAGATTTCGAGCACAACAACACGACGAACATCACCGACAAGGATGGCAGCAGGCACTGGCAAAGCTTTACGGACAAGAGCCCCAAGTTGCAGACCAAGACGGAGATAATCATCACAAAGTATTTTGCTACATATGTGGAAAAGAATACGACAATATTGCCACCCTCACTGGCCACATACATCGAGATCACCATGTTATTGACACGGCACAACGCTATGCGGCTGGTACTTACTGCCACGCATGCAAAAGTGAACACCATACGCGACCACGGCTACTAGTGCACCTACGTCGAGTGGCGGAATGCCTTCAGCAGCTCAAGAGCACAATGGACCCGATGCCCGACGAAGAGGTCCACAAACGACAAGAGCAAGACAGAGCAACGATTGCAGCACTCAAACAGCAAGGCTATGGTGCATCCAAGGCAATTCAACCTGTCAGACGGGACGCCCCACAACGGAGAAAAGCACAGCGCCCTCAGCAAGAAGAAGAATACGGCCAACAAGCTTCAGACGAGGAAGTACCACAGCAACAGCAGCCACCACGACAAGCCCATGCACATGCTCCTGGACAGGCCCCGACGTTCCCACAAGCTCGACACGGCTATGACTATCCAGATGCCACGAGCGCCGA
>CAUYUJ010014425.1:403782-406627 GCA_963575745.1 Prorocentrum cordatum
CAGCTGGTTTTTCTGCCGCCTTCCGGCGCCAGGAGGCGCCCATGTATCAAGGAATGGGCCTGGCGGCGGGGCGGGAACCAGCTGCATGCAGCAAATCTCCTACCCCCCCCTTGCCCTCCTGCCCTTTTCGTCCGACCTGACTTAGACCCCGCGGCGATCCGAACGGGTCTTACGCGAGACGACTCAGCGACCTTGTGCCGCGGCTCACGCGGGCCACCAACGCGGTAAGCCACAATGAGACGAGGGCGCTACCGCGCGACCTTGCACGGGCAGCTTGCGCGCCAATGTCGGTGCAGATGACCCCGTATTTTTGTTGCGCCGCTCGTGTGGATGTCTTGGGGCGATCCTGGGAGCCTCTGAGATCGTAAAGGACAATACGAAAACCAAGAGCACGAATATGGTAGACATATACGTTCTACGTAGGGAATGGCCGTTCATTCCCCAGCCTCCCGACATCGTGATTCTTTCGCAACGTCGACCCCCCAAGGCCTGGACCCCTTCCCCTGGACCGGCTTTTCATCCTGAGTCGTTTTCTGACGGTCCCGAGGCCTGGCAAGGGCTCCCGAAGGCTGAAAATATTGAAAAACCCACCCGCCGTGATCCTTTCACACCGCAAGGGGGTCTGGGTTGGGAGGCCTCGAAATCGCCCCCCCCCCCGTTAGGACGTGGCGATTCCAGGAAGGCGACGGGACCAGCCAAAGGGGGGGGGGGGGGGGGGGAGAAAGGTGCAGTTCTCTCGGGCCCGAAGGCCCACTTCGGGGCCCTCTAGGGGCCTTTAGGGGGCCTCTTTTCTGCAGCCCTCGCCGCCCCCCCCCCCATTGCTCGGGGGCGCACAAACATGGATTAGCGATCCATGGATTTGGCGCGCGGTCACCGAATCCCTGGATCGGGGAGGTGCCCTCCCCCAAATGCTGGGCCCGCGCCGATCGGCAAAATAATGAATACAAAGCATCACTAATCCACGCCCCCTTGATCCATGTTTGCGATCGCCTGACCGTTACGCGACGCCCAATCCAGGAAGGAGAATGCACCAGCCGGGGTCGCCGCCGAGCAGGAGGGGGCCCGATGGCCCCATCCCGCCCAGGAACGTGCGGACTTGCCTCAGGCCTCCTCCTCCTCCTCCTCCTCCTCCTCCTCCGCCTCCTCCCTCCTCCTCCTCTCTCTCCCTCCTCCTCCTCCTCCTCCTCGTCCTCCTCCTCCTCCTCCTCCTCCTCCTCCTCCCCCTCCTCCTCCCTCCTCCTCCATCCTCCTCCATCCCCCTCCCTCCCCGGACATGCAACGTCCTGATTTTTTCAGGACGGCGTCCCTGGAAGTCCCGACCCTTTCCCCGGGACCGGCGTTTCATCCTGAGCCGTCTTTGGACGGTCCCGAGGCCCGGCGAGGGCCCCCCGAGGCCGAAATCGGCCAAAAACCTCCCGCCCTGTTTCTTGAACGACGCGATGATGTCTGGGTCCCCCTGCCTCCTGATCGCCTGACCGTTGGCGCCCAAGCCAGGAAGGCGAAGGAACCAGCCGGGGTCGTCGCCGCCGCCGGGGGCGCCAGCGCCGCCCTCGCGCGGCGCCGCCTCGGCGGCCCGGCCGCCGCGCGGCAGGCCTGGGGGAAGTGTGTTGTCCTCCTCCTCCTCCTCCTCCTCCTCCTCCTCCTCCTCCTCCTCCTCCTCCTCCTCCTCCTCCTCCTCCTCCTCCCGGGGGGGGGTCGGCACCGCCGCTGCGGTCGGGGCTCGAGGCTCGAGCAGAAGACGAGGTCGGGCCTGTCCCCCTCCAGGCGGACGTTCGGCGAAGTGCAAGATAGGCAAACACATATTCCAAAATGGTCACACGATAATCGGACCAAAAACCGTCCCCAGACTAGTTGATGACTATTTCTGAAAATTCCTCCTTTAGAGGGACGTACCCGACTTGAGCCTGGGGGGAAGTGCTGCTCCCCCGGGGGACTCGGCACCGTCGCGGTGGTCGGGGCTCGAGGCTCGAGCACAAGAGGGAGGGAGGAAGGCGAAGGGAGGAAGGGAGGGAAAGAGTATCGGGCGCGTTCGCCCGTCCTCGGCGGGCTTCCGGCCTCAGAGAACACTTCTCGGCAACTGCGCCTCGCCGAGCGCGTTCTGGGTGGGCCCGAATAGTCCCGAACGGCCGCCGGAGACCCCATTTCTCACCCCTGCGCGTTCGCCCGTCCTCGGCGGGCTTCCGGCCTCAGAGAACACTTCTCGGCAACTGCGCCTCGCCGAGCGCGTTCTGGGTGGGCCCGAATAGTCCCGAACGGCCGCCGGAGACCCCATTTCTCACCCCTGAACCAAACCTCCCCGCGTCGTGAAGACGGAAAATTCTGCAGATTTGTCGACCTCCAGGGGCGCTTGCCACGACCGTCAAAAACAGACTCGGGATGAAATACCGACCCGAGGGAAGGGGGTCCAGACCTCCAGGGGTCCGCGTTGGAAAACACAACGACGTCGCAGGTCTGGGGAGGACGGAAGGGTGCGAGAATGAGGAGCAGGCTGATGAGCATTGGGAGAATGAAGAGACGAGGAAGTTGGAATGGAATGAAAATATGGATGGATGAGGGGCATAGCGGAATGACGGAATGACGAGCTGAGAGGCGGGAGGAGGAAGACGAGGAGGAGGAGCATGGGAAGATGAAGGGATGAGAAGTGAGGGGGGCAGGGACGCGAGGACGAGGAGAGAGGGGGGGGGATGGTAGACGCGAGGAGCAATGGCGGGAGGCGGATGGGACACAGGAAGGGGGATGGGATGTAGGAGGAACATGCGCACAGCTCACCATGGTCATGGGATGCGCGGCATGGATGCAAGGCCTCTGACGCCCAAGCTGAAGCCCTCTGAGCGAACATGGCAAA
>CAUYUJ010014426.1:0-27500 GCA_963575745.1 Prorocentrum cordatum
CTCCTCCTCCTCCTCCTCCTCCTCCTCCTCCTCCTCCTCCTCCACGGCCAACGACTCGGGGGCGCGAGGATGGGCCCGAGTTCGCGGGCCTGCAAGGAGGGGCTGGGACCGTCGCTTCGTGCCGCTGGTATACCGCGGTGCCCTGCAAGACAAGTATCGCATCCTCGTGCGACCACAGGGAGCGCCGAACAAGGACGAAGGGCCGCTTCTAGCCCCCCTCCCTCCCCTCCCTCCTCCCTCCCTCCCTCCCTCCCTCCTCCCTCCTCCCTCCTGGCGGGCCTGCGCGGAGGGGCTGGGACCCCCGCTTCGTGCCGCTCGTATACCGCGGCGCCCTGCGCTCGCATTCCGCGGCGCCCTGCAGGACACTTCGGTCGCAGCCCCGCGCGAAGCCGCACGGGGCCGCGCCGCATGCGGGACGGGGGGCCTCCCCTCCCGCCCCCGGCAGGCCTCGGCCACGGACAGCCGGCGCCCCGAGCCAGGGCGCCGGGGCCAGGCCTCGCCGAGGCCGCGGGCCTCGGGAGGGGGGCCCCTGCCTCGAGTCGGGGCAGGGGCCCCCTCGTCGGGGCCCGCGGCCAGACGCCCCAAGAGGCCGGGGCAGTGCTCGCGTCGCCGTGCAGCCGCCAGGGAGCGCGGCAGCGAGGACCCCGAGGGGCCCGCTCTGGGGCCCCCGGGGGCGCGCCCCGTGGCCGCCAGCGGGCTCTCCCCGAGCGGGGCGCCCACGGCCTTGAGCCCAGCGCGGTCCTCCTGCCCCTCCTGCTCCTCCTCCTCTCCATCCTCCTTCTCCTTCTCCTCCGTAGCCATTTCGGCTCAAGGCTGATGCTTTTGCGGGCTGAGCCCGCATTGGCCAAACTGGATACCGCTAGTCCGCGGCAGTCTTCATCCTTCACGGAGGTCCCTTCCTCAGTCTGCCCTGGGGATAGGGGTTCGCTAGCCTCCATTCCTGTCCTGCCATGGCGTGGCGTCGGAGTGCGCCGTGGCGCGCCGCTGGTGGCGAAGGGAAAGGCTCTTGGGTTTGGCAGCCTGAGAGTGCTGACGGTCCTCAGACGGGGCCCCGTGGCAAGAAGAAGGTCAAGTCAAAGGACAACTCGTACAAGGTCTGTTCTCTCTGCACGCACTGGGAGTACTCTCGTCATGGACACCGCGCTCGCAGTCTGTGCGGTGGCCAATACCTTGATGGTTCTCGTCCTGGGCATGGCGATCAGGCTCATCAGGGTGGTCCTGGCGGAGGCGGACTCGGTGCTGTTTCTGCCCCTGGCGCCGCTACTGTCCCGATGCCGCCCCACTTTGTACAGGAGTTGGAGCGCTGGGCTGTTCACTACCCTGCCCTCGCAGGGGTGGCTCGCGATGCCGCCCCGCCTGCGCCTCCAGAGGTCCGTCTGTTCACGGCTTGTGAGCTGGATCAGATGGCCGCGCTCGAGCAGACGAGGCTTGCTCGAGAAGTGGAGGCCGCATCCAAGAACGAGAGATTGGCTGCCCAGGAAGTGCAATGGAGGTTGGACCGTTTCAACCGTGCACAGGCTACGATGGGGGAGATGCAGAAGAATCACCTCATGGCGGAGCAGAACCTCGAGGTGGCTCGCCGTGAGACGCGAGAGGCCGACTCCAGGAAGTTGGACTTCAGTGTCGAGAGGTTCAAGCAGAGCAAGATTGATGAGCAGCGGCGCGAAGCTGGGCGCCAGGCTCAGGCGGCCGCGGACGCAGGCCGCCTCGACGCTTCAGGCGGGGCTCGCGCCCCCCCGCCTGGCGGCGACGGCGGCCCCCAGCCTGCCGACGGCCCAGGCGCTGCAGGCGGGGTTTGCGCCCCCCCGCCCGGCGCGGCCGTGGCGGGCGGCGCGGCCGCCGCCGATGCTGACGTCGATATGGAGGATGGTGCAGGCAATATCCCTTGGCTACGTGGCCGTCTCGTCGACTTCGTTTACGTGGAGTCCCGCCTGCATGAGTTCGACGATTCCATGCTCGAGCTACTGGTCCGCTACGCTGGCATCCAGCTCGAGAAGTGGCAACAGTATCGTCTCTACAGCGTATGCGAGATGCTCAGCCCGACGATGTGTCTGAGTTGGGCAGTGAAATTGGAGACGAGCTCGACCAAGTTGAACGTGACAAGTTCCGTGAGCTCAAGAAGAGAGCAGGCGAGGCTGGCTTGGACGCGGCCGCAGCCAAAGACTACACCGAGCTGTTGCAGAAGAAACTCATGGCTAAGTCGGTCAAGCGTGCGCGCACTTCCCAGGCCGTCACCTGCGACATTTACCGCGCGTTCTGCACCGTCGCGGCCACCCAGATGGACAGGCAGGGAGGTGTTGGAGGCGCTGCTGCTGCATGTGCGGCTGCTGCCCCTGAGGCCGCCCAATCTTCTGTGCCGCCGCGTGTTTAGCAATGCTCCTCCGCCCCATGGGCGGCTGCTGCCCGACCAAGGAGAGGTCAAGTCCTTGATCTCTCCTGCTGTTGCTAAGCATGTGCATTTTAAGTTTGCGAGTATAACTCAGTGGTCGAAGCTCACTCAAGACTTTCTGGCAGCTAAGGTTTCTGAGGTTGATGGAATATTCATGGCTGAACACCATGTCAGAGGGCCTGAATGTTTTCGAGCCAAGAAGGATTGCCGCCACATGAAGTGGTCACCCTACTTTCAGGAAGCTCTTGACTCGCCTGGAGGGGGAACACACGGAGGGGTTGCTGCTGTCGTCCAGCCACGTCTCTGCTTTCGCAAGTTTCTTGTCCAAGCGCGAGGGGCTAAGCAAGTGGGTGCAGGAGAATGTTGGTTCTTTCTCGAATTGCGTCTGAAGGCGTGTACGGTAGCTGTTGGAGTCATCCACCTTGTGCCATCCATTGGAGTTTATGGAGTGAGCTCCTGTCGTCTGCGTGCGGTTGCTGAATTCGTTCGGGGTCTGTCTATCCCATGGTTCCTGATGGGCGATTTTAACATGTCGGCTGATTTCCTGGAGGATGCTGGAGTCTTGGAACTGATGTCCGCTCGAACCCTGGCCCCTGGCAGCGTTGAGTTTACCTGTTCGGTTGGGGAAACGATGATTGATTACGTCGTGTGCTCTCACCTGTTGTTCCCTTACCTCAAAGTGTCTGCCGACCTCCTGTCCCCATTCAAGACGCACGCGTGCTCGGGCGTGATCTTGGACCTCGAGGCCACGGTGGAGCCCCAGTGTATTCGCGTTAAGCCCCTGGAGGTTCCTGAGGCCCTGGGCCCTGACAATCACTGGCTCACTTATATGTCGGCGCCTCAAAGCCGTGGGGACCCTGGCAAAGGCATCCTGGAGGCTCCCTTGGTCATGCCTGAGGACCTTTATGAGGCTATGTCTGATCATTCGAAGGAGTTCTTGTCTAGGAGTCTTGGGATGCAGTATCTTATTTGGTCTCGTGCTATGGAGTTGCGAGCTCTCCCACGCGCGTGCGCTCTTGTTTCTGATCCACGCAGATATCTTGGTCGTGGTTCCATGCTGAAGCGAAAGGACTGTTCTCTGATGGCTCGCAGTGTGCAGACGCAGAGTTTTCGGAATCCTGACTTGTCCTTTTGGTCTCTCGTTTCCAGCCGACTGTATGAGTTATGGCGGCTCACATGCAAGTCACCTTTCTCTGATGCTGCTCGCCAGCATCGCACTGTTCTCTCTGCCTTGGCGGCCGACGTCTTTGCTCACATCGAGCCCATCGTCAGCCCAGAAGACGCTGAGAGTTGGAAGGAGATGCTTGAGAATCCCCCACGATTGGAAGTTACGTTGCGAAACCTCGTCGACGCTGCAGGTGATGTTTGTGCTAAATCATGGTCCCTAGCTCATGCCAAGACTAGGAGTAGCATGAAAACCTGGTTGACGTCGTCGTTACCTCGGGGGGCTAGTCCCGTCCATCGTTTCCTGAAAGCTGAAGAAAAGGTTTGGGTTGAATACTTGGAGACTCCTGGAGGCATCGTGAATACCCCAAAGGATATGATGAGATATCGTGAAGATAAGTGGTCGTATTGGTGGACTCCTTCCGCACAGCAGCTGTCTTGTTTGAATGCGGGCATGAGCGAACTTAGGTCACAAGCCTTAGTCGCCCTGGAAGATACCCCCTTGCTCGAAGTTTCTGATGTTGCTCGTGCGTGTACTTGCTTCAGGGCGAAGACCGCTCTCGGTGTTGATATGTGGTCGCCTCGTGCTCGTTTGGACGCTCCAGTGGATTCTCTCGAAGTGTTCGCTGGCATCTTGCGGTCTGTGGAGGAGAATTTGTGCTTTTCCCCTCAGTGCTATGTTTGTCTCATGGCGATGCTGCCGAAGTCTATATGCGATGGGCGGGCAACCGCGAAGTGCCCCAGCATCTACAGGATCTTTTGCAAGGCCAGAGGCTTTGACATCGATGATTGGAGCAAGGCCCACATTGACTTCTGGGACTCTGCGGTCAAGGGCTCGTCGGCCTTGAAGGCTGCCCTATTTCGTGAGTTGGCCCATGAAGTGGCCCGTGCCTGTGGGTTCCACTCCTGCGCCCTCCACTGGGACCTCGAGAAGTTCTTTGACTCCGTGAGCCCCAGCAAGCTTCTGCACTTGGCGGTGAATCAAGATTACCCCGCCCACCTGTTGTACATGGGGCTCCTCATCCACACGTCTCCGAGGCTTTTGGAAGTGTCTGGGAGCCGTTCGAAGGTGTTGGCCTCTGGTGAGTCCATCCCGGCGGGTTGTTGTCAGAGTATGCCCTGGGTCAAGTGCTACCTGTACGGGGTCCTGGGGAAGGCTCATAATAGGATCCCTAGAGGACCTGGAGACCACCCACATGTTCGTGTCCCAATTGGGTCGTATGTTGACGACATGACACAGCGCCTGCAAGGCTCTGTCGCTTTCATATGCCGCTACCTGCCCCAGGCCGCTGCAGATGTTCCGCATGATATCTTCGAGCTGGGGTGTGTTGTCAGCTCTAAGTCGCTTCCAGTCGCCTCGTCCGTGGAGCTGCAGCGGCTCCTGCAGGACGAGTTCAGGAGGTATGAAGTCTCCATTTCTTTCGCAGATGGAGTGAAGGATCTTGGATCTGTCACTACTGCCAGTAAAAGGCGATCCACCTGGAAGGTCCAGCAGAGACGCTCGCTCGCTTTCCGTCGTGCCAGGAAGTTGAGTTACCTTGCCAAGCTTTGTGGTGCTTCTCGTAAGGTTTTCAAGCCAGGCATTTTGGCTGTGGGTACCTGGGGCCATGCTCTCCTTGGGCTTCCTGCAGGTGCTATTGGGCAGTTCAGATCCTCGGCTGCTGCGTGCTCTGGATTTTGGTCGTCTGGGGCTTGTGTTAGCACTGTGTTGCGGGTGTTGCATGAGACTAAAGGTGACCCTGTTTATCGGCTCCGTGTTGAACAACTTACCCTGAGTTCGGAAGTTTGGGTTTCTCCTCCTGAAGGTCTTCGGTCTGGAGTTCGGAGAATCTGGGAGGCCCTGCACAACGCGATCGGTAAGTCACAGGAGTCGAGTCGTTGGCGTCCCGTTCGAGGTCCCATTGCAGCCCTGCATGCTACTGTTCTCGATCTAGGATGGGAACCACGACATGTTGATGAGTGGCGTGCAAGTGTTGGTGTCACGCTTAGGTTGAATGATGCAGATTTCAGATGCCATCTTACCTCGGCTGTCCGTGAGTCTTGCTCGTCCATTGTCTGGGCCAAGGCCGCTCAGCACTTCTCTGCGGGCAAGGCCTAGAGACAGGTGCTGACCTCACTGTGCTTCGTGCCAAGCACAAGAAGTTGCTCGACGACGGCGACTTCAAGGGCGCCGCCCTTTTGATTACGATTGCGGTCGGAAGTTCCTGGCCCGAGTCGCGTTTGCAGGACTGTGGATATTTGACCTCAGGCCGTTGTTTCCGATGTGGTGACGCGCGGGAAACACCTCTGCACCGTTGTTGGGGATGTCCGAGTAACCAGTACTTGACTGATCCGAGTATTGAGAATAGTGAATATTTGGTTCATGATGCCCTTGCTGCTGACCCTCATAGTGCTTTCTTTACTCGTGGGGTACCCTGCCTTGATGCATCTTGTGGCCACCTGCCTCCACCCTCTGCTCGTACCTGGACATGGGGCACCCTGAGGGCTCAGCGTCGGGTTCCTGGAGGTGTGTGGGGCCTCGATGGTTCTGGATGGGGTTCACGCCAGAGATAAGAGATTGAGGCGTTGCGGTTGGGCTATTGTCAGTCTTGGGGTTCCAGATGGTCTATCGTTGCAGCTGGATACCATTATGTGTGGTGGTCTTCCTACCTTAGAGCAGTCTAGTCCCCGAGCTGAACTTTATGCATTTATCATGGATCTGAGTCATACTGTGGGTGATATATTGTGCTACTCTGATTATTTGCCCTTGGTGAGAGGGCTAAGGCAGCCACGAGCTCAGATAGTCGCTAGCAGCTCGATGCTCGATCTGTGGGTTCGGATATGGTCGGCCTTGGACGCTCGTGGTCCTGGTTCTGTCGACGTCCTGTGGACCAAGAGCCACTCGACGACCCACCAGAGAGCCCAATTCGCCACTGGGGAGGAGGAGTTTTTCCTGAATTGGTGTGCTGATTTCTTTGCGGGGTGGGCCACTGAACGTGTGGCCCCCTCCCCCGAGCAAGTTGATGTGACTGCGTTTGTTGATCGTGTCACGTCTCACACGCTTGACCGCCTTCTGGCGGTGCATCGGGAGGTTGTGGAGCAGAACCCCCGCCGTGTTTCTGATCGGCTTGGCCGTCCTCCCCCTCGGCCCCCTCCTATCCCAGCCTTCCAGGCCCGCCTTAGGAGAATGAGGTTCGCGGGTCATGAGCCGACCTTGAAGGGTACGGCTCTCCGCTGCCAGATCTGTGTGCGTCGGTTCAAATTGAAGGGCCGTGTCCAGGACTTCTGCCCTGGTCCCTGTCTCGGGCCCGCTCACCTTTCCTCTGATCCGCTCGCGCACCCCTTGTATCCTTCGTGCGCGGGCAATCATAGGTTGAATGTGCTCCGCGGTGTGCTGTATTGCGAGCACTGTGGTGCCCATGCCAGTGGGCGCAATGTGCAAAGCCTGGCCAAACCCTGTAAGACTGATCGTCCCCCCACGAAGGCTGGGAGGGAGGTCTTGTCCAGGTTGGCTCGTGGTCTTCCCCCCAAGAGTGGTGGCAAGTTCCCCCAGGCTTGAGTGTGAGGTCGTGCCCAGGCTTGACCTGGTCTCCACGGGTTTGCATCATCATCATCCTTCTCCTTCTCCTCCTCCTCCTCCTCCTCCTCCTCCTCCACCTCCACCTCCTCCTCCTCCTCCTCCTCCTCCTCCTCCTCCTCCTCCTCCTCCTCCTCGTCCTCCTCCTCCACGGCCAAAGACTCGGGGGCGCGAGGATGGGCCCGAGTTCGCGGGCCTGCGCGGAGGGGCTGGGACCGTCGCTTCGTGCCGCTGGTATACCGTGGTGCCCTGCAAGACAAGTATCGCATCCTCGTGCGACCACAGGGAGCGCCGAACACGGACGAAGGGCCGCTGCTAGCCCCCCTCCCTCCCTCCCTCCCTCCCTCCCTCCCTCCCTCGCTCCCTCCCTCCCTCCCTCCCTCCCTCCCTCCCTCCTCCCTCCTCCCTCCTGGCGGGCCTGCGCGGAGGGGCTGGGACCCTCGCTTCGTGCCGCTCGTACACCGCGGCGCCCTGCGCTCGTATTCCGCGGCGCCCTGCAGGACACTTCGGTCGCAGCCCCCCGCGCGAAGCCGCACGGGGCCGCGCCGCATGCGGGACGGGGGGCCTCCCCTCCGGCCCCGGCAGGCCCCCCCGAGCCAGGGCGCCGGGGCCAGGCCTCGCCGAGGCCGTGGGCCTCGGGAGGGGGGCCCCTGCCTCGAGCCGGGGCAGGGGCCCCCTCGTCGAGGCCCGCGGCCAGGCGCCCCAAGAGGCCAGGGCAGTGCTCGCGTCGCCGTGCAGCCGCCAGGGAGCGCGGCAACGAGGACCCCGAGGGGCCCGCTCTGGGGCCCCCGGGGGCGCGCCCCGTGGCCGCCAGCGGGCTCTCCCCGAGCGGGGCGCCCACGGCCTCGAGCCCAGCGCGGTCCTCCTGCCCCTCCTGCTCCTCCTCCTCTCCATCCTCCTTCTCCTCCTCCTCCTCCTCCTTCTCCTCCTCCTCCTCCTCGTCCTCCTCCTCCTCCTCCTCCTCCTCCTCCTCCTCCTCCTCCTCCTCCTCCTCCTCCTCCTCCTCCTCCTCCTCCTCCCCCTCCCCCTCCCCCTCCTCCTCCCCCTGCCTGCAGATCGAGGCACCTGGTCCTCTCTCTGCAGTCGGGCTCGCCTGGAGAGGGCAGGCGAGGGGGCGCGAGCCCCCTCCGACGGCCACGCTGCTGCAGGAGTGCGCAGTCAACCCCGTACGATGCGGACGCAGGGTGAGGATGCAAGGGCCTTGGAGGGCCATGTCGACACTCTGCGGGCGGGGCGCGGCCAGCGAAGGCGGCCAAGGGTGGGCCGAAGGTGACGGACGCAAGGGTAATCTTGAAAAGTCGCTCATCCTTACTATGCGGATTGATAGTATCCTAAATTGGACCCTCGGGGGGGGGCACCCGAAAGCCTCCGAAAATACCACCAATGGCAGCCGAACGCTGACGAAAACATGTGAACGGCTCTTCCTCCTCACAGGGCATCCGACGACTCGATGCGTTCGGTGCTCCAATTGCCGGCCCCTGGGACTGCCTCTCCAATGTCCAGGGTCCCGAAAACGGCTTCCGGAACCCGACCAAGCTTAAAACACTCACAATCCATATTTCGAGCCTGTGGAGGTCGGCAAACCTTTTCCTCCTCCTCCTCCTCCTCCTCCTCCTCCTCCTCCTCGCCCCCCCCCAATCGAAAAACATAGTCCGAAAGAGACAGTGAGTGCAACACGGAAACCAGGGGCTGTCGGCCATCCACCTCAGCTCACAGGTCCCGACAAGTCCTATACTGGGCCAATGATAGGTGCGTGCTCCCTCCTGGCTTGGCAAGGGCGGCACGTGCACCGATCCCCTGGGCCCAGGGTGGACCAGGCCTGGATCGGTCCGTGCGCCGCAAAAAGCTGTCCTCCTCATCGAGGATCGCAGACGCTGCCAGGAGCGCAATTTGAGCGGGAGGCGACCGCAAGGGCAGCCATGTTCGCGAATCACTCTGCGTTCCCGCGCCGCCCACCAGAGGAGACATGGAGCATGAGAAGGTAAGCGTCTTCTTATTCGGCGTCTCCACATGGGGCGGAAGTGGGGAGGAGGGGAGGGCGGTCTGGCTCCGGATCTCTGCTTGATGCGTCTGCTTGCAGCAGCGCATCCTCTGGGGGAGACCCCACCTGCTCGAAACAGGCGAGGAAAACAGCCAAGATCCACTCCATGGGCTGGGGGGGCGGGGTGGTCTCGAGGGCCCGCGCCGATCGGCAAAACCATGAATAAGAAAACGACGGCCACCGCGCCCCCATTTGGTTTCCCCCTCTTTTGCCTTCCGCCCGAAGATCGGCTACACGCACGAGAGACTCACCCTGTGTGTGCGTGGCCTTTGGTGCGCCGCATCGCCCGCCGATGCGTCGGCGCTGCATCGGCGACGTCGGCGTGGAGAAAATCCGGATCCACATCGTTGTGCATCGCCGATGCGTGGGCGATGCGGCGCGATCCTCCGGCACCATTCACTATGGCCCCGCTTGGGAGGCCTAGAACACCCTAGGCCGCTCTGGCGAAGCGTCACCCTTACAGGAGGGCCCTTACAGGAGGACAAGCCGGGACGGCGATCGACATTTAATCGGATCGGCGGAAATCGGCAGCCCAGTCGGGAGAGGTCGAATCGACCGAAATGGGCAGGCTGGTGAGGCCTCCACCGAGACACCGAGATCCGCATCGAGATCCGACGCCCAATCGCTTCGGAATCAGAACCGATCGACCTCGAACCGAATCGGGCTGGAGCCATCGCACTGAGCCCTTCTCTGGCGTGCAGCCGAAGTATATGGGACGCACAGAGACATACTAATACGATATGTCCTCCTTGGAGGCGCGCGTCCGACCCGCACATACAGTATACCCACCTTCTAGTACATCGTTTCTCGAGCGGTGTGGCCAGAAAGCGCCCGCCACGACGCATATACTATAAGATTTCTCGGTGGGCGCGTCGCCCCTGGGGGGGGCGACGCAAATAGAGTAGAAGTATGCTGGGGTGACGCCGAGTATATGTTGCCTCCTCGGGGGACCTCGTCTCTCCCGTCGCGCCCCTGTCCGCGTCGAACCCGTATCGAACCCATGTCGGGCTCGCCGAGTCCGTGGCGAGCCCAGACCCCCGACGTCGCGATTTGTTACCCAGACCCCCGACGTCGTGATTGGTGGCATCCCCTTCAATAGTCTGGACTTCGGTCAGGCCTGTGCCCGTACAGGGGGACTTTGGGCGAACAAAAATGCTCAACACATTATCCCAGTGCGACCCTACCTAGGAGTTGGAACCCATAGGACAGCAGCATTAGTAGTAACAGTAACGCTAAGCTAAAGCTAAGCTAAAGCTAAGCTAAAGCTAAGCTAAAGCTAAGCCACAGCTAAGCTAAAGCTAAGTTAAAGCTAAGCTAAAGCTAAGCTAAAACTAAGCTAAAGCTAAGCTAAAGCTAAGCTAAAGCTAAGCTAAAGCTACGCTACAGCTAAGCTAAAGCTGAGCAACAGCTAAGCTAAAGCTAAGCTACAGATAAAGCTAAGCTAAAGCTGAGCTAAAGCTAAGCTAAAGCTAAGCTAAAGCTAAGCTAAAGCAAAGCTAAACGCTAATATAAAGCTAAAACAATACTAAGCTACAGCTAAGCTCAAGCTAAGCTAAAGCTAAGCTAAAGCTAAGCTAAACGCTAAGCGAAAAGCTAAGCGAAACGCTAAGCTAAAGCTAAGCTACAGCTAAGCTAAAGCTAAGCTAAAGCTACGCTACAGCTAAGCTAAAGCTGAGCAACAGCTAAGCTAAAGCTAAGATACAGATAAAGCTAAGCTAAAGCTGAGCTAAAGCTAAGCTAAAGCTAAGCTAAAGCTAAGCTAAAGCAAAGCTAAACGCTAAGATAAAGCTAAAACAATACTAAGCTACAGCTAAGCTCAAGCTAAGCTAAAGCTAAGCTAAACGCTAAGCGAAAAGCTAAGCGAAACGCTAAGCTAAAGCTAAGCTACAGCTAAGCTAAAGCTAAGCTAAAGCTAAGCTAAAGCTAAAGCTAAAGCTAAAGCTAAAGCTAAAGCTAAAGCTCCCAGGGGACTGGGGGGAACCGCTCCCAGGGGACTGGGGGAACCGCCCGGGGCGCTTTCCACTGCCATGCCCCTTTAAGCTAGAGAGTAAGAACCCTTCTAGGCAGAGCCTAGGTAGGGAAAAAACACTTTAAAACATAGCATCAAAAAATGCACCAACATCGTCCCCAGAGTATGGTTTGACTACTTTTGAATATTCCTCGTGTAGAGGCACGAGCCCGGCTAGAGTCTGGACCCCTTCCCAGGCACCGGTTTTTCATCCTGAGTCGTTTTGTGAGGGTCCCAAGGCCGGGGAAAGGCCCCGGGAGGCCGAGAATGGCGACAAACCTCCCGTCGCGATGTGTTTCACAGCGCGAGGGGGTCTGGGAATCCGTGTCAAAGTCGGGCCAAATCCGTCTCTCAAATCCACGCTGAGTCCGCAGGAAGCCCGCGTCATGCAAAAGAGAAGACACCCATCTCTTGGGGCCGGCGGCGCTCGAGCTGCGCTGGGCGGCCGCGGAAGACCGTCGTCGCCGTTACCGTCGTCGCCGTCATGGTCGTCGCCGTCGCTGGCGTCGTCGCCGTGGTCGTCGTCGCCGTCGTCGTCGTCGTCGTCGCCGTCATGGTCGTCGCCGTCGCCGGCGTCGTCGCCGGCGTCGTCGCCGTCGTCGTCGTCGTCGTCGCCGTCGTCGTCGTCGCGGTCATCGTCGTCGTCGTCGATGCAACGTGAGCCGAGGAGTGCTGGCTGGCGAGGCGCCTCCTCCGCCTCCTCCGCCTCCATCTCCTCCTCCTCCTCCTCCTCCTCCTCCTCCTCCTCCTCCTCCTTTTCATCATCATCATCAGCAGCAGCAGCATCCTCCTCCTCCTCATCATCATCATCATCATCATAATCATCATCATCAGCATCATCGATATCATCATCATCAGCAGCATCATCACCATCATCATGAACATGATCATGATGATCATCATCAGAACAATAAACAACATCATAATAATAATACTAATAAGCATCATCAGCATCATCATCATCATCCTCTCATCCTTCCTCCCCCTCCTCCTCCTCCACATCCTTCTCCTCCTCCTACTCTTCCTCGTCCTCCTCCTCCTCCTCTTCATCATTATCCTCATCATAATCATCATAATCATCATCCTCATCATAATCATCATCGTGATCACCAGAACCAGCATCATCAGAATCATTACCAGCATCGTCATCAGCATAATCATCATCAGCATAATCAGCATCATTCTTATCATCATCATCATGATCGGCATCATCATCATCATCCTCAGCATCATCATCAGCATCATCATATCCACCATCATCATCAGCAGCATCAGCATCATCGTCATCATCATGCTCATCATCATCATCATCATCATCATCATCATCATCATCATCATCATCATCATTACCATCATCAGCATCATCATCAGCATCATCATCATCAGCATCATCATCTTCATCTTCATCATCAGCAGCATCGTCATATGTATGATCATCATCATCACCAACATCAACATCACCATCATCCTCCTCATCATCAGCATCAACCTCTCATCATCATCATCATCATCATCATCATCATCATCATCATCATCATCAGCAGCAGCAGCAGCAGCAGCAGCAACAGCAGCAACATCCGCATCAGCATCATCATCCTCTCATCGTGCCTTCTCCTCCTCCTCCACCTCCTCCTCCTCCCCCTCCTCCTCCTCCTCCTCGTCGTCCGCCTCCTCCTCCTCCTCGTCGTCCGCCTCCTCCTCTTCCTCCTCGTCGTCCGCCTCCTCCTCTCAGGAGGGGAGCAACGCAGGTCGCCGGCCTGTCCAGCGGGCAAGCGGCCCGCGCCCGCAGCCTGCGCCGGGGAGAGGGCGCGGCAGGGCGGAGAGCGGGGGGGGCCTCCGAGCAGGGAGCGCGGGCGTCGCTTCCTGGGGGGGGGGGGGGGGGCGCGGGGGGGCGAGGGGAGGAGGAGGAGGAGGAGGAGGAGGAGGAGGAGGAGGAGGAGGAGGAGGAGGGAGGACGACGAGGAGGGGGAGGAGGAGGAGGAGGAGGAGGAGGAGAAGGAGGAGGAGGAGGAGGAGGAGTAGGAGAAGGAGGAGGCAACCCGCCCCCATGGGGCCCTTGTGGGACGCTCTTGGGGCGCTCGTCGAAGCCGTCTAGAGGCCGTCTTGGTTGGGGCCCTCTTGGGATGACTGGAAAGGGTTCCAGGGGCACACGAAGAGATAGACACGGATTCCAGCAGTCCCCCAATTAGTTGCCCACTCTTTCAGGGTCCTCGACTTCTTGCCCCCCCCCCCCTTCTCCCATCGTTCCCCAATCTTTTTGTCCGGGGGATCGGCGATTATTCATCGTGTCTCTGTGTTTTGTTTTCCCCTCCTGAAGCTGGGGGGGCGGAGACAGGTGCGCTTCTCGGTCTCTATAAAGGCCCCCTCGGCGGGCCCTCAAGGAGGGCTCCTGTTCTGCAGCCCTCGCTCCCTAACAAGCGAAGCCGTTTAGTAAAGGCGCCCAGGGAAGGAATCGAACAGGTCGGGGGCGCGCAAACATGGATTATCGATCCATGGATTTGGCGCGCGGACGCCAAATCCACGGATCGGGGGAGATGCCCTTCCCAAAGACTTTGGGGAGATACCCTCCCCAAAGACCGGCCGCACTTTGAAAGTGCGGCCGGGGCCGCCTCGTTCGGCGGCAGAAATCCGCGATTTCCGATGGAAACGGGAACCGTCGCCAATCCACGCCCCTTTCATCCATGTTTGCGATCGCCTGAACAAGGCAGGGCTGTTTAGTAAACGCCCGGGGCCGTTCAATAAACGTCACTCCGGGTCCGGGTGGTTCCTCCTCCCTTGCATCCCTTCATGCATCTTCCCCCCGTTACGCGTCCTCCGAGAGTGTGCCGAGAGGGAGCCACCGAGGGGAACGGCCATGGCACTGCCCCAGAAGGAACGCTGAATCAGGAACGAGGGAGCGCTCCTGGCCCCAGCGAACCTCGTCAAACCATGAGTTCTCCGACCTGGACCCGAAAAAGGGTCCAAACACCCGAGCCCCTACTCCTCCTCCTCCTCCTCCTCCTCCTCCTCCTCCTCCTTCTCATCCCCCTCCTCCTCCCCCTCCTCCTCCCCCTCCTCTTTCTCCTCCTCTTCTTTTCCTCCTCCCCTTCCTCCTCCTCCTCTTTCCTCCTCCTCCTCCTCCTCGTCCACCTACTCGTCCTCCTCCTGCTCCTCTCCTCCTCCTCCTCCGCCTCCTCCTCCTCCTCCTCCTCCTCCCCTCCTCCTCCTCCTCCTCCTCCTCCTCCTCCTCCTCCTCCTCCTCCTCCTCCTCCTCCTCCTCCTCCTCCTCCTCCTCCTCCTCCTCTTTCTCCTCCTCCTCCTCCTCCTTCTCCTCCTCTTCCTCATCCTCTTCCGCCTCCTCCTCCTCCTCCTCATCATCCTCCGCCTCCTCCTCCTCCTCCTCCTCATCCTCATCGACCTCCTCCTCTGCCTCCGCCTCCGCCTCAGCCGCCTCATCCTCCTCCTCCGCCTCCTCCTCTGCCTCCGCCTCCGCCTCCGCCGCCTCCTCCTCCTGAGCCCAAGGTGGCCCTTCTGTCGGCGCCTTGGCTGTATCTCACGGGCCCGCTCGCGCTCCGACTGTGTGGGGGGGGGGGGGCGTCTCGCGCGAGGCGCTCGCCTCACCTGGTGGACGAGGCTCTCTTCTCTGCAGAGCCCCATGGGCTCGAGGATGTCGCAGACACAGCACTTGGGCGTGAGCCGCCGGGGGGTAGCTCATGGGCCCCTTCGCGCTCAGAGCGTGGGGGGTGTCTCGAGCGAGGCGCTCGCTGCGAGCGTGCTCTTGTTCGGCGTTTCGACGTGGGGCGGAACGGGGGGAGGAGGGGGGGTCTGGTTCCAGGCCTCTGCTGAATGCGACTGTTTGCAGCAGTGCGTCCGATGGAGGAGACTCCACCTGCCTGACACAAGCGCCACAAACAGCTCAGATCCACTCCGTGGGGTGCCCGCGCCGATCGGCACAACGAGGAATAAGAGAACGACCAAGACGAGTCTCCTTCCAGAACCCCATGGCCTCCGCGATGCAGGAGGCACAATGGCACTCGGCACCGCCCCACAGAAAGGGGGAGCCTTGGGTCGGACATATCCCCCATACAGGCGGATGTTGGACGAATACTTTAAAAACAAGACAAACATCCGAAATTGCCAAAAATAGTACAGAAACATAACCCCTGACTATTTTCTTGACTGTTGTAGAATTTTGTCCTCCCGTAGAGGGACAGGCCCGACCTAAGGGGAGCCGCCCGAAGGCATCTCACGGGCCCGCTCGCGCTCGGGCCGCGGTGGTGTCCCGAGCCCCTCGCCCACCTGCGCCGACGCGACGCCCGGGTGCCCCGCCCCCCCCCCGCCGCAGACGGAGGGCCCCCCCCCCCCCTGACCGGGCGCTCCGTGCAGGGACGGCTGGCTCGCGCCTCGCTGTCGCGGGCGCTGGCCCCTAACGCCGCGGTCATCGTGGCATCCTGAACGATCGCGGCTCCCCGCTGGCGTTAGGTCGGGCCTGTCCCCCCTACAGGGGGATTTTGGACGAAAAATAAGAAATAAACTAAACATATATTCCAAACATGCGGAACAATAATCAAGACATGGCCCCCTATGACTATGCTTTCCTAGTTTTGACGATTCCCCCTGTAGAGGGACAGGCCCGACTCAACGCTGGCGCAGCTCGCTCGACGACGGCCGATTCTGGGCCACCGGCCGCGCCGAACCTCGAACGCCCACGCTGGGCGCGCCGCCGCAGCGATCGCGGCGCAGGCCCGCCGTGGGCAGAAGGGGCGGCCTCGAGGGCAAGGCTTCGGTCGGGCGCGCCCTCCTGCAGGCGGCTTCTGGGAAGAGGAGGCACGCGAGTCCAAAAGATACTCAGACGAGGCCAAACCTGCTCCGCACATCGCTCCCACACTATTCTGGGATTCGTGCTGCAGCTTCCTCCCGCAGGGGGGCACGCCCGACTCGACCGCCCAGGCGCGCGAGAGGCGCCCCGCTCCCCCCGGAAGAGAGGCCTCGGCCCACCCTCGCGGCCGCCCGGCGGGGTGGCGGAGGGAGGGGGGTGCTGGGAGGAGCAACAGGGCCGCACAGCAGGGAGGGGAGGGGGGCAGGAGGAGGCAGGAGCAACAGCGAGGGAGGAGCAGCAGCAGCAGAAGGCAGGAGGCAGGAGGCAGGAGCCGCAGGAGGAGGAGGAGGAGGCAAGAGGAGACAGGAGGAGGAGGAGGAGGCGGCAGGAGGAGGGAGGAGGAGGCAGGAGGAGGCAGCAGGAGAGAGCAGCAGCAGCAGCAGCAGCAGCAGAAGCATGAGGCAAGAGCAGCACCGAAGGCGGGAGGCAGTGCTCGAGGAGGGAGTGCAGCTGGAGGGCACGGCTGCGACCCACGGCGGTGCACCCTCACAGAAGGAGCGGCTCACGATCAGCCCCTCAATCCGCCGACCCCGTCGGCGTGTGTGTGTGTGTGTGTTTGTGTGTTTGTGTGTTTGTGTGTTTGTGTGTTTGTGTGTTTGTGTGTTTGTGTTTTTGTGTGTTTGTGTGTTTGTGTGTTTGTGTGTTTGTGTGTTTGTGTGTTTGTGTGTTTGTGTTTTTGTGTGTTTGTGTGTTTGTGTGTTTGTGTGTTTGTGTGTTTGTGTGTTTGTGTGTTTGTGTGTGTGTTTGTGTGTTTGTGTGTTTGTGTGTTTGTGTGTTTGTGTGTTTGTGTTTGTGTTTTTGTGTGTTTGTGTGTTTGTGTGTTTGTGTGTTTGTGTGTGTGTGTGTGCGAAATGCTGCTTCGTTTGTCTAATCGTCGTCCTCGCCGTCGCCGCTCCTCTCTTTTCCCTGGGCCCTCCTTAAGCGCGCCAGCCCAAGCGAAATAGCCGAAGATAAATTGAGCAACGTTGTAGCTGAGTCTAAGAGAAGCCCCTTCCCTTTGATCCCTGCCCCGCCGGGGGGGGGTCCTGGGGAGGTAAGGGCGGGGGGGGCCGGGGCGGGGTTCCCGGTCAGGACATCATCCCACGCGGGGGGTCACGGGGCCCAAGAGGCTCCCCAACGGCCTCCACGAGGCCCCAAGGCACCCCCGAGGAACCGCCAGGAAGCCCCCGAGGTTCCCAAAAAGGCTCCCCTGACAACCCCAAAACTTTGGGGATTGTTGGGCACCTCTTGGGGGCATCGAGTAGCCTCTTGGGCACTCTTGGGAGCGTCTGATCCCGATCTTCCCGAATGCCACTTCCATCTTGGGGGTCGTCGTCCACGGTGGGCGGCACCGGCCGTAAGGCCGTCGCAACATAAATGTATGATGTGTCGCTTGATATTCGATGCGACAACGATGGGTATTTGTGTTGCAGCGGCCCAGCTTGGGGAGCCGCACGAAAACGAGAAAAAAGATGGACCGCGACGAAGACGAACACGTCAAGCAATAAGAGGCGCGCCCCTGGCGGAACTCTCCAGGCCTTCCTCCGCGTAGGCGATTGGTTGTTCGCTATCCTCTCGACCCTCGCCAACCAGAATGACCGGGGCATAATTTCGCCATCTTCACCCCTCTAGCGCACGCGAGAGAGCAGGCACAATTTGCAACATCAGCGCGGCCAGGGCATGATGCAGGTGCTGTGGAAGAGGTGCTCGCATGGAAGACGGCGGACCAGCTGACCGGCGAGCATATCCTCGGAGGAGGCTTCAGACGCGTGCGCGTTTGGAGACGCATCTTCGTCCACGCTCTGCATCCTCCATGCATCATGCAGAGTGCGAAGCAACGCGTACCCGCACAATGTGCGCTATGCTTTGAAGGCTGCGCGCTGCAGTCTCATTGGTACACTGCTACACACCGCGACTGCGCAACGCATTACTGCCCGCAACCCACGTCACAAACATTACTTCATGAATGTACACCGTGTGTCACCGTGCGCTGTGGGTGTTCTCACTACCACGCCTTGGTATGGACTGGGCAGTGCACCAAAGCCAAACATACACAGTACACTGTGGATGGTGGGCTGCGCCACCGTACAATGCATAGTGCTGCAGTGGGCTGAGCATTGAGCGCTGCGCTATGCATTGTGCTCTGTGCCTTCACCGTGTTCCTACACTATCCAACTTCACACAACGTCTTCCTCCTTCCCTAGGGGAACGAGGAATGACGTAAACACACAAACCCGGAGACCCTCATCGCTGGCACGCGGAGCGCGCCAGGGGCGGAGCCGAAGGCCCCGTCAGGGCGGTCCAGCGCAAAGCCGAGAAATTCGCGCGGACCTCAACATTTTTATGTTTATGTCATTATTCCCCTATTCTGAAGTCGGGCGTGTCCCCCTACAGGGGGATTTTCGGCGAAACATTAACAATGCCCAACAAATATTCCCAAATGGTCGGAACAAATATTCAAAAAGCACTCCAAGATGGTCAAACAAACTCCAAAAATAATCCCACGGACTATTGTTTGACTATGTTTGGCTATTCCTCCTGCAAGAGGACAGGCCCGACGTAACCCTATTCCCACGAGTCGTCCCGCTCCCCCCTTCCCACACTGCTCCGGAGATGCGAGTCTCCCAGGGCCGTGGCACGGGACGGGGACCAACTTTGGTGGGCATGAGCGGGGCGCGCCAACGCGCGGGCGGTGTGCGGCTCCCCACGGACGCCCGCGAGTTCGGCACACAGATAAGAAGGGGCCCAAGGACACACAAATAAATACACACTAATAAACATATCCCCCTATTTTCCATATTTTGTGGGTTCTTGTCTCCCCCACCCACTTCCCATATTTTCCCATATTTTGTCGGAAATGGACGATTAATTGTGTCTGTGTGTTTCTTGCCCTCCTGAAGATATCAGAACATGATTTGTCCGACTAACGTGGCCCAGGGACACGCAAGTAAGGACACGCAAATCCCAGGACGCCTCCTATCTGCAGTGCATTGCTGGGTCTTCGTCTTTCCCCTCACTTCCCACATGTTCCAATATGAGCGCGTTTCTTTATGTTCGGCGATGACGGGCGTCAGGGGGGGGGGGGAGGGCGGGGGGGGGTATGACGTGACGCCCCCCCCCGCCGTGTGGCTCCGGCACCACAGCCGCGCCCGCGCGCACGACGCGACGAGCGACGAACGACGAGCGACGACGACGACGCGAGCAGCATGTAAGTGGCGATCTGCCCATGGCGCCAGTGTACACCAGAACGCTCGCGTGCACCACGCCGCGCGTGTGCACCACAGCGCCTACGCACACCGCAAACAGCAGTGTGCAACGCACCACCCGTGTATACCACAATACTTGGGAGCACTACAGCGCTGGTGTACGTACACCGCAGCAGCCATGTGCAACACAACGCCTGTGTACACCACTGTGCTTGCGTGCGCCACAGCGCCTGTGCACGCCACAGCGCCTGTCTACACCACAGCATCCGCGTGCAACGCAGCGCTGTACACCACAGCGCCTGTGTGCATAGGACAGGTAGAAGGAGCATGTACGTCAGGATCTGCTGCGGACAACTAAACGCCACGCCAGGAAAGTTCTGAGAATCGAATGCGACGTTTTTCCCCCCTCCTCACTCCTTCCTCCTCCTCCTCCTCCTCCTCCTCCTCCTCCTCTCCTCCTCCTCCTCCTCCTCTTCCTCCTCCTCCTCCTCCTCCTCCTCCTCCTCCTTTGTCCTCTTCTCCTCCTCTCTTACCCCCCTGTCGTGCGGTTTGGCGTTGCAACGCACGTGCGCATCTCAGCGTGCACCGCAGAATGGTCGATTGAATCGGTCCACTTGGTTCTCGGACGGCCAGTTTAGCTGGAGCCTCCTCGACGCAAATGGGAGTTTGGGTGATGCGGGCGGACTCGGGGGGACTCGTAGATTCCAGCGGCGCTCCTTCGTCCATGAGGATTTGTTTTTCATTGTTTTCTCTGGAATCCACACGCGCTCCATGTTGTCACAAGGATCCCTTCTGAAATTCTATACACAACAATGGTGCTGTGTTGCACACGGCTGATGTGGTGCACACAGGCGCCGTGGCGTACACAGGCACTGCAATGCACGCAGGCATTGTGGTGTACACTGGTGCTGTGTTGCGCACGGCTGATGTGGTGTACGGAGGCGCTGTGGTGTACACAGGAGCTGCTGTGCCCGCAGGCACGGTGGCACAAACTGACGCTGTGTTGCACGCGGCTGCTGTGGTGTACATCGGCGGTGTGGTGTACACAGGCGCTGTGGTGCACGCGGGCACTGTGATGTACACAGGCGTTGTGGTGCAGATCGCCACCTACATGTTCGTGCTACCCGTCCTCCGTCATTCCTAAGCATTCCCAGACGCCGCCGGCGCGAAACGTGACGTCATCGACCCCCTCCCCCCCAGATGATTGCCGTCATCGGCCCGGACTTAAAAACAGGCTCCAGCAGCGTCCGCGCGCACGACGACGATGAGCGACGAGCGACGAACCACGAGCGACGACGACGGACGACGACGACGACGACGACGACGACGACGACGACGACGACGACGACGCCTGCGGACCAGACACCTATGCGGATTCCTACGCGGACACCTACGCGGACCCCAATGCGCACGGCGGCAGTGTCCGGAGCGCACTGGGGGGGGGGAGCGGGGGCCATGACGCCCGTCATGCCCCAAGCAATAAAGAAATGGGCTCTATTTTCCTGGGAGTCGCCGATTGATTGTGTCTGTGTGTTTTTGTCCACTCCTGACCCACCCCAGACGGCACCCATAATTAGGTTGATGTTCGAAACGGTAGGGGGGTCGCTTCCCTCTACAACCCCTCGCCTTTCGGCCAACAAGAGCGGAAGACAGCACGGCAAACCAACAAAGAAAAAAACACGGTAATACAAAAAGGAACACAACCAAAAACGGCGCGAACAGGAGTGCCCAAACTAAAGCACGACTGATCCAGAAACACAGAAGTCGATCTGGAAAACTAGAAAACGTGTTCAACGCCATCTAAGAGCACGGCGACGGGAGATGCGAGAGGCCACCAGATAGCTGATTTCCCCCTCTGCTCGGCAACGGGGATCCTGTTAACGCCATACCCCTGATAATGAGCCCCTGGGAGTAATA
Organism: Prorocentrum cordatum; assembly: GCA_963575745.1. Taxonomy (NCBI): domain Eukaryota; class Dinophyceae; order Prorocentrales; family Prorocentraceae; genus Prorocentrum; species Prorocentrum cordatum. The sequence continues at coordinate 21,119 of CAUYUJ010014426.1, forward strand.
ACGTTCTTTTCTCGGCGGAGGATGATGGTGATGAAGATGGTGATGATGTGAATGTGGATGATGATGATGATGATCATGATGATGATGATGATGATGCTGATGATGCTGATGCTGATGATGATGATGATGGTGATGATGATGGTGGTGATGATGATGATGCTGATGATGATCCTGGGCGCTCGTGTAACTAGATCCTGGCACAGACTGCCCCTGGTGTCTTCGAGTCTCGCATCTCAAGGTGGCCTGCGGAAGAGAGGTCCTTGGCGCTCCTGGCCAAGAGACCTCCGTTGCCATGCCCAGCGTGTTTGATGGGCTGCTGGTCAACATGAGGAGATAGCAATTTCGATTCGCAACTTCCCCCCGCGACAGTCGAGCTCGGCCCCAGAGAGCGACTTGCTGGCTGACACAAGCACTGTGCGGCCGCCAAGTCCGCTCCCCCCTCTCCCCGACTGCGGCGACCGTCCACCCCGACCACGCCGCATCGACCCCCACACTCCGCCCGCCCCATGTGATGGGCCTGTCTTCCACCACCACCACCACCATAAGTTGGAGGGGGGGAAAGGAGGAGGAGGAGGAGGATGAGGAGGAGGAGGACAAAGAGGACAAAGAGGAGGAGGAAGAGGAGGAGGAGGAGGAGGAGGAGGAGGAGGAGGAGGACGAAGAGGAGGAGGAGGAGGAGGAGGAGGAGGAGGCGGAGAAAGAGGACCCCCTCTCTCTCCAACTTCTGGCGGCGGTGGTGGAAAATCGGCCCATCATCGGCACCCCAAAACTCCGCCCGCCCCATGGGCCCGACGGACAACCCGTGACCCAGAGCGTCCCCGCGCCCTCTAAGTCGAGCCGTGCAAGCCCGGCCGCCGAGGGCCCCAGGCCGCCCAGTGGCGATGGGTCCCTGTTTTCACTACCACCGCCAAGAGGTAGGGAAGGGAGGAGGAGGATGAGGAGGAGGAAAAGGAAAGGAGGAGGAAGAGGAGGAGGAGGAGGAGGAGGAGGAGGAGGAGGAGGAAGGAGGAGGAGGAGGAGGAGGAGAGGGAGGAGGAGGATGGGCCCACTTTCAACCACCACCACCAGAGGTAGGAGAGGGAGGTGGAGGAGGAGGAGGAGGAGGAGGAGGAGGAGGAGGAGGAGGAGGACGGAGAGGAGGAGGCGGAGGAGGAGGAGGAGGAAGAGGAGGAGGAGGAGGCGGGAAGGGAGGAGGAGGAGGAGGACGCAGGAGAAGGAGGAGGAGGAGGAGGAGGAGGAGGATCTCATCCTCCCTTCTCCCCCGTCCTACACATGGTAGTGGTGGCGGAAACTTGCCAATCACATGGACCCCATGGATATGCAGTACACGTCGGTCGGAAGAAGTAGATGCAAAAACCTGAAACAGGAAGGCGGATACAGTAGATGGGGTGCAGGCCCTCCCAGGGAATAACAAAACACAGCAAAAGCATATCGTGTCTTGAGGTGGAAGGCGCTGGTAATAGACTGGGATGTGGGAATCCAGAAATACCTAATTTCAACGACCGGCGTGTACCACAGCCGGAAATAACAGTCCAAGGCGGAAGGCCCCTCACACGAAGAACAGGAGGGCTGTCCTACAAGGAGAAACACGGCAGAAACAGGCACATAAACACGCACGCACGCACGCACGCACGCACACACGCACACACACACACACGCACACGCACACACACACACACACACGCACACACACACACACACACACGCACAAGCACAAGCACAACCATGAACACTTACACTTATACTTACACTTACACTTACACGCACGCACACTGTCGAAGGTCCGTGCGGATCTCCGAAATCGAGCCTGGAGCCCCTGCCTGGCGCGCCCAGCGCGACAGGCATATCGCGGGCGGCGCCGCCAGGGGGGGCCCAGCGCCAGATTGTAAAGAAATCCGCGCGGACCTCTGGATGGTGATGTCTATGCAGTCTTCTTTTCTTCGAAGAACAGAAGGGCTGCCCTCCAAGGTCCGATCGGGCAGTGCTCAGTGGTGAGGGCAACAAGCGAGGGGGGGGGGAAGGTGCGTCGTTCGTGCGCATTTGGGGCCCCTTGCCGGCTCCTTCAAAACCCCTCGAATACCCACCCCGCCTGATCGCCCTCCATGACGAAACGCCCGAGATATGATCTCAACCCTCGTAGAGTCGGCAAAGGGAAGCCAAATCCGCTCAAAATCGGTCCCCGAAACCCTCCTGAGGTCCCTCTGGTGCAGCTGTTCACCCCGGAACCATTTTTGACGGTCGCAGGGCCCGAAAACTGTCCCCAGAGCTAACAAAAAAGCGAACAAAAACCATGGTCGAACCTGGGGAAACCAGAAAGCATCGACACCGCTACTCTCCAGACCTCTCCTGGACGCGTTCCGACCAGACTTTCGACGCGAATCCAGCGGTGGCGACGAGGGCCTCCCAAGAGGCTCAACCAAGGGAGACCGAGGGCTGGGTAGAACCCGTCCCCCCACAGGGGGATCTAGGGCGAAAAGTTCAAAAGTGCAAGGAAATACTCCCCAAATCATTAAAGATGGTCAAAGAATCATCCACAGACTATTGTTTGATTGTTTTTGCATAAACCTCCTGTAGAGGGACAGGCCCGATTTGAGGGTAGACATGGTATGGGCGCCTTTTTCCTCCTCTGGCAGGATCCAGCGCCTCGAGCAGTCGCCCCCCGTCCTGCTGGCGAGAACCAGTCCTGCAGACCCCTGGCCGCCTCCAAGCTTACTACCAGCTTGCAACACATCCCTATCCCTATGCTGGGCACCGCCTCATCACGATGGCGATCTTAGGGGTTCCCTCAGCTTTTGAGGGCGCATCCCTAAGATTGCCGTCGCCTTTCGGCGTGCCAATCTTAGGGATAGGGATAAGTTCGAGGCTGGTGAGCTGAGGTCGGGCATGTATTCCTACAGGCGGATGTTGAAAGGAAAGCGACCAACAGTCTGCCAACATTCCTACATAGTCCAAACATGGTCGGAACATCGGCCCCGGACGACTTTCTTACTGTTCCCGATTGCTCCTGATGTAGAGGGGCAGGCTCGCTTCAAGGCTACCACTGCACCCCAGACCTCTCCTTTGGACGCCCGAAATGGGTACGGAAAGAATGGGCATTATGCCCAACAACAAGTGTTGTCCCAAGCCAACAGCGGCCGCTGTTTGGCAGGCGGCCTTCTGTCTCGAATGGACACAGGCCGCGGCGGCGTGGACAGCGAGTCCTGCTCAAAATGAACAGGAATTGTTGTTGGGCATTGTACCCATTCTTTCAGTACCCATTTCGGGCGTCCAGATCTCCTGGGGCGCGCTCCGGACAGAATTTCCGCGAGAGCCCAGCCGCAGCGACGAGGGCACTCCAAAACGAGCAGCGTGTACCGGTACCCACCCCGCCTCCGACCCCGAGGCCCGGCGGGGGCCGGGCGATGGGATGGTACTCCAGATTTCGTAATAAAAGGGAGGGGGTCTCATTTCGGGGGGGGTCTCTTCCAGGCTATCTTGGAGGGCCTGGGGGGGTCTGGGGACGACGTTTTGGAGGGTTCTCCCACGGGGGGGGGTCTGAAATGGCTTGTCTTGGAGGGTCCAGACCCCCTCCCTTCTATTACGAGATCTGGAGCATTCCGACTCCTACTTCATCTGTGAAGGCTGAAGTTCTGGCGTTCGAAGAGTGCACGCTATTTCTATCAGGGCTGTGCGCCTCATTCGCCCCTGTCAGACGGTAGGCGTGCGAGTCTCACTCTTGCATCTGTGTCAGATCTGGTCGGCCGACACTGTGCTTGTCTCAGGCTTGGGGAAGAGCTGACCCCAGAGCAGAGACAAATTGAAAAACATGTTCGAAACCAGCACCTTAGCGCCGAAGGCGGTTGGTTTTCAAAATGTGGCTCTCGGCTTAGCGCCGCGCACATTCGATTTAACAACTTGCATCCTTTTCAAAATGCGGCTCTCGCATTTGCGCGGCGCAAATTCGTTTTTTTCTTATTTGTATATACAAAGCAAGAGTTTCACGGGTTCCCATCATCAGCGTACCAGGAATGGTGCTTTGGCAGGATTCAAGATTATGCGGGCGCAACAATACGTTGATTCGCTGAGTTAAAGTCCTAGGGGTGGCGATCTGGCACGATTCAGGATCGTCAAGACAGTCAGGTTGATCCGTGGCGCTGGAATTCCGAAAAAATGTTTTGGCATGCTTCAGGGTCTTCAAACGGGTGTCTTCCAACGAGGCAGGTCCATCAATGGAAATGAACCGTTGTAGGGGCCTGTCAAGAGGGAGCTTGGAGGGAGGGTGTGCCCCAACATCGTTGATGGCTCTTGGGTTTACACTAGTCCTCCTCCTCCTCCTCCTGCTCCTCCTCCTCCTCCTCCTCCCCATCCTCCTCCTCCTCCTCCTCCTCCTCCTCCTCCTCCTCCTCCTCCTCCCCCTCCTCCCCCTCCTCCTCCCCCTCCTCCCCCATCTGGGAGGCCTCGAGACCCTAGGCTGCGGCCCCAAGCCGCGGCCCCCATGTGCTCTCGGCCCAGGGGCGGCGGGGGCGATGTCTCCTCGTGGCAGATGCTGCAGCACGGCAGCCCGCCCGCGGCCTCTCGGGAGCGCTGCTCGGGAGGCCCAGCTGTTCTCTTCGGCTGGCGATCGGCAGGGCGCCTTCACCACCCTCAGGTCGGGCATGTGCTCCCACAGGAGAAACTGGGAAGGACAAGTGGAATAGCCAAGACATATGCCAAGGTTGTCGAAGCATCGTCCGCAAACTATGCGTTGACCATGTTTGGGATATTCCTCCTGCAGAAGGACATACCCGACTTAAGGCTGGAAACCGGCTGAACGCCTTTACCTCTACTCCCTACCCATCCTCGCCAGATCTCCGACGGCATCACAATAAGCAAAACGGCATGAACACAAACTTTTGCCGCTCCACGCGGAATTCTTGGACCTGCGCTGGGCCCCCCTCCCTCGCGCGCGGAGCGCGCCAAGGGCGGCGCCGGAGGCGCCGCCGGGGGGGCCCCAACACGGATCCAAGAAATCCGCGCGGAGCGCCAAGAGTTTATGTTTATGCCGTGTTTTCTTCTGCGAATAACGCCTTTACCTCCACCCCTACTCGCCAGATCTCCGACGGTGTGATTTGCTCCATCCTGGCAAGTGTCCTCGGCACCGGACCCTGGGGCCCGTGATCGGGTCCAGGACAGTCAAGCATCTATGAGGGGTGGACGGCTGGCAACGGGAGAATGGGTCTCGGGAGCACCGGGGCCGCGCACGGGGAGGGCCCTGTCGGTACAGATGTCTGGGTCACTCGACCCCGTCTCGCAGATCAGCCTTCCCCCCTTGTTGTTGCTACTGCTGCTGCTCTTTCTCCACGTCATCCTCTTCCCTCTCTCCCAAAGTCCATCCGCCCTCGTCCATATTCTCCTCCCCAAATCTCCTCATCCTGATCGTCTGATCGCTAACGGGAGCATGCCTAGCAAGACGTTCATCATGCCCCCCCTCCTGCCATCGTCCCCCCCTCCAGAAGAGAAACACAGAGCACGCGCACAAACCGCAGCTTCTGTTGGAGCTGCGCGTGGATTTCTTGGGCACGCGCTGGAGAAAATGACAACGATATACGGGGGCGGGCTGACTCAGGGTGGAAACATCGACCTGGAATCGGCGGTACATCGCCGATACATCGGCGATGTCCCCTCGGTAGCCAGCCCGCACGGTCCTGGGCGGGGTGGGCTGACGGGCCCCCATCGGCGATCAGCAGGCGACGGTAGAGGGAAACCATTCGTGGACACTCCCCCGCTCACCCAATCAGGCGATTGAGGGACGATGCAGTCCCCCAGCTGCGCCCACTGATCCCCGCCCCTCCTAGCGAGGCGCCTGAGCCGGAGCCCCCTCCGAAGGGGCGAACGAAGCGCTCTGGCGCCGCCCCGAGAAGACCGCGGGGGACCTCGAACGTATATATCGGGGAGACGTAAGACCCGGGTACGGGGGACTCGGAAATCCCCGACGAGGTCGTCAAAAAAATGACGAGGCCGAGCCTGCATTTTGACGAGGCCTCCCGCTGCAGACATCCCACGAAACTCCTCCTCGTCAAAATCCGAGGCGCGGTCGTCAAAAAACGGTGGCGAACCCGAGTCCCGGCAAACCCGGGTCTTACGCTCCCCCGAATATACACATATCTGTGTATACACACATACATACGTGGCGGGTTCTGGAAGCCACGGCGTCGACATCTCTGGAGAGCGATGTTTGCTCCACTTCCGCCGGCGCCCCTCCACCGCCCACCGCCGAAGAGCTGCGGACCCCTCGGCTCCTCGACGACGAGGCCCTTCTTGGAACGCCTCGTGTGTGTGTGTGTGTTTGAGCAGGGACCGACCGTCCCGGCATTCCTAGTCCTACCACGAAATGTTCGTAGAACCCAAAAAGGTTCCAAGTACC